>CM076584.1:150330825-150885348 GCA_034641835.2 Pinus albicaulis
CTTGCGAACGACATTCGCCACGGATTCGCCCTCGGCTCTTTCGAACGACGTCGCCACACGTACACGCCTCGGCTCTTGCGAGCTTCGACCTTTTCCACTCGGCATTCGCCCTCGGCGTTCGCCTTAGCTCTTGCGAACAACATTCGGCCTCGGCGTTGCGCCCTCGGCTCTTGCGAGAACAACATTCACCCTCGAGTCCCTTGCAAAATGGTAAGTTCTTACTTCAGGCCCTTCCTCCTATGGTAGGGTTGACTCTATTTGAATTTTTTTGGTCAATTCCATTGGATTGTGTTAGGCTGTAGGGTTCTCTCTAGATGTCAAGAATCAAGATTCAATACCCTCTATTATCTTCATCACCCAATACAAGATTTAAATTTTCCCAAAGAAACGCTTATTAATTTGGCAGCCATTATTTCTCCCTGCTTTAAAAACCCTACATTTAAATGAAAACAAGCATTGCATTTCAACTACAAAAATATATTAGTGTTCAAATGTACATGTGTGCATCACTTGTGTAGGGTATTCCTTTTCCACTTTCACATTATCCAAGAATGTGTGCAGTATAGTTCATATTTTTTGTGATTTAGATTGCCTTGAAAAAGGAAAGGTAAATTATTTCCCATGGAAAAAGAAGGTTTTCCATTTTTATAGGTTGTTTGGACTTACCTGGAAAAATTTATGGTATGCCTTTCATATGTAGTTTAAATTTGAATTAACAGATTATTCTACATGAAAATATAATTACCTATGTGATGTCCTTCATCACTAATTAAAATTATAGGCTTTCAATTTCCTAGACTCTAACTCATCTGATGCTAAATTCTAGGTTCTCATTGGTGGATCACTCTTCCATTGATTTCCTTTCCCTCTGGATCTTGTCATACTTTAAAAGTCATCAATGATACATATATTATTTCGGGTATCCCAAAAGGCTTTATAGTAGAACATATTGTGAAGTTTTTTTGACACTTGAGGATTCTTTTTAGAACTGCAACGCGGTCTATGCTATCGAGTTATATATTAAGCAACTTGTCCTTAATAACCACACTATGAGGTAGGTTCAACCAGTTTGAACTTGTTGGGACATAGCATATGAAGTTGTGTGATGAGTCCATATCACAGGTCTATTATGGTGAAAAAAGTGAAGACATGTAATGATAGTTATTATGTTAACATTACTAGAAACATTTTCAAAATTATCCATGCTATCAAGATGTCAAAATTCCAGGCATTAGGTGTCAATACTCGTAGCTAATAGATAATAATAATAATATAAAAAAAATCACATCTTTATTCTTGAAATATGATTGTTACACATTGGTAACCTAGTTCATGAGTTACTATCACCCAAATATTGCAAAACAAACTTAAAATATAAATTAAACCAACATGAGAATCCAACTAAGGGTTTCTCGACAAACTCATGCCATAACCTGGCATTTTGAAACCCAAATTTGAATCCATCATAAGTAATACAATGAAAACTCAGATGGATTTTCAATGCATGTTTACATGCTACACTTATTCTCTGTCTAGATATCATTTTTTAAATGGAACCATTAGTCAAGCCCACAGTCCTTTTTATGTGAAAAATTTCAGCTCTATTTGAGCTCTTTTTTGCTCCACCACCTCCATAAACCAGTGTTACATGGGGTCTCGCCCCCCACCTAGGGGTCTAGATTCCTCGCCCCCTCGCGCTCCGGGGTCTTGGGGACTTCTAGGGGATGTTTCCCTCATGCCCCCTCACGTCCCCTCACCGCCCCTTTTAGTTTATGGTTTCGTGTTAAAATTTTATGTGCCACTTAGCATATTTGAGAATCCAAGTGATTCTGATTCAGATGGTGACATGGTTGATCTTGATATATTCGTGCAGAAGTTGGATGCAGAGACTAGTGGGGCATTAACTTGAGCATTTATGCTCATTTATCATTATGATGATATCATTTGATATTCATATGTTATGTTTTATATTTTATGTTTCAGACATAACTTATTTGTGTTTAAGTTTTATGTTTCAGACTTGAGTTGTAAACTTCAGTTTAAACTCTATTTTGAATCTTGATATAATATGTCATATGATATCTTAAACTTTATTTTCATTGTACATTGTTGGTAGTTACATTAATGATTATATAGTTACAAACTTACAAACTTACATGCATGATTGTATGATGTATGTTTTAACTTTTAACTTTTAAATTTGTTTCAATTATATGATTCATCATTCATCGATTTGTAATTTTATCATTTATGATTTATCTTTCATGATGCAAGTGTATGATGATTGTATATACATTCCTTGCAAAAATATAGTTACATTTTAAATATTAAATTTTATAATTTTTATGACCCCGACGTCCCCCCACATTTCCTGAAAATTGGTAGGGAGCTTTTGCATAGGCCGCTCCCGCGCTCCCTCGTCCCCTCGCTCCCACCTCCGGGGGACTTGGTGGAACATTGCCATAAACATATGCAAACATATATCATGATCTTGGAATTCCATTACATATGTATGTGCCAATGTTCCATAATCTTGCCCCATCATCAATTTAAGAAATTTCCATTGACTATCAAATTATGGAGGGGGGGAACTTTTTGCTGCAACATTTGGCTCAAAATCGGGGACCATCTTCGTATGAGGTGAATGAGAACTATAGATATTTGAAGAAGTAGATTAGTGCCTTTTCCTCTGGCCATGGAGTCATATACAGTCATCCATCACAAAAATTTGTCTTTATTCATTCTCACCTTGAAAGTTGCAAAAAATCATGCCCTAATTGAAACGACACTAAATTTGAAAGATATAATAAAAATGCAAGCTAGAAGTGCCCTATTAATACAAAAGGAAAACCTTCCTACCTACCCTAACTGAGATAAATTTTGATTGAATAGGAAACATGATATTTCCTATGGAGTTGATCCAACAACTTGTTAAATGTATGGGACTAAATCATGCATTTGATTTCCAGGGAAGCATGCGCATGAAGAGAAAAAGTGCAGAATTAATGGAAAATCCATACATGCCACTTATAAAAACTACACCGAAAGGTCAAAAAATACTTAAGGCCTTAACTTAATTTGAATCCAAAAATGACAAAGTAGGATTAGTGAAAACACGAGAGTGGTGTGGGTGAACAACGTAAATAAAAAGTGAAGATACCTTTCCCCAAGATGCCTTTGTCACCGTTGTATGAAAACATGTTTTCCTTTCCCTTTATACATGCAAGTGAATGCATTATAGGTATGGTGTTTCCCCAGAATAGGAGAAGCCTACTTAAATATATCATTCGTGGATTGAATGTTTGGGTGCCTTAATGTGCAATGACATGTTTCCAGGACTGAATTCAATGCAAGGCATATTTGAAACTCTAACTCTGTCTTCCGATGTCTTATTAGAAATTATTTCAGTTTTCATTTTGTGTTTTCAAGTTTTTACATTTATAATTTTATTGCAATGTGGCAGACTGATCAGAGCAGTGCAGGAACAACCCCGAGACAGGATGATCGCGGAAAGAGGCCAGCGGAAGAACATGTAAAGTGCCAGCATTGCTCTATCTTTAGGTATTTTAGTAATTTACATAATTGAAATAATATTAATTTTGTTCAAATATGCAGACACCTAGCCATGGTACGCCTGATGATTCCCTCTTTGAGGAAGAGCTTTTTTCATCCCTATCTCCAGTGTTGTTGTTGCAAAAAAAGACACGAGATGCAACGTCGGAATTTAATGCTTTGATAGATGCGCCTCAAACACCTGAAACAGAAGAGAGGATACAACATCTTATGAGGCAGCTAAATAGATATCAGGTAATAATAAAAAGTCAAAAGGATATTTTTTTTTTTCTGCATGAGATGAATTGTGATAGTTTGATTTTTAATTTTTACATTGACTAAACTAACAAAAAGTTCTTTTGTATGTAGCGTTTTCTGGCATTTGTTGAACCCGGTGTTGGTGGTAGTGGGACACAAGGGCAAGAGATTTCCCAACAACCCTCTCGTACACCTTCTACTCCTTTAGGTGCCAGCCAAGAAACACACCCTGCCCAAGCAGACACCCAGCCAACCGCTGAACGTGTTGGCAATGATGAGGCTGATATGGCCAACTACATTATTGCGTTTCATGGAGCTACACGTGTCAGCTCCACAGGGACCATTAATGGCACGTTGTTGGTGAACGATGAGGGTGTCCCTATAAAGCATGTACAACTCCCAGGTAAATTTTAATATTTTAACTATTTCATGTACTTTATCTAAAACATATTTATCATGATTTTTATTTTTAAATTAATGATAATATCTTTTTTTCTTTTCTTTTTTTCTGTGTAGGAAACAATGAGTTCTACAGGATTCTGGAGAGCCATGCGTTGGTAATTTTTGGCCCAACCATACGTACAGGGTGGAATTCCCAGAATTCCAACATGAAAAAAGAACTTCTAGATTATCTAGAAGCCCTTTTTGGGGTCGGCACATTTGACAGAAAAGCGGTGGCTCAGGTAGCCGGAAAATATTTGAAATATACCAGGGACACCTATAGGACGCAATTGCAATTTAACCCTAGATATGAGCGTCCTCTCGCAGTTTCAGAGAGTGAGTGGAGAGCACTCATCCATGACGGAAAAGAGAAAAGGGCAAAGAAAGAAGGAAAAATGCCAGCTGGACCCGCAAGGTAAATTACAACTTTAATTCAATAGCTTTAATTTTCTTTATGTCTAAAATAAAAGTGTGCTACGTCATATCTGACTTCAATCTTTTGATGCTAGGTTTCCTGACACCTCAAAGGCAACCAAATCTAGGATAGAGAAAAAGGGCCATCACAAGCTCGGCCAGGGTGGCTACTTGAAATTAGCTGCAAGAATTGTAATTAAGTAGCTAAACATCTTATAATTAATTGTATCGCCTTCCAACGTTTTTTTAATCCTATCAGATATGATTAAAAATACACAATCATATATAATGTAGGGTGATGACTTTGGAACAATAACTACATAGGAAGATAAAAATATTGCTTTCCATTTTGGCTATCAAGCTGTAGTTGAACGTCGCAGAAGCTTGGGGCAGGTCCCAAGATCTACAATGCCTGATAAGGTAAAACATTAACCTTTCAATATTTTTGTTTTCGTCCATAAATTTAATGTCTAACAACTTTGTTTAAATCAGGGGAGCAACACTACCGATGAGGTAAATAACCCAGTTTTAGAGCCAAATGTAGATGATCCTCTCGTGCAACCTGATCATTGTAGTGGGGACCAGGCCGACAATGCTGCTATCAGTGAGGGCCGTGACGGTAATTAATTTCCACTTATAATTTTTTCTAATTATACCTTGATGGTTGTCCTTATAACGTTTTTTGTTTAAATAACAGAGAATGTTTCCCTTGAGGATCTTACCACCAGAGAGGAAGACAGGGCAACAGTCCCAACGGCGACAACTGGTGCACCAGGTAAATAATCTCATTGCAATTTTTTTTATTAATATTATCGAACTAGTTCAATGATATTTAAAAACTGATAATTAAAATTTAATTATTATCTATTTTTGGAGGCGATGCCCCGTCACTGGATGAGACCGGACATCGTGACAATGCAACTAGGTCAGCGGCGACAACTGGTGCACCAGGTAAATAATCTCATTGCAATTTTTTTTTATTAATATTACCGAACTAGTTCAATGATATTTAAAAACTGACAATTAAAATTTAATATTATCTGTTTTTGTAGGCGATGCCCCGTCACTGGATGAGCCCAGACATCGTGAATACACAACTAGGTCAGCAGTGCGGGTTGAAAGGCACGAAACAGGAGCAGAGCACGATGATATTGATGATGTAATTAGGAGATTTAAAAATAGGAAGAAGAAAAAGAAAACTTGACAATGTAAAATATTGTATTATTATAAGACAAACGTTACCATACTTGGAACATTTTTTTGCGTTATATAAAAAACTCATTTATCATACTATTTTTATGTCAAGCATTAATTGCAATGTTTCCTTGCGTACTTTTTGTTGAATTGTTTTTTTACTAGTTATTGAATATTTTTTTTTTATGCTCATGAAAGTAAAAATTGAAATATAGATTGGGTATTGGGGAATTGAGAGTGATGTGAGGGGGGGGGAGGGGCCATAAGAGCTTCCACCTTCACGTGGTTGGCCCTGTTTGGTAGAGAATAATTTATTGGAGCGATTTAATCTTGGAGCAAACCTCCCTTGATCCAGCGTAGCAACAAAAAAGTCACTGTTGACTTAGTTGCTACTCTTTGAGATCGTGGGAGGCTTGTTCCAAGTTCACGCGACTCCAATAAATTTTTCTTGAAACGAAGAGGAGCTTATTCAGGTATGTTTTGACATTTTCAACATATGTTCTAACATTATCATAAGAATGCATCTTAGAGTAAAAAATACTACATCGATTACTTGTATTTATTGTATAGATAATGATGGATTTTGATTGACTTGGCAGTGCAGGTACAAATCCTCTTGCATCATGAGCAATACAACTTGTCAACCGGGGTCATGTCCAGGATATTTTTGCTTGTGCGCTTGACCAGGTTCGTAATGTCACATTTTGTAAGTTCCTTTACAGTTCATAATTCAATATTAAGCTTGTGCACGATTATTATCTAGGTTTTTTGTATGTGTTTTTTCATCTATTTGATTGTAAGCAACTATGCATGTTTCCTGTTGTTCAATATGATTTCTCCCATTACCACTCCCAGGATGAATCCGACTTTATTGTTACATAGGTTACTTTATTGTTACTATGATTTCTCCATTTACGATTTCATGGGTTACATCATGTAAAGTTGTCAATCTCAGGTTGGTGATGAGCTTTAGTTCTCCAGATTTGGGGCTTTTCTGATATTTTCTCCCTCATGTCATTCTTGCATCACCTCGTTGTTTGAGAATGCCAATTGTCTACCACTTGTACCAATTGGCACATGTCAATCTCTGAGTGGTGCCACATTTCACCTATTTTCAGTGAGAGTTTAGGGTTTCTCTAACATAGCTTCAGAAATCCGATTGAGTGCCTGCTTGAATATTGTCACATAATACATATGGTTTGGATTGATGAGCATGTTCTGAATGGTTGGTTGATTCATAAGAACCACCCATAAATCTCCCTTCCTCTAACACACAGAAAATAAAAATTTCTTTGACAGGAGACAGAGTTTCAATACTTTGAAAACAAACTTCTATTCCCTTCGATAACTCAAAAAAAAACTATTACACTACTTCCTCACTGAGAGGGATTACAAAATTATGACTGCTACAAAACGCAGTGCATAAAACCAACTCACTGTCTGTTCAAAACAAACATACTCTGTCTCTAAGACACTCTGCTGTGTTTTTCCCTTTCGCACTACTGTGCATACACACTTAAAAAGTTACACTCAATTTTTCACTTTTTACACACTGCTATGTAATAAAAAATTTACGTACTGTCTATAAAAAAAACTACCAAGCTTTTTTGACCTTTTTATTTTTATATGCCGGAACATATAAAACATATTATAATAAACCCTCTTTAAAAAAAAAAAAAATTAAAACTAAATTTTATGGCCCACCTTTCATTTCGCATATGATATATATATATAACATATGTATATATTAAACTATCAAAACATTAAAGAACCCTTTCCGTCGGACTTCAAAAGTCTAAATAAATTGAATTTCAAACCAAATTCGCGTTCCAAAATGGGATGCTGACGTCTGCCTAATTTTAACTCGAATTCTCAATCCAATGTGCCCTATAAAAAATTCGGGTCCGGTTTTCAGGTTTTCAGATTCCCTTCAATTTCATGCGATCCAATATTAATACTCCACGTGTCCTCCTTTTGAATTTACAAAACTGTCGGGTAAATTTCTGTTTGTTTAATTTCTGGTTGGTGAATTGCGTTAATGCTGGCTGTTGTGTTTAAATACAATCCTGTACAGAAATATGGTTGTGGCCGTCTACAAAAAAAACTTGCAGGAATTTTAAATGCTGAATTAAATTTCTGGATGGCATGCAAGCAACCTCCAAAAAAAAATGTTGTTGCTGCATCCGTCCTTCTACTGCAGCAGTTGATGTTAAAATTCAACAGCACAGGGTTTAATAAGTGAGGGTGTAAGGTAACTTTTTGTCGATAGTACTGGATTAAGATCATCTATTCATTTTTGTAGGGTCTTATGGTGTTTGGTTTTTTAGTTTTGGGTTGGGCTTATTGAGTCTAAGATATTTTTTGAGTGAAAAAATTTCTATCAGGTATTAAAAAAATTTGGTTCTTTTGTCAAAATTTATGAGCTTGTTAGGAAATACAAAATTGACAATGGTTGTATCTTAAATTTGTGGAAAATAATTTGAAATGAAACCTTTTTGTTTAGGTTGTTGCAGTAGGTGCAAACCCCGTTCAAATTACTAGGGGCATTGACAAGACAGTAAAGGCCCTTGTTTCGGAACTCAAAATTTTGTCAAAGGAGGTAAATGCTTGTCTTTTGAGTAGGTTGGTTTTCCTTTTTGCTGATGGTTTGGTGTATCTAATTGAATTAGTTGCCTAAGGTATTTTTGGTTGCAAACTCCTTTTCATTTTTCATACGGTATTGGCCTTGTGGAATACATTTGATTGTGTGGTCTTGTTAGATCTACAACATTTGTAGTTGTTTAGTCTTATGGCCGAGGTGCACTTTTATTATGGAAATAGTTGATGCAATATTGTCATTTAATCCTTCCTGCAGGGTAGCATGTTGAGAAGTTTTTTGTGAAACATTTGGTATTCAAAATGACACTTGATCCTATACAGCATCATGCACTTGACTTCAAAATTTATATTCAAAGTGTGCCAGACAATTCTTGCAAAATTTCAAATATTTATGTTGTTTTAAACCATTATCTTTTTCATGTATTGGATGCTGAAAATGTGAAAAAAGACTTTGGTATGAAACCAACTGGTGAATAATTTCCAGCAAAACAACCACTTCCAAGACATGATTTAGAAGTAGAACATATGTACTTATGAAGCATAGAAATATATCCTTGATGCATTTTCAATGTTTGGCTAGGGTTATTTTTGGGGAAAATAACTCCTTATTCCTAGAATAGTGATCTTCAATACAAGTAAATGCCAGAGAAGAGAGATCATCGTGTGACGCAACAAAACTGAAATTGGACCCCCAAGGAGAGCTGGTGTGTCTACAATCGCTGTGTCAACATTTTCCCTTGGTGTACCCCGTTCTTTTCCTCCAGCCTGAGTCTTAATTGACTTCTTCTTTCTTCGGGTTTATTTATCAAATTCGTAGAATTTGATAAATAAATACTATCCACGATGGTTGGACTTTAATTTATATTCCCGACTTTATATTATCTCCAATCCTTATAACCAATGTTTAACTTTCAACACTTTGTATTTATACTCCACGTTTCTTTTTAAATAAATAACTTGTAGTGAACTTTCGGCTCTATATTTCACCACCCAGCCTTACAACAATCACCCTCCGGACTTATGCTAATTATCCGCCAATCGTTTAATTAAACAATTTCATTATACTCCGGCCCCACCTATATATATCAATAACCAATCAAACACTCGTATCGTACTTGGCTATCCTCTGCACACCTTAGTTAACCTCCGGGCAAGTTCAACGTGCGACCACCGTCCGATGGCCCTTCTCCAAATCAACGACTCTTGGCAATTTCGCTCGGCTTCCAACGTCAGGCTTTAACGTGCGATGGCGTGGGTTAAACGGTTGTTTGTCGGGGTCACTTCGCCACGTGTCGCATTCCCTATGGAATCGCTCGCGAATAGGAAATACCGCCTACTCCGCAAAAGCGGTGCGATATGGGCAACCAGCTTTTGTGATTCCGCTCGTGGTTTTGGTAGAGGGCTTGACCACGGGTGCATGTCTGGTTTCGCTATCCTTTTGTTTGTTAACTCATGTCCAATCCTCGGGTCAGGTTCCGAAAGCACAACAATTTTGTCTCTTTATTAAGCGGGATTTTAATATGTGTATTATCAAAGAAAACCAACACAAATTTTATAAGAAAATTGTTCAAAAGTCGAGCCCGCCGGACTTCGAACGGCGATAAACCATAATTCAAACCAAATTCGCGTTCCAAAATAGCCTGCTGACGTCGACGGTGCAGCGCGAATTTTTTATCAAATTCGCCCTAATATTTTTCGGGTCTGGATTTCCACTGCGCGAGCGGCCCAAACAAAGATCTGCTCCAATCAATTTCTGCCACGTGTCCTCAATAAAAACTTGCCCTGCTCCCGGTTGCGGGTGCATTCGATGGCGTTTAAGGCGATGGGACATGGATATGGCGATTTCATATCAATCGCATTAACATTTAACGCTGTTCAATTAATTTTTCACATCAAATCTGCATTAATTAATTTTTAACACTGTTCAAGATCGGACCTCCACTCCTCTGAGCGATTTCGCACGCTCCAATTTGATCCGGCCTTCGGCTCTCATTATTAATGATCAGAGATTCATTATGACGGCCGTCCTTTGATTGCATTGCAGACGGGTCGACATAAAAAATGGCGTTTAGCCATGGTTTTTCAGACAAGCCGGTTGCTGGATTACACTGTCGGGTAACTGCGATGATAAGGAGAAGTGGCCAGCGGAACTTCTGCCTAGACTTTGCTGCATATTTCCATTTCTCTCGGTTCTGTCTCTGTCTGTCTTCCTTTGTTAATTGGAATTCTGCTTCTTCGTCTCTTGTGCCCACTGCGCCTGAGATTGCACCCATGCCTCGCGTGCGTCATAGGATGCGTTGCCGCAGGGGGAGCACTAGACGTCAATCCCGACGCGCTCCCTCCAGCACCTCAACAGAGATGACCTCCGGCCAGTCCAGTGATTATTACTTAGGTAGATATCCAAATACTAGGAGTGGGCGGGGTCGGCTTGTAGCATCTGGCCACCGTATGGATTCCCCTGCTCCTGGCTTCCCCACCGCTAGTTCACCTTCTCCCACGATGCGCACTGCGCAATTTTCCTTTGATTGCACTCTCCACCGCCCGCGAATCACAGCTGTAGTCACTGTGGTCTTCCGCGAGGAGGCCCAAACGGAGGAAGAATGCACCCGTCCGGCGGGTCTGAGCTCGGAAAAAGCCGGCCAGCATTCGGGCCTTCAGGAGGGGAGCCGTGGCATGCATGTGGAGGTAGCACCTAGTGATCCTGGACCTTCCGAATTAGGATGGTGCCGAATCGTGGAGGAACCAGCGGTGGATTAGTTTGGTTAATTTGTTTTTCTTGCTTAGCAGGCCCAGTTAATTGGGCTGCTTTTAGTTTATTTTACTGTGTTGGACCTTTAAGTAATATTTTTGAATTATGTAAATTAAACGTTCAAGACTGGTTTCCCCGTATGAGGGCAGTCTTCTTAATTTTTTGATTTTTTGATGACAAATTTGCCATGAGTATGGCCAGGCAATGTTTTTGACTTCGGTGTAATTTTATTCGTAATGTTAATAGATTAACTTTACTTTGAATTCTCACATGATTAGCGTTTTTCTTGGTCTGTTCAAGGATTTTGGGTACTTTAATTTGTATTTGGAACAATGGACGTCGGTACTCTATCTGTTGCTTTGCTGTTCTACATACTACTATTTCACTTTCTTATAGATGCCTCGGGAATATTTGAATGCTTTCTCAGATTGTCGATAATCTCCATGTGGACCGTTACTGGATTTTATATCATGTCCCTGTATGTGACAGGGGGTATTTTTCTATCATTGTCTGGGGTGGGACTTCCACTTTTCTGGATGGATATTTGGGTTCCAATCTTCAGATGTGAAAATGTAATGACTTCATTGACTGTTTTACTTCATATAATATATTCAAAATAGCATTTTTTCTCTTTTGAAAAAAAAATGATTAATGTTTATCATTATGCCTTCAAAACTAGCGATGCTGGTCTATGTTGCTGGTTTATTGATATGGTCTGATGGTCTTTTTATATTTTGGACATATCACACTCCTCACATGATTAGCGTTTTTCTCTGTTCGAGGATTTTGGGTACTTTAATTTGTATTTGGAACAATGGACGTCGGTACTCTATCTGTTGCTTTACTATTCTACATATTGCTATTTCACTTTCTTATAGATGCCTCGGGCATATTTGGATGCTTTCTCGGATTGTCGATAATCTCCATGTGGACCGTTACTGGGTTTTATATCAAGTCGTTGTATGTGACATGGGGTATTTTTCTATCATTGTCTGGGGTGGGACTTCCACTTTTCTGGATGGATATTTGGGTTCCAATCTTCAGATGTGAAAATGTAATGACTTCATGGACTGTTTTACTTCATACAATATATTGAAAACATCGTTTTTTCTCTTGTGAAAAAAAAATGATTAATTTTTATCACTCTGCCTTCAAAACTAGCGATGCTGGTCTATGTTGCTGGTTTATTGATATGGTCGATGGTCTTTTTATATTTTGGACATATAACACTCCTCACATGATTAGCGTTTTTCTCTGTTGCAGGATTTTGGGTACTTTAATTTGTATTTGGAACAATGGACGTCGGTACTCTATCTGTTGCTTTACTATTCTACATACTGCTATTTCACTTTCTTATAGATGCCTCGGGCGTATTTGGATGCTTTCTCAGATTGTCGATAATCTCCATGTGGACCGTTACTGGGTTTTATATCAAGTCCCTGTATGTGACATGGGGTATTTTTCTATCACTGTCTGGGGTGGGACTTCCACTTTTCTGGATGGATATTTGGGTTCCAATATTCAAATGTGAAAATGTAATAAATTCATGGACTATTTTACTTCATATAATATATTCAAAACATCGTTTTTCTCTTGTGAAAAAAAAAATGATTAATGTTTATCACTCTGCCTTCAAAACTAGCGATGCTGGTCTATGTTGCTGGTTTATTGATATGGTCTGATGGTCTTTTTATATTTTGGACATATCACACTCCTCACATGATTAGCGTTTTTCTCTGTTGCGGGATTTTGGGTACTTTAATTTGTATTTGGAACAATGAATGTCGGTACTCTATCTGTTGCTTTACTATTCTACATACTGCTATTTCACTTTCTTATAGATGCCTCGGGCATATTTGGATGCTTTCTGAGATTGTCGATAATCTCCATGTGGACCGTTACTGGGTTTTATATCAAGTCCCTGTATGTGACATGGGGTATTTTTCTATCACTGTCTGGGGTGGGACTTCCACTTTTGTGGATGGATATTTGGGTTCCAATCTTCAGATGTGAAAATGTAATGACTTCATGGACTGTTTTACTTCATATAATATATTCAAAACAACGTTTTTTCTCTTGTGAAAAAATAAAATGATTAATGTTTATCACTCTGCCTTCAAAACTAGCGATGCTGGTCTATGTTGCTGGTTTATTGATATGGTCTGATGGTATTTTTATATTTTGGACATATCACACTCCTCACATGATTATGATTGGCGTTTTTCTCTGTTGCAGGGTTTTGGGTACTTTAATTTGTATTTGGAACAATGGACGTCGGTACTCTATCTGTTGCTTTACTATTCTACATACTGCTATTTCACTTTCATGGATTGTTTTACTTCATATACTGCTATTTCACTTTTCATATAATATCTTCACTTTCATGGACTGTTTTACTTCACTGTTGTAGGGTCTTGGGTACTTTAATTTGTATTTGGAACAATGGACGTCGGTACTCTATCTATTGCTTTACTATTCTACATACTGCTATTTCACTTTCATGGACTGTTTTACTTCACTGTTGTAGGGTTTTGGGTACTTTAATTTGTATTTGGAACAATGGACGTCGGTACTCTATCTGTTGCTTTACTATTCTACATACTGCTATTTCACTTTCATGGACCGTTTTACTTCATATAATATCTTCACTTTCATGGATCGTTTTAATTTCATATAATATCTTCACTTTCATGGACTCGTTTTATTTCACCGTTGTAGGGTTTGGGTACTTTAATTTGTATTTGGAACAATGGACATCGTACTCTATCTCTGTTTTACTATTCTACAATCGCTATTTCACTTTCATGGACTGTTTTACTTCACTGTTGTAGGGTTTTGGGTACTTTAATTTGTATTTGGAACAATGGACGTCGGTACTCTATCTGTTGCTTTACTATTCTACATACTGCTATTTCAATTTCATGGACTGTTTTACTTCATATAATATCTTCACTTTCATGGACTGTTTTACTTCATATAATATCTTCACTTTCATGGACTGTTTTACTTCATATAATATCTTCACTTTCATGGATTGTTTTACTTCATATAATATCTTCACTTTCATGGACTGTTTTACTTCACTGTTGTAGGGTTTTGGGTACTTTAATTTGTATTTGGAACAATGGACGTCGGTACTCTATCTGTTGCATTACTATTCTACATACTGCTATTTCACTTTCATGGACTATTTTACTTCATATAATATCTTCAAAACAGCGTTTCTCGACTTTTAAAATTTTAATTTTTTTTTTTTAAATTGAACCCTCCGTCGGTCTACCGACGCCTTGTAGACGTCGGAACTGCGACAACCCAGAAACGTCGGAGGAGAGACAGCATGAAAACGTCGGAAGAACGACATTCCAAACGTCGGACCACATATCGTCGGAATTACGACATCTTCCAAACGTCGGAAGAGTGACGTCCGAAACGTCGGACCACGTTTAGTCGGAATTGCGACAGTTTACGAGCGTCGGAAGAGCGACGCCAAAACGTCGGACCACGTTTAGTCGGAACTGCGACGGTTTATGAGCGTTGGAAGAACGACGTCAAAAACGTCGAACCACATTTCACTGGAAGTGCGACAGTTTTCAAACGTCGGAGGCGCGACGGTTTGTGAGACGTCGGAAGAGTGACGCCGGTTCGGAACGTCGGAAGAAGTGTCGATAGTGCGAACACTTTTTTACGTGTGTTAGTAACGACGGCATGACAAACCACATTTTGTGCGCCCTCGAAGCGTCGCTCTTGCGGCGACTATGTCTTCGGAATAGCGACGAATTGGCGTCGAAATTTCCGCCAAATTTTCTAGTGTTGGTCTGGTGAGCCACTTGCCCTGGTGCGAGAGGCGGCCAACTATGACAACCCAATATAGTTGGCTATTCTGTGGCAACAAGTGTTCTTGATTTGCATGTCTATGATACAATTTTGGTGGCATGTTCCATGCGATCTGTAAGGTTTAACTTTGTTGGTGTGAGTTGTTTTGCAATATTGAAGGTGTCTAATAGAGGTGGGAAGTAGAGCTAAAGGTGGTCCCACACATTGAATGCAGGTGCGGACAAGGAATGGTGGAATAATGAGCTCGAAAGAACGTATTCCATACAACCTTGGTGATGGTGTACGACCCATATCGGAGCGGGCGAAGCTTGCGGTGGGGTCTAGTGAGGCGCTCATACTGCGAATGTAGCCACAATTTTTTGCCCCTGGAAGTTGTGTAGCACACGATGTTGATCATGTCATTTCTTGTACTTAGAATTGTCTCTTGTCAATATGTCATGAACTTGTTGGCGGATGTGATGAATGTGCTCAATGAATTTTTTCGCTTTGTAAACCGGACTAGACATGGTCTGAATGAACATGAGTAGCCACAAATGGCATGACTACGTCGATGGGACATAGTGGTTGGAACCCAGGCCCACACGAAAGAGGCTATGGCTAGTTGTTTTGTGAAGAACTTAGTTATAAGCACATGTGTTGTACATAGGAAAGGCTCTCATCCATGTGTGTGGATGCTTTGAATTGTACATGCACAAAATGTGTACAATCATCCTGGTGACAACCTGCGTACGCATCGGTTTGGGGATGGAAAGTTGTGGAATTGGTGAAGGCTTCGTGTCTGGCATTGACCGGAGGTTGGACCAAAATTTGTTGGGGAACTTTGTTGTCCCTATATGAGATGATAGACAATGGGATCCCAAATTTCACCACACTCATTCAAAGAAAGAGTTTAGTAGTGGATTCTTCTGTGATATTCTTCTTACTGACCCGACATAATGGCCATCTTCGAGAATACGCCATTGTCACAAAAAACACAATAATTTCCATGATTAGTTAAAGGAAGGCCCAACATGTAATCCATGGATATGGATTCCCAAGGTCGACTAGGGGTAGGTATGGGAGTATAGAGGCCTTACTTGACGAAGTGGTCGGTTTGGCAATGGCGCAAGCGATGCAAAGATCTTATGTACTTCCCAACATCATGTTGAGATTTCAGCTTGATAGAGATACTTCTATAGTATTGCCACTATTTTCTCGACCTAGAAATGCCAAATGACTCCATTGTAGTGTGCTTCCCAATCATCTTGGCATGCTCGCTTGAAGGAATACAAGAGTGTCCCGAGGTGACATAAGCGATTGCATCGTGGAGGTGAAAATTTGGAACTTGCGTACCCTTGAAAAGTGTCTTGTATGTTGGCAGATTACGGATCACTCTTGAAAGTGACGATCGGAAGTCTCGTGCCCACCGAGTTGAACGTTAGTTGGTGCACCCACGATCGGTCGTCGGATGAAGCAGATGCGAAACATTATTGGTGCTGCCCTTCTTATAATTGATGTTCAAATGAAATTGTTATGAGATATGTGGAAGACTTTTGATGGCGATAGTTTTGCAACTTCCTTGTGTACGTATGAACTAAAGGGTTTGGTGGTTTGTTTGGATGATTGTTTCCTTCCCGAGAAAATGTAATGCTTCCATTGGCGACAACCACTGCCCATGATAGAATACACTTCTTTGTCATAAGTGGGATACTTGCGTGTTGTGTTGGACAATGTCTCATTGTGATATGCTGCTGGATTCCCCTATTGAGTAAGAATTTTGCCCCAATAGCATAGTCATAAGGATTTGTCTCGATCTCAAATGGTTATTGCAAGTACGGTAATGTGAGCACTAGAGACGGACGGAGGCGATGTTTCAATTCTACAAATGCCTTCTGTTGAGAATCCTACCAAAATAATTTTTTTCTTTCTCTCCTCCCTTGGTGACTTGACTCAAAGGGCCAAGTGATGTGAGAGAATCCCAGCACGAACCTACGGTATAAATTAGCAAGACCCGAAAAATACGGCAGAAGCTATGTTAGAGTGGTTGGGGCCCGCCAATCCCGAATTACTTGGATCTTGGTTGGATCCACATACCCCATTCATCAATAATGTATCCCATATATTGAACTTGGGTCATGCGAAAAGTGCACTTCTCAGAATTGGCACACAACTTTTTGTTTTTTCGAGTGTTTGGAGGACTGTCGGATGTGGTGGAGTGCTCTTCCCAAGTACGGCTAAAGATCAATATGTCATCTAAGTATACTACTAAAAATGAGTTGTTGAATGGCCGCAAGATGTCATCCATCAACCTCATGAAGGTTATTAAGGGCATTAGTCAACCCGAAAGGCATGAACGACCATTCAAAGATCCTCCTTGGCTTTCGAAGGTAGCCTTATACACATCGGAGGGTTCCAATTGGTACCTAGTGCTATCAGATTTCAAGTCGATCTTGCTGAAATATTTTTCCCCTTTGAGTTAATCCTAGAAGGTCATCAATCCATGGGATTGGTTACCTATTACGGAACGGTGATATTGTTCAGCAGCAATAGTCGATACAAAGTCTCCTGATACATCCTTCTTACGCACCAACATGATCGAGCTCACACATGTCGATGAAATTGGTAGGATGTGACCTTTATGTAGCAGTCCACCGAATCTTCCTCTTGATTTCATCTTTCTCAAGACGAACACCGATAGATCGATCCGTTGGACGACGACACACACAGGGTTAGATCGATGGGGTGCTTGACCTAACGATGCGAGAGGCACCCCTATGGATGAGGGAAAGATAATAAATATGCCTCTAATACCTTGTCCATTTGTTGTTGTCGTGTGGAGGAGCCTGTCTGGAGGTCGTGGCGGCGAGCTTCTTCTTCTGCTGGAGGCGGATCATCGGGAAAACAAATTTCCCATTTTTGGAAAATAAACTTACGACATTGTTTTAACGATACTTAAAGAGATAGTCATAAGCATTGGTACCTCTAGTATCCTTTATAAGTTATTGCCCAAAGTGACAATAACAATGCAAGGTCGGGACTAATACACATCATATCGCTTCCATAATTATGGTTGGCCTAATAATACAACACAAACATCAAGAGGAGCAATGTCACATAATACATCATCGTGAAGGGCTTGATGTAGGGAAAGGCAGTCATTGGGGAAGTTTGAGGTATAAAATGGACCTCCTGCGAAATTATAAAATAATAGTGAAAATAATAAAATAAGATTTGATTTCATCATCAAAATTTAGAGAGGAAAAAATAAAAAACTAACTTTTCAACACATGTTTTCAACTTATCTCCCTATGGGTTTACTCCAAATTTCGGCGGGAACACTCATTGGATGTGTTGTAGCTCCTAGAGATAACCTTGAGTTGCAAAAAGACTTGATGCCTAGGACATATTGAAATCGAGAGGTTAGATGTAGACAATTTTAAGGGTGCTGTGAAAGAATATGGTTTAGAGGATAATGGTTACGTGGTTCCCGAATGATGAAGAATTTGGAGTTTGATTCATGTGAATTACCCTATACGCGGAGGGCTCGGGAGGTTGTATGGCTCGATGGAATTTCAAATGGGCCAAGTATGAAACAATGAGAGCGAGAAGCTTTCATAATATGCGGAGGGTGTTGAGAAGGAACGGAGGAGGAACTGTGAGAGACGAGGCTTAAAAGTCCTAAGAAGTCATTTCCCGTGAACTAAAAGGAAGCGAATGTAGAGTGGAATATGACCAAAAAGAGAGATTCGTGGAGTGTGAATTAAGGGCACAACAATTTTAACACGTGAGCATTGTTCATACGAATTCATGAATAAAAATACATACCAGGCATATACATTACATGAATCATCAAAGCGACCAAAGTTATACATATACGGAGATTACTAATAAACAAGAGAAAACGGATACATAATACTCATTGCTTCATACGGAATCAAAATAAACAACGTTGGATATCATATTATGTTCAAAATAACTCTCTTCGAATATGTATCTTAGAGCACAAGCGCACGGTCATACGAACTACAACAAAAATTCTCCAAAATTTAGAACCCTTCTTTCATCTTTGAACCCTCTACATATATAGTTCTCCTTGAGGTTTACGATCGAATAAAATTTCATGATCGACCCACACATGTGAAAATCAAAATATCATAACCAAATCGTAGAGTGTGCATCAATAAATCACTCCCATAATCGGAAAATCAAAACGAATAAAGGTGGAAATGGATTTCAATAAAAAAACATCATAATCAGGTAAAAGAAATAACGTATTTGGCCACCGGAGGGCCAAATCCCTGGAATCGATAGGCGGCAGGGTAGCCATGAAAAAGTGGGAATTCTAGCTTCCATGGATTCCACTTGCCACCGAAAACCTCCACTCCCTTATTCTCATGATTTCCACTATTCGTTACGAAATGGCCAAACGTGCTACATGTGCTTAGCTCTTTAGTGAGGAGTTCTTGGAAAAAAATGAATATACCATAAACGTACTTATCGTGCAAGGAAAACCCATGTCGTGCTTGACTTGAAAAACTGGAGATTGGATTTCGGAGGGGTCCTATGCGGTTTGTGGTATTGGATGTGCGAAATCCTTTGCGGTGACACGTAGCACCGAGAGGTGGTTTCCAAAACCAAACATTTCGGACCCCCACTCGGCGGTGTATGGAAGGTGAGAGAAATATATCATGAGCTGTTAGATATGTGATAGCGTGGAATGAGGGAAGATGGCGGTAAAGGTGGAGTTAGTGGGAGAAATGGCGGTAACAAGAATGAAGCAATGCAATGTGAGATGCATGATGAGAGGAGAGGTGACATGGCATGATGGAGGTGGGGCCACCGCAAATCGCAGTGTAGTTTTTATGAGAAGTGAAGGGTAAAGGTTATGACTTGTGATGTGTTATTTTCAATGGGTGGAGAGAGCATACAACCGCAGCAAAGGTGGGGCCGCACCAAGTAGTAGTCGAGAAGTTTTTTGGTGTAGAAGTGAAGGGTAAAGGTTATGAATTGTGAATGTGAGATTTGCAATGGGCGGAGAGGAAACGTGGCATGACAGAGGTGGGGTCACCTGCAAATCACAATCGGGAAGTTTTGTGAAGGAGTGGAATGGTGACATAGCCTCACCCCTTCGACTACGGGGTGTCCGCCGAGTTGTGCACAATTTATTGGCCTTCCTTTAACCATTCCTACCTCATCCATATGATTTTCCTATGAGCCACTTCTCCACCTTATGCTGCAGTCACGGAGCCAACATGATGCATAATTTTATTCCTCATCTAAGTAGTACCCACGTTGCATACTTTCAATAGACCATGCTACATGAAAAAAATGAGAAATACATGAAAAACGTGATTGCAATCACGGTTTTCATGTATTTCTCATTTTTTGTATAAAAGGGTCCATTAAAAGTATGCAACATGGAAGTACTCCTTTAATGAGGAATTAGATTTTACATCCCAACGAGTACTCTTTGCTCGAAATTTTAGTAAAACCTTGAGAGATAAGTTGAAAATACAAGTTGAAAAAAGTAGTTTTATTATTTTATTATTTTTTAATTTTTTACCTTTTTTACCCCAAATATGGTGAATCGTCCCCCATGGTTGACATCATCATCTTGAATCCTATTGGTTCTTATAAATTTTATTTTGGTTGTACGTTTTTCTTAGTAGGCCCATTTTAGACCTTAAAAGTTCTCTAATGACTATTGGGTGATGCGAGGAGATCCCGTCCTTGGTGAATCCACTCGATGGTGTATAGTTGTGGGTGTACTATGGTTGGAAAACTTAACCGCTTCATGAGATTTGTTGAAATGAGGTTCTTCTAGCTCCCACTTTCAGCAATGGTATGTAATTGGGGAACCCTTTACCCACAACTAGGAGAGGAAGACGCTCCTCCTCACGGATCTTCCGGTTCACTCCTTACGGATATTTGCGGTGGCAATGGTGGCATGGAGCTCGCATCAATAATATTATTCCCTTTTTCATTCCCCTTGTCGGGTTCTTATTCGGAAGTAGGAACATGCATCTAATTCAGAAAGCCCTCATCTCGGCCATCGGTGACTTCTTGGCCCGACCCTCACTTGTGTTGTGGTGGAGCTCTTATGGAACTCATGACACCACTTTCCTGGGTGTCCTTCTTCGGATTCATGGTGTTGTTGTTGCTTTGCAACTTCGATAGTTTATCTTGGGCCACCATGCCTTGGCTTTGTCATTTTTTTTTTTGGTTTGGGGGGCACCTTTCCCTTGCTTTTGATTCACTGTAGATCCAAAATGTCGCTTCTTCTTTTTGAATTTACCGCACAATATGGTATACGGTATGATGTGCCAAGCAAGGAGATGTCGAGGAACTCCATTTCCTCATGAATGTCTGTGAAGATTGAGCGCAGGTACTTCAATACCAAATGTTTCTACGAATCTTTGATGCGAAATTTGTGCACGGGGGTAGCAGCAGAGCAGTTCGTCGGCTCATGCACATCTTGATCCCTTTGCGCATAGCAGTAGTCCATTGTGTGTACTTGTCCTCATAGCTCCCCGAGGATAATATTTTTCCTTGATGGCGTATCGAGAAATAATTCCATTCGGTATGGCCAAGAAGCAGAGAGTGTTACACCATTTTTTTGGTCATCTAACCCATTATCATTAGATGAACCCAAGTACACCATGTAAGACCAATTTTACCCCAAGTAAGGTGGCTTTCACCATATAAAATAACATTTTCCATATTTCCTAGTCATATTTAACCCAAAACAAGGAAATTGATTAAATAAATCATTATTTATTTAATTATTTCTAGAATAAGTTAACGGAAATCATTATTTAATAATATTCCTAGTTAAATTGGACTAAATCATTTGTAAATAATTAAATAAATCATTATTTATTTAATTATATTTATCATCTCCCTAAAATAATAAATAAATCATTTATTTATTTATTTGTTTATAAATAAAAGGAATTGACCCAGAGTCGAAAAGACCTTTTCCCTCCAACAAATATAATAAAATATTCCTAAAGGGTGATTCTAGAATGTGATTAATAATATTTTATTCCTTGGAAGTTCTAGAGAACACTATTATTTTGTTATAAATAGAAGGGTTTCCCCATTCATTAGTCACCTTCATTGCATTAGATCACTGCGGATCTACTCTTGGTCTTATTTTCCATTTTGCGTTGTGAACTCCCATTGAGTTCTATGTTTGTTTCTACACCGGTAAGAGAGAGGAATGCTAGATGCGAAACAGCGAGGACTTTCAGAGAACCCATCACTTTTGAGGAGAACCGGAAAACACCTTTCTTGTTTTCCTCTCGGGTCACCCATTCTTTTAAACATTTTGTTCTTGTCTTGTATATTGGATGCATGGAGCCATATTACATTTTATCTTCTTAATGTCTTTTGTGCTTAGATCTGAATTTGTACGACGGACTTAAGGAGAAATATTTTGCGGCCATAATCGATGTTAGGGCTATTTGTTATGCATAGCTAAAGTGATCTTTTACGATGAAAGAATCACACTAACAAAGAGGAGTTCCCCCTCATCATTTTTCTCCTGGTAGGTTTCCCACCATTCCTTGACATAGGGGGTAGCTTTGAGGAGTGAAAAAATAATCTTCTCTCGATCGGAAAAAGCCATGAGCAGAAATATCCTTCAGTAAGTCAGCCATATATCTATGGTTTTTTCATATATTTTCCTCAAATATGGGAATGTCAAATTTTACTTGTGCCTTAAAAGGATTTAGCGCCTCAGTGCATTGTTGGATGCGGATACCTTGTCGGTGAGCGGTCGTTGAAAGGATCGGCAAAAGTTACCCATCATTGAGTTCCCTTGTTTTATGAGGGTCTCCTCGAGCAATATTTTGATAAGATCTCTTTTGCTCCCTCATATTTATTTTTGTCCCACATGGCGACCATCGGGGTTTGCGAGAAATTTGATCTTGCAAAGGTTAAACTAGATCGAGCCTAACTCCTTATGCCAGAGCCATGTTGGAGACATGCAAAGAAGGATCAAGAAAAGCCAGATAGCTGCGAAACCAGCGATGGGATTTATCTTTAGACACAACATAACACACATATAACCATAAATACAACACATGCGGTGGAAAAAATAACAATTCATTTCATTACTATCAAAGAACTAATATTTGTTTACGGACATAATGGAAATAAACTAGCTAGGGCGCGTAGCATATCTCTTAGAAGATATGTGGTGGCTACAAGTCTATGAAATGTGTTAAAATGAGGTTCGAGGAGCTATTTATTATTGAGAAATAATGGAAAACCATAAACATCAAAAAACCTAACCCTAGGAGATGAGCGCCAAAACTATGAGCCCGTTGTGATGAAATCCGGGTACATCTTCCCGATGATGTAACTTTGGCATACGATCTTCGTTTGATGCGCTCGATACCTCGTTAAAAATATCTATCGAGGAATAAAAATTTTGAGTGAGAAATATGTTATCTTATGACCTTGTTGCTCCGGATTTTCCCAAAAAATGTCGTTTAGGGCCTCAAAATAGCTCGAAAGTTCACGACCCAAAAAAATAATAAAAATAGTAAACTGTGCTATAATAAAGAGAAGGCCCAAGAAAAAGCGAAGAAAAAAATGGTGGGGAATTTGAAAGTGGAATAGGTGGGTGGCTTCACAAATGTCCACCTAGATCATTCCTCCTCCCTTAGGAAGAAATGGTTCCCATTGTGTTGAGTTCCTCCATGAGATGAGGAAAATTCTACCTTAACTTGGTCCCTAGTGAACCACTTGCCTTGGTACAAGAGTTGGTCAAATTTGACAACTCGATACACTTTGATCTTCTGCGGCGTGTGTTCTTGATTTATATGTCTATGGTACAATTTGTGATGGCATGTTCCATGGAGTCTTGATTTAATATGTTGGTGTGAGTTGTTATGCAATGCGGAGGTATCCGATGAGGTGGGAAGTAGGGTCGAAGGCGGTCCACATTGAATGTTTTGGGTGCGGAGACCAAGGAATGGTGGAATATTGAGCTTGAAGGCTTTGTTCCCTATAACCTTGGTGATGGTGTACGACCCATATGACACGGCGAAGCTTGCGGTGGGGTCCATGATGCGCTCCCTTACGCAAATGTAGCCACACTTTTGTCGCCCACAGAGTTGTGTGGCACCCATTGTTGATCATTTTCGTTGCTTGTACTTAGCATTGGATCTGTCCAATATGTCATGAAGTTGTTGGCGGATGTCTTGAATGTGCTCAATGAAGTTTTTCACTTTGTCAACTTCAGACTAGACATGAGCCCTACGTCGATAGGACATAGTGGTTGGAACCCTAGGCCACCTCAAAGGGGGTTGTGGTAGGTTGAGTTGTGTAGAACCCATTTATAATTGTGTTGTACATAGGGAAGGCTCTCATCCCCATTTGCGTGGATTCTTTAAATTGTACATGCACAAAATGTGTACAATCATCCTATTAACGACCTCTATACGGCAATCGGTTGGGGATGAAATCTATGTACTTGGTGAGCTTGGTTTCCAGCATTGACCGGAGAGCAGGACGAAAATGTTTTGAGGAATTTACCATCACGATACGAGATGATAAATCGTTAGGATCCAAAAGTGCCTGCCTCATTCAAAGAAGAGTTTATTAGTGGCTTGCTATGATATTCTTCTTGTCTCGACATGATGGCCATCTTCGAGAATGCGTTGTCGACGACCACCAGCTCTGATCATTTCCATGCTTAGTAAAAGGAAGGCCCGACATGTAATCCATGGAGATGTATTCCCAAGGTCTACTAGGGGTTGGTAATGGGGTATAGAGGCCTTGCTTCTTGATGGTCGCTTTGGAAATGGTGCAAGTAGTGTAGGATGCGATGTACTTCCCAACATCTTGTCGAAGGTTCGGCCAATAGAAATATTTATAACGATCTTTTATGCATTGTTTTCTCGACCTAAAATTCCCAACGACTTGATTGTAGTGTGCTTCCAAAATCATCTTGGCACGCTCGCTTGAAGGAACACAAAGGTGTCCCGAGGGTGAAAAAACGATTGCATCCTGGAGGTGAAAATTTGGAACTTGCGTACCTACGAGAGTGTCTTGTACGTGTGGCCAAATTTTGGATCGCTTTGTGAAGCGACCAATCAAAAGTATCATGTCCACGAAGTTGAGAACGGTGGTTAGCACCACAAACGGTGGTCGGTAAGGGTAGTCTCGTATTGGTGCCGCCCTTCCTATACTTACGACATTCAAATGACATTGTTGCAAATATGTGGACCACTTGATGGAGATCGTTCTGTGACTTCCCTTGTGTTTTTATGAATTTTAGGGGTCGGTGGTACGTGTGGATAGTAGTTTCCTTCCCCCAAAATGTAATGCTTCCATTGGAGGCAAGCACATAGGAATGAAATACATTTCTTTGTCATAAGTGGGATACTTACCGGACTATGTCGAGATAGTGTCTCAATGTGATATTCCATTGGATGCTTGTTGAGTAATAACTACCCCAATAGCATAGTCGGAGGCATACTGTCTCAATCTCAAATGGTTGTTGCAAGTACGGTAATGTGAGCACTAGGGAAGAGCGATGTTTCAATTCTGACGTCTTCTATTGAGATTCCGACCAAAATAATTTTTCTTTCACTACTCCCTTGGTGACTTGGCTCAGGGAACCGAGTGATATGAGATAATTCCAACATGGTTTGTGGTAGAAATTATCAAGACCTAGAAAGGCGCAAAGCTGTTAGAGCGGTTAGGGCTAATAATCCCAAATTACTTGTATCTTGGTTGGATCCACATGCACCCATGTTCATCAATAATGTATCCAAGATATAAACACAGGTCATGTAAAAGTGCCGCAAGGTTTTGTCGGATATTAATTGAGGTGTCTTCCCAAGTACGGTGAAGATCGGGATGTCATCGAAGTACACTACTACAAATGAGTTGTTGAATGGCTACAAGATATCGTCCATCAGCCTCATGAAGGTTGCGGGAGCATTAGTCAACCCGGAAGGCATGACCGGCCATTTCAAAGCCCTCCCTTGGCTTTGAAGGTAGTCTTCCACACATCGGAGGATTCGATTGGTACCTAGTGATACCGGACTTCCAAGTTGATCTTGCTAAATATTTCGCCCACCGGGTGATCTAGAAAGGGTCATCGATCCGCAGGATCGGGTACATATTTCGGACGGTGATCTTTTTCAATGCACGATAGTCAATACATAGTCTCCAAGTCCCATCCTTTCTTCTACACCAACACGATTGGGATCCCATAGTGCGATGAACTAGAATTTGAATGTGACCTTTCTGCACGTTACAGCTCCACAGATACTGCCTCTTGATTTTATCGTTCTCTAGAATAGAGCAGATAGATCGGTCCATTGGGTAGCGATGGACCTGGGGTCGAATCGATGGGGTGCTTGACGACAATACGGAGGCACCCCTATGGGTGAGGTGAAGATGTCCTCGTACTCCTCCACGACCTTTGTCCATTTTTTTTGTCGTGCGGAAGGCCATGCGAAGGTCATGGCCACGCGTCTTCTTCTTGGCTGAGAAATGAGATCATCAAGAAAAAAAGGTTCTCGATTTGGAAATGAGCTTACTACATTACGGTAACCAAAGAGATAGCCACGGCGTTAGTACCTGCGAGTACATCTTTGTACAAGTTATTTCCTAAATTAACAATAACAACGTGAAAGTAGGGACTCATATATAACATGTTTCTTCCATAATTGTGATTGGCCTAATAATACATCACAAACATCAAGAGGAGCAATGTCCACACCAATACACACTCATTCGTGAAAGTTTGATGCGCCAGAAGGAGACACCGGCGGGGCGCGTCGAGATCCCGTCCTTGGTGAATCCACCCAGATGGTGTATTGTTGTGCATGTCTTTTGTGGTTGGAAAACTGGCTTGCTTCACAACCTCTCTTGAAATGAGGTTCTTTTTGCTACCATTGTCGATAATGAAATGTAGTGGGGAACCCTTTACCCACAGCGGGAGTGGAAGAGATGTCCTCCTCCTGGAACTTTCGGTTCACTCATACCGGATCTTTGCGGTGGCAATGGTGGCGTTGGGTTCCACATCAATAATGCTTCCATTTTTCATTCCACTTGTCGGGTTTTGATTCGAGGTTAGAGCATCCATACGATTAAGAAGCCCTCATCTCGCCACCGGTGACTTGGCAGAAACTCACTTGTGTGGTGAGTGAAGATCTTATGGAATTCACACCACTTTTAAAGGTGTCCTTCTTCGACGCGGTGTTGTTCTATTCTTGCGGCTTTGGTAGGTTATTGGGTCGCCATGCCTTGGTTTTTTCCTTTGTTCTATGGTTTGTGGGAACCTTTCCCTTTCTTTTGATTCTGAGATCAAAAGTCTTGCTTCTTCTATTTGAATTTATTTGCCCAATCTTGGTAGCATATCGGTATGCCATACGAGCGAGGAGTTAATGCAGAAACTCCATTTCCTCACGAATGTATATGTGCAGAAAACTACGGTACTTCAACACCAAATGTTTCTCCAAATCTTCGATACCCGAATTTGTGCGTACGGTATGGAAAAAAATTCATCGGCTCTTACACATCTTGATCCATTTGTTGTCGTAACGTGATCCCTTGTATGTACTTGTCCTCATAGATCCCAAAGGATAATATTATTCCTTGATGGCGTCGAGAAATAATTCCAAGTGGGTATGATCGAGAACGAGAGAGGTTCCCCCTCATCCTTTTTCTCACGGTAGGTTTCCCACAGGTCCTTGAAATTGGGGGTAGCTTTGAGGAATGAAAAAATAATCTTCTCCCGGTCAGAAAATTCATGAATCGAGAAATATGCTTCTAATAGATTCAAAAAATCTGTGTATGATGTCTAAATCTATTTGGTCCTTAAATATGTGAATGTCAATTTGTTGTACCTTAAGGGAGGTTTCACCCCTCTAGAGTGGGTTTGTTGGATACGGATTCGTATTTGGTTGGCGATCGTTGAAGGATGCAGGCAAGAGATTATCCATCTCGTGTTCATTTTATTTTTCGAGGGAATCCTCGAAGCAATATTTTGATAGGATCTCCTTCTCCCTCATCTTTATTTTTGTCCCCCATGGGCGGTCGTTGGGGTTTGTGAGGCAAACCTTGCAAAGGTTCAACCATGTCGAGCCCTAACTCCTTATACCTTGACCTCGTTAGGGAGATGCAAAGAAGAATAGAAGAAAGGCGCTGCGAAACCACTAATCTAGATTTATGCGGGAACACAATAGAATACACATTTAACCATAAATACAAACATGCAACGGAAATAAACCTTCATTTCATTATTGTCAAAGAATTATTTTTCCCGAGACATAATGGAAATAAACTAGCTAAGTCTTGGTAGCTTATCTCTAAGAAGAGATGTAGTGGCTACGTGGTATGCAATTCTAATCGTAAGCATACGAAAAAAAACTCACTTTAGATTTTCATAACAAACAGCCTAACATCAAATATGGATGCCAATTTCCTTAGATCTGCAGTTAGTTAACCAAGATAAGTCTTTGCAAAATCCGGATACGTATGATTAAAGACATTAAACAACAAATAAAATCAAGAGTTGCTCCACATGCATCTCGTTAGGGTCCTATAAATATAGGATTCATAATTTTGAATTGACTCTGTTAAAATCTTGAAATATTGTACATACCTTTCTTTTATAAAATGTATTCTTCAATTAAAAAATGAAAAGAGAATGCATGTGAAAACGATCAAAGGACAAAAAGAAAGCAAAGATCAAAGAATATTAAATATGACCCCATCAAAAATAGATCATGAAAGTGTTGCAAGCTTAAATGCACCCATGCAAATGAGTAAAAAATGTTAGAATAGTGATGGGTGGGTAACTTGGGTTGTGCAAAGCATGTAATAAAGCATCATCTAGAAATTACTAATTTCCCCCTCCCCCATAATGATCCAATATTCAAAACCTTGGTTAAAGAGCTTAGATAATTTCTCGACTCCACAATGGGATGGGACCCAAGGCTCTAACGGCCCGAGTGAGTAGAAATCTTTGGATTCCTTCATAAAAGTCCATTTCCTTAACATATTCACCTTTTCCAAAAATATAATCCTTTTCCTAAGTAAAACACCTTTTTTTTCTTAGAAAAAGTAAAATCCCCCTCTTTATTAATTTTATTCATCCAAAAACACTCAAAAACCAAAAAAATACAATTTATCCTAAGTTAATGTGTAAATATTAAAATGAGGTCATTATTATGATCAAAATGCCTATTTTACCTTTTTCCTAGTTTATTCTATATTTTCATTCATTACATTTCATTTCATATTAATTTTTAACATAAAGTATTAATCCCACTTTGGAACTACTATAGTATATTTGTTAACTCATTTAGTTAAAATATCCCAAAAACCCATTATTTAAACATTAACATGATTTATATTCCCCCATGTGCTAATATAAATTCTCTCCCTTTCCCCATAGGTTAAAAACAAAAACATTAATAAAAACTAACCCCACATTGGTTATAAAACATTTGTTAATGTTTTATACGCCATGTCAATATTACTCACTCAATCAAAATAATACATTGGTTTACATTAAACCTTATGTTTTAAACATTAAAAACTAATCCGGATGCATATGAACCAAACTCGGGCCCCACGGTCCACTACCGAGCATCTTCGAAATTAATCTTCACCGTTCGCACTTATCCCTCCGGATCCAATGATCATAACACAATATCACATTTAAATTGTGCCAATATTAATCATTTCAATTTTGTGGAAATGGATGGTTTTTCTATACTATCTCTCCTCCACGTGGCGACATTAAATTGGATCCCATTTGATCCAATGAAACATCTCACCCATAGCTCGTGCGATAAACCACTCCTGGTTTTCTCCTCAGGCTCCAAAACCGCCCTCCTCTCGGTTAAGCGGCAATTCCAATACTAATGTTGTTTTAAACCTAAAAACACTATTAAGCCCCATAAATGCATAGATAAACCCTTTTGTACTCTTTGTGTGTGCTTAAGATTTCCGTGAAAACTCCAAACCTGTTACACCATTTTACATGCCAAAGAACCGAGGAGAGACCCCTTGCTTACGATACCCCGATTGAAAACCCCTTTGCATGTGATAAACCTGCGGTTCACCTTACGCGATGTGCTAAAAACCATCATTCTGCTACTGACATATGCAAAATAAAACATTTGTTTAGCTTTGTAATTGAGTTATTTAAGTGGATTTACGAATAAAATCAAGCCATTGCCCAACCACCGCAAACTCGTGTTTCATTGATCGTTTTTGTGCGGTGTTTATCATTACCCGAGAAAATGGATAAACAATTGGAGACTAATCCCCAACTGTTTACTCTGGATTCCCACGGTGTGGCTTCGAAAAAGTTTTCATAAGCAGAAGATTCAATGTGGTAGAACGAGAAAAGTCATTTATGCAAGAGAGATAAATTTGCACAATGAATGGTAAAAGTGAAATAAAAATTCACAATGATAGTGAAAACATAACAATCAAAGAGCATAAGAGTTAAAGTGTATAAGATAAAAGTCGAGTCAAAGTTTTAAACAGAGTAGAAGTAAATACGGAAGTAGTAATGGTTAAAATGAGATGAAAACACTTTCACCAATAACAATGAATTTTATCCAAAGTAATAGATAGTTAAAAGAACAAAAAGTTCAAAAGATGAAAACGAGCATGAAGGTACATTTTCCGAAGTTGTGTTTAAGTCATAGTTTTTGCACAACCTATTGTGGTAATCCAAGATGAATTTTGTAAAACGGGAGGAGGTTTTTGTTCCTGGGAAGCCCATCTACAAAACCTATATCTACAATATATTTATCTCAACAATATATTTATCTACAATAACCTCTTCTTTTTACATATGGTCTCGAATTGAGATATACAAAAGGTATCATTGGACCCCATTTTTTTGAGTGCGGAACAAAATGCACAAAGGAAGGAGACTTAATTAGTTACTTGGATGCCTCATCATCAACAAGAGTTGATAACAAATTCGAATTTATCTTCTGTCACAATCAATCCATAAAAATAGTGCCAAATAGATTCATTAGTTTTGAGTGTCCCTTTATTGAGTTCTATTTATGTAAAACGAGTTTGAGATATTTGTAAACCAATCATGATATTTTTTAAGAAAATATTTTAGTTTAGAATTTGTATAAATACTTCACTCTTTGAAGTATTATTAGACAAATTGACAAAGATTTTTATAGTCAATATTTATGTGCACGAAGAGCTTTTTTGTAGCAAGTTCAATTGCGCCAGACCCGGATCAAATCATCTAGCATCATATTTCGAGTTCATGTGATGAGCTATTGAAGTGAAGTACTTTCTACTTGTCATTGTTTATCTTCTCATGTTTTCATGCATCGTATGTATTCTAAATTTGAATGATAAAACATGAGTATTATTTCGGGATTTTTAAAAGCACCTTGTCTTTCTTGTTTATCATTTTCTATGTTTTATGGAACTTTTAGTAGGAACCCTTACTTGCTCCATATTTCGAATGACCTTTGTCTACTCTTTCCTTATCCAGAATCAAAAAATTCTTAACTTCTCTTTGTCCCAATTAATCCACTTCACCAATCAACCTTCAAAGATCTTTAGTGACTTGTCTACTATCTTTCCTAAAAATATTTGTCTTTTGACCTTGATCTTGAAATTTGTCACCGCCGACACATTGACTCACCATTCCCAATGGAAACCGGACCTGTTACTATCCATCCTAGGTAAGTGATTTTTTCCCACAAACCAAACCAAATCTCAAAAACCAAATTTTCTCGCCTTATAATAGCCTAAAAATCATGTTTAAAAACAAATTTAAATCTTGTAAAGAGAGCCTCTGCGAACCACTGAGGAAAGCTAGATCCTAGAGTTTAAAAAGTAGGTTTGTGGTTACCTCGGAATATTTCTTTCTTTAACCTTGAGAAATTGTTGAGTGATAACATATTGACAACTCCATTTGAGGAAACTAACATTTTTCTTGAGAGAAATATTTTATAAGAGTTCAAATGCGATCTATGATGGTGGACAATGATTAGACACACAAGGTTAAAATCATCCACAAGGCGACTCTAAATCAATTTCACAATCAAGACTCCACTAGAGGAATGAACACGGAAAAGAACAATATGGAAAGATGGACTTTCAACTTGGATCTTAATCCAAGGCATCATGTTCTTTCTCATTAAAAGTTTTTCAATGTATGTTGTATTTTATAGAAGATCTTAGATTAGTTTTTAATTATTTTCCTTTGAAGATTATGAAATCTTGATTCTCTTAATCTCTTTGAGCGGCTTTCTTATGAATGTTAATGATGATCGTTTTTCAATTAAGAAACCTCAAATAATCAAGGCTGATATTACAATCTTGTACATATTCATGTACCATATAAAGTTCCGAATGAATGTAAATACACCGCCCATGTAGTCACACACCTTCCAAGTTCCATTGGCTCCCCCATCTTGGGCAATCCATCCCTTAGCAAGGCTTCCTTGCATCGGATGGTCTAACAACTTGAGGGATTTCCCTACCTCAAAACCATAATATCGGGTTATAACATGCTCATGAAATCAATACTGGACACTATTGGGTGCCGGTGTTCCATGACATATGCATTTGATTTACCAACATGTCACTACTGTTTTCAATTCCTTTTGTTGTTCTTGCTAATGCTTGCAATCAATTTCAACCACCCAACCGAGGAATTTTACTGACTTGCTCCCACAGCCCCCTTGAAGTACATAACTTCCATTGAATTCAAAATAAGTCAAATAAATTCACGACATACCTCATTGGTGGCTCGTCGATAAGGTACACTTTAAATTATGTTCACTTCCTTTGTCACCACCAAGTCAAACTAGCCATTGGTCAAGTCATCATGTATAAATGTATCACATCTAGTTAGCTCAAAACACAACCATCATATGTCAAAATCATGAATCACATGCAATCATCATAAACCATAATCATAAATCCAAATGTAACCATCATAAGTTTGAATCGTAGATCACATGTGTTATCACAAATAAATTTTTAATTTTTGACTAGGGTCACTCATGAGTTTCATATGTCTCATAAGGTTGGTCCATGAAATTGATGAAAAATTCATGAAATAAGTCTTTATCCTAAGTCAAAAACACCTCATTGGTCATGTCATCTTAGTCATATCTAGCAAGTTTCACTTTAGGTTCACATGCATTGGTTTAAAAAATTCGTTTTCAGTCCCATGTACGATTTTTCCTAATTTTGTAGCGAATTATATGAAAAATAGGTGATTTTCGTTGTAGAATCACTTGATCATTCTATGACAAATCTATAAAATTGATAACTAAACATTTTGCAAAATTATGTTTTTTCTACAAAAATGAATGGGATGATGACTTTGTCAAATGTTAGTGGTTTAGGGTAAAGGTAAGGTCATGTAATTGATTTTTCATAATCATCCAAACATGCAAAATCATAACAACCACTCATCATTGCTTTCCACTCCCTCATTTTTTTGTCATGTTCTCTCCACATTTGTATTTCATTCCTTAAACACATCACCTGACTCCTCTTTGTCATTTAATTTTCAACCTTTTCATGTATCGGTCGAGTTTTCACCTTTGAAAAGTTTAGCTTTGTGGCAAATATCTTTTGTCCAAATTGTTTTTTACCAAGCTGTCACATTTTTTAAGAGGGCATTTTGGGTTATAAAAAGGAAATTTCCATGAAGAGGAAAGCATAAAATGGAGCCATGGACCTTAAAATGATCATGGACGACCTCAACTTCACACAAGTTTTCATCCCGGACGGGTTACATGTTTTTTCTACCGGGAGCTACAAGGGGATTTGTTGTGTTTCTTGGATTGTTTAAGTTGTTGGTTTCAAGAGGAATTTAACGAGCGGAATGAGGATGATTTTAAAAAATATGAAGAAATTTTTTTCTAATCACATAACAAGGAACAATAAACTCTTTCAATTTTCTCCCCGGTGCTACCAATTTGGAGATTCAAAGTTTCCCTTTGGGTCTTATTTCGAAAATTCATAATTTTTCTGTTTTATACATGATTTTATAATGCGATTCCGGACAATTGAAGATGGTTTAAAAGACAATTTTTTTCTTCTAAACATTCTTATCTACCAAAACCTCCTCCATTTTTGCAACATCTATCGAGGATCAAGAGATAGGAGCTAATTAGTGCGGCTTTATTTTTTCGGAAAAACATAGTCATTTTTATTGGTAGATGAAGTTGCGAAAGGTGAAAAAGTTGTTTCTTGAGGAGGGTAAGAGGGTACTTTTAACTAAATTTTCATTATCATGCTTCATACTATCATATCACACATCCATGGACCTTTTCTAGACTTAAAATACAAATTCTATGAGTACGCGCGGAAACTTGGTTAGGCAGTTGCGGCGTGTCCCGGGCTTGAAGACCAATTTTTGCTGCCGAAATTTATGAAGACATATTTTTTGGTTTCAGTCACTTAAATTGACCTGGTTAAGAAATTTAAGTTTTTATTTAAATATTTTTTTATCACTCAACATCATCCAATGGTCAAAAGTAGCAAAGGTACAACACATGTCAGCTAATTATTTTCGCTACGAAATTTCACTACGAAAGTAGCTCAAAATTTTGTTTTTACAACAAGGTCAATTTTTTGAAGAAGGTGAATGGTAAATAAATATTTCAAATTTGTTCTCCATGAGGAATGATAAGTAGTATCAGAGCAATGATAACGAGTATCAAATCAAAATATTTCTAAGTGGAGATATTTTGTTATGAATATAGTTCGAAGATACCAGTTCACTATGTTGCCATATCATCAACTTGACAACTCCTTAATAGTAGGCAAAGCGGTTCATGAAGATAGTTGGGGTATTAATGTTTTGATTGTGGCAGTGTATGGTTGAAAGACATGATTCATTTTCGAGGGATGATTTGGATCATATTTAGATTAAAAATGTAATAAGTAGGTGTTTGAGTCATAGTAGAATCTAACTCCTAATTAAGAAGATGTCGGTTCTAGTTTTAAATGTCTAGTTAGTGGTCATATTTAATTATTTGGGTAATGAGTTTAATGATCTAGCCACTTAGAAATATTATATGTAAAGGCTAGATGCCTATAAATAATGAGGTACTTTTATGTATGAAGGAGTTCGAAATCTGATCGAGAGAAGACTATTTTATTGTAAAGCTTTTTGGAGTTTTTACTTTATATACGGTAACAATACAACTTTTCTTCACCTGAGATTGTTATTATATTTCAATGAGTTTCTATCCTATATTTTGAGATGTTTTTCTTCCAATTTCTTAATGCTTATTACTCGGAACCTACGCAATTGTTCATGCTGCGACTTCCATTAAGTATTAAGCTATGGTGTATCTCTTTTTTTATTTTTTCTTTCAATACCTTGTTGTCTCATTACTCGGAATTCATCGTCACATGCTCTAACTTTGAAACTCAAGTTATTGAAATTTTCTTGAATATTATTATTTCATTGAAATATATACAAGCCTCAACTTCCACAAGGAAAGCCTTTATTATTGAGATCCACATCCTTGACTCCATATCCAAATGGTAGCAAGTATTCATCTTTTCAACTTGCAAACCTATAAAAAACCAAGACACAAATAATAGAGTTAGCCATCTATCTTATATCGTTAACCAATATCATAAAACCCTTTTGAGAGAGCCTCTCAAGGCGAAGAAACTAAGCTTGATTGGAAGTGGTTGAAATAGTTACTCCAATTGACCATTGAAGCGAGTCCAAGAGGACTCAATTTGGTGATAACATTTTTGGCAACATTGTCGGGGCCGAAGGTGTAAATTTTCCACTGAGAAGAACGAGAAAAGTTTCGAGTTCTAATGGTTTGAGAGCAGCATACACTTAGACACATATTGGTTGTATTTACGTCTGGCAAATCCACACATCAAATAATCAATTGGAAGGTGACTCCAGCTGCTTGAAGATCAATAGCTTGATGAAGTTTCAAGATGAGTTCCATTGCATGAATAAATACCGAATGTACTATATGAATCGACCTCATATCCTTGGTTTTCCAAATCCTATGCCAAAGGTTGAATGGTTAACTGATCTTCCCATATTTAAAGATGAAAAGAAAGACAATGTTTCTCTTCATTTGGTTAGATTCCATATGCATGTATGCAAAATTAAGGTTCAATTCCTGAGGATTGTCTCATGAAGATGTTTATGGCCACTTTAGAGGGAAATCATGGTCTTGGTATAGAAATCTTTCCAAATGGTTCATTATATTCTCTTGATAATTTCCATGTTGCATTTTATGAGATGTATGAAGAGTGTCATCCTCCTTATTGCTACTCAAAGAAATTTGTTGTAAACATTGTGTGAGAAGGTTTATTGAATATTTGGAGAATTTCTATGATGATGATGAGTTTATGGATAATGAGAATTTTATAGGCCCTTCATGACAATCCATTTCATCACCAAGAAGAAATGATAGCCTCTCTCTTGGATGAAAATGAAACCCAACGGAGTTTATTTATAAAAAACATGTTACATCCCTGCGAGTTTGATGAAAATTTACGACCAAACTTGTCGGTGTTACAGTCATCGGGGAATATGAGAATAATTTCGAACAATGGGAGGAAATACTAGAAGATAATTACTATAATCCTCGGAGGTAAAGGAAGAAGTTTATTCTTCATGTCATTCCTTGCATCAACCTACATCAAATAATGATCACACTAATGAGGAAGTGGATGGAAATTTTTCTTTATCCTTGTCTTCTAATTTGAAGTCATTTGAGTGCAAGCGAGAAGATAAGATTCAATTTGTGGATGAAGTTGCTAAGAATATTGGAAAGAATGTTGAAGTTTTAGAAGATCAAATTAAATCTTATAGTCTTCATAGTCAAGGTACGTATTTCAAAAAAGTTTTTAATGCCATAACACGAAGGAGGTGGTGCTACCTTTCTCTTTTGAGATTGAGGAAAGAATACCTTGATTTTGAAAATTAGTTTGATAGCACACAACTGAAATTTTGTGTGGGTAGAAAAACATATATGAGTTGTCAGTGAAAAATGTCATGAGAATCATCAAACATATCATGTCTTCTTTGATCCTATAGTTGAATACATGGAAGAGTTCTGCAATCACGATTTCCCGATTGTATTTGTATTATGAGGATCATATACGTTTTGTATGTTGCCTTGCTCATTTCATTGTCATGCTTACTTTGGGTTCAAATACGGTCAAGAGGTTCAAATGTCGGATCGAGATCAATGACTGGCTTCATTGGAAGTTTGATGTTGCTTGAATTAAAAATGGAGATTGTAGCACAGTAGGAGGTAGGTAAGTGTGTGAATAAGCTCAAGATTGTTGAGCATCTTTTCGGTAGGTACAAAGTTGGTTTTTCATTAGTAATCATCAAGCTTGAGCCCAAAGAGAAGGCAAACTTGGCTAAGTTTTCGTAAATTTCGAGTTTTTATTTCCAAGAATATGGATGTACTTTGGAACTACATGTTCTTTGGTGTACCACAGGGGCACACCATCCCAAGTGGAACCAGCATTATCACACATAAATTTTTAATTTTTGACTAGGTTCACTCATCTAGGTTTCATATGTCTCACTTAAGGTTGGTCCATGAAATTGATGAAAAATTCATGAAATAATAGTCTTTATCCCTAAGTCAAAAACACCTCATTGGTCATGTCATGTCATTCATATCTATCAAGTTTCACTTTAGGTTCACATGCATTGGTTTAAAATTTGTTTTTAAGTCACATGTCCCGATTTTTTCTGATTTTGCCGAATTTTATGCGAAACGAGGTGATTATTGCGAGAATCACACAGTCTTTGCGGCAAATATGTAAAATTTATAAGCGTGTCTTTGCGAGTGTAGTTTTCAGCAAAAATGAATGGGATGATGACCTTTCAAGTATTTAGTGGTTTAGAGTAAAGGTAAGGTAATACAATTGATTTTCATAATCATCCGAACATGCAAAAGCATAAAAGCCACTCATCATTGCTTTCCACTCCCTCACTTTGTCATCTTTCTATTCATTCATATTTCATTCCTTAAACAAATCACCCAAGCTCCTCTCTTGTCATTGCTTTTCCACCTTTGCGTGTATCGGATTTACTTGTCACCTTTGAAAAGTTGGGTTTGTGGCAAATGACTTCTTTATCCCGGATTGTATAGCGCACATTTTTAAGAGGTAGTTTGGGCTATAAGAAAATTTCCATGAAAAAGGAAAGCATAAAAAGGAGACCATGGAATTTTAAACTAATCATGGATGACCTACGACTTCACACAAGTTTTCATCTAGACAAGTTACATGTTTTTCTACCCGGGAGCTACGAGGGGATTTGTTGTGTTTCTTGGAGTACATTTAAGTTGTTGGTTTCAAGAGGAATTTTCGGGAAAATGAAGATGATTTTCAAAAATATGAAGGAGATTTTTTCTAAGAACATAACAAAGGAACAATAACCTCTTTCAATTTTCTCCCAAGTGCTACCAATTTGGATATTCAAAGTTTCCTTTGAGGCCTATTTTTCGAGTCTGAATTTTCATGTTTTATACATGATTGTATAATGCGGATTCGGACAATGAAGATGGTTTCGAAAAACCGAGAGGGTTTTTCTTCTAAAAAATTCTTATCTAAAAATTCTCCTCCATGTTTTGCAACAAATATTAGGGATCGAGATATAGGAGCTCATGAGTGCGACCTTATTTTTTCGGAGTCATTTTTATTGGTAGATGAAGTTCTTTTGAAGGTGAAAAAGTTGTTTCTTGAGGAGGGTAAGACCAAATTTTCCTTATCATACTTCGCACTATCATCTCACACATCCATGGACCTTTTTATAGGCTTAAAATCCAAGTGCTGTGAAGTTCGTGGGCAATTAGGCAATTCCACGGCGTGTCCCGGAGTTTGAAGCCCAATTTTTGCGGAATTTTTGAAGACATATTTTTGGTTTCAAGTCACTTAAATTGACCTGGTTAAGGAACATTAAAGTTTGTATTTAAATATTTTTGATCATCAACATCACTCCAATGGTCAAAAGTATCAAAGGTACAACATGTGGCTAATTATTTTCACTACGAAAGTAGCTCAAAACTACGTTTTTTGACGGCAAGGTCGATTTTGGAAGAAGGTGAAGGGTAAATAAATATTTCAAATTTTTTCTCTAGTGAGGAATGACAAAAACGATGTCATAGCAATGATAAAAGTATCGGAACATAAGATTACTAAGTGGAGATATTTTGTTATGAATATAGTTCGAAGATACCGGCTCACTATGTTGCCATATCATCGACTTGACAACTCCTTAATAGTAGGCAAAGAAGTTTCATGAAGACGATCGGGGTATTAATGTTTTGATTGTGGCAAGTATTAGTTTGAAAAGACATGATTCCTTTCAATGAAGGTTTGGATAATCTTTAGATTAAAAAGTGTAATAAGTAGGTGTTTGAGTCATAGTAGGACTCTAACTCTAATTCGAAAGGTGTCGAGTTTACAGTTTTAAATGTCTAGTTAGTGGTCCGATTTGGTGTCGGTAATAGAGTTTAATGATCTAGCCACTTAGCGAGATTATATGTAAAGGCAGGATGCCTATAAATAATGAGTACTTCGATGTATGAAGGGGTTGGAAATGTGATTAGAAGACTATTTTATTGTAAAGCTTTTGGAGTTTGCGATATACATTGTGTACAACTTTTCTTCACTAGAGATTCTTATTATATTTCGATGAAGTTTATGTCCTATATTTTGAAATGTTTTCTTCCAATGTCTTAATGCTTATTACCTCGAGAACTCATGATTGTTCGTATACTGACTTCCTTTGCAGTATTAAGCTATGGTGTATCTCTTTTTATATTCTTGCTTTCAATACCTTGATGTCTCATTACTGGAATTCATGTGTCACATGCTCTAACTTCCTTTGAAACTCAAGTTATTGAAATTTTCCACGAATGTGTTATTCTTTCATTCAAATATATATAAACCTCGGCCACAAGGAAAACATTTTGTTATTGAATCCATGTCACTAAATCCATAGCCCAATGGTAGCAAATGTGTCTTTGACTGCACCAAACCTATAAAACCAAGACACAAATAATAGATTTAGCCATCTATCTTATATCATCAACCAATATCATAAACCCTTTAAGAGAGCCCTCTTATCACAGAAGAGCTAAGCTTTGGTTAGAAGTGGTTTGAAATAGTTACTCCATTGACCATTGGAGGCGACCAGAGAGGACTCAATTTTGTGATAACAACATATAATAAAACTAAAATAAAATACCAATACTTATCCTTCATTAGTCCTTACTTATGCCTTTGTTCTTTTGTACCCATACGGGATTGGTTACCACGCTAAAAAAGCACCCAATTCCTTTTCTTCTCTTCAATCACGTACACATACACAATGTACATCACAACTAGTACACCCACATACGACATAGAACACCATAAAATGCACACACCCATACCAAAATATGACATACAACTACACCACTCTACAATAGAACACAATACATACACACACGAACATACAACATATACACCTACCGGTGTACAATACAACACCTTGCATATACATATATAGAGTACAACACAACGAATACACATGTGACAATGCCACGACTACACAATACACATACATAGTACCGCATGCCTATAACACAACATGTACAACATGCACACAATACCACATGTATACAAAGCCATATGCACAACATGTACATAGTACCACACGTACACAACACTACTTGCAAAACATGTGCACAACATCACATGTACGGGGGACGCTACTGCACAACATGTACACAATACCAAATATGCACGCACCACCTTTACAATGTGCACGCAATACCACATGTACACAACACCACATGCACGAGATGTACATGATACCACATGTACACAATGCCACATGCATGACATGTACACTACACCACTGCATACAACACCACATGTACAACATGTACACAACAACACATGTACAAACATGCATACAACACCATATGCACATATAACCATGTACAACACACACACACAACACCATATGTACATAACACATACATATACAACATGTACATAGCACCACACATACACAACACCGCATATCCAACATGCACATAATGCAATGTGTACATAACACCATATCCCAACATGTATATAGCACCATTTATACCTAGCCACTTGCATATGGAATATACACACAACACCATATATACAACGGACATACAACATCAAACACACAATACTACATATGTTACAATTACACATCACCATAGGTAGAATAATTGAATATACAACATGTGAAACATATAAATAACAATAATTTCATACATCCATGAACCACAAAGCCCATTACAAAGAAACCTTGCTTCTAGTTTATCTCCACTATGCATGCTTATCCTAGCATGCCACATATCACACTACCTTCACTTTGGTAATGTACCCCTTAGCATTACCTTCCCATAACATAAACATAGGAATAGTAGAAGCATATAATATCAATTTATGTCCACATGATTTTGACCTCATAGATCGGTCAGGGTTACTCTTACCACTTGATTTGTCCTTAAGACTAAGAACCTCTTCATGCCATTCACTTGCATAGGCAATCATTCCTCCTGAGAATGATCCTTGAATACCCTATCATGTGTAGTGACATAGATACATAAATAAACACAAATATACAATCCTCATAAAACAATCATGATCTTGTCGGGAAATGACACACACACACGGACATATATACATATAAACATTAGCATTAAACAATTATGATCCATGATGACCTGTCGGACATGAAATACATACATACATGCATACATGTATACATATATAAACATCAACATAATCATGCTCACAACACACACAATTACCCGAGGATAACATAAGGTAAAGATGAAGATAACTTCCTTGTTTATGCACAACATTGAGAACCACAATTCCCAACTTAGCCAAGACATCTAACACCTCAACTCCAATTTAATTTACCTTTCATATTACCTTTCTCATGTACGTATTGACACCGTCCATTTACCAAATGGACCCAACGATCTGACCGTTTTCATTTTCTTACCTTTCGCTACCCTTATACATGCACATGGCTTCATCTAAGTCTTACATTACTTATAAGGTTCCATTCCAACTCTCCCAAAGCTCCATCGACTTTACTCTTTCCAAAAAAATTCCTAAGACTCTCAAACAAAAGGAAAAAAGAAAAACAAACCAGGGAGCAAAAATCATGAAAACCAAGATCAATACAACATAACAAACAAAGTGGTAGACCTTGCACCAAACATAAACAAAAATGAAATCAAGCGCAAACAAATCATAAAAGTCGAAAGCACAAGACTAGCGACAAACACCATGACTTGGCCCCCATGGGTTCCCACACCTTCAAGGGAGAGATCAACACGATCCTTTTCAAATATTTCATGGTAGTCTCTTTTGCCATGCAATCCCTTGCATCCTTTTCGCATAAACACATAACTATTAGTGTATAATATAAACATACAATATACCATTAATATTATCTTGTTATTCGGAAGTACCAAGCATGTTGCCCTTTTTGGCTGTTCACACAAGTAAATCACATGTTCCAAATATCAAGACACATCATATCTATTAACTAAAATCAACCTCTACTAAGACTAAAAATCATGTCATAATCAATTAATAATCAAAATCGTAATACTACAACTATAAGCCTACTTATACTCAAGTACACATCAACTATCTCAACACATAGTGTGTTAGTACAACCATATTAAAACAAGATCATTAATTCATGCAATATTATAGACACATTCTCATATCATGTAATTAATCAAGCATTCAAACCACAGATAGATGACATAATAAACACTAAACACTTAAACACCAAATATACGACACAATCAAACATTCATACACCAAATAAAAAGCATAAGCAAATTCATTCCTTAATGTATCTCATGGGAGGTTATATTTTCTTCTAAATCAATGTAATTAGTATGATATAACTTCACAACATATGAACTCAATCATAAATAAAGTTATGATGCCCATAACAATATCTAGCTAACATGTTCACATCATGGACTCATAAACAATTGTAATTCATGCAAATTTATCATTGATGGCTCCAAATTCTCTACCTCAACATTATAAGGGAGACCACCCAGTCAGTAACTTAAAGCAACTCCTTTTTCGTTGAAATGGTAGTTCAAGGCGGTTAAAATAGCTCAAATTACCTTCTCTCTATATATATGGCTTAACGTTTGACTTTCACCTACAAATAGAGAAGAGATATAAAATGTAACTCTTCTTGTTGATTAGGCAAAATGATCCTTAAGTTGATACGGGGGCTCAACCTGACCACAACTAAAGTTTGCCTCTTTGATAAGGGGGACTTCTAGAATACAGATGCAAATTATTTCTAAAATGCAAGAAAAATGAAAGAAATCCACGAGCTATCCTCGATTATGAAGATGTAGATCTAAATCGGCTGAGAAAAAAGTAATTAAATGATTGAGATTTCAACATGCACGGATTAAGATGAATATATAGTTAATGAAATAGTTCCCTTAACTATTATTATTAATGCCTAAACATATCTAGTTTAGAGATTTATTAATGGTGAATAATTAATCAACAACATTTGGGAAGTAGTTTACAAATGGCGATGATTATTAAATGAGTAACTTCCGAATGATTAAATAATAACATAAGGAAATTCATAAAATATTATTATTTGTAAAATCAGAATTAAAAGGGCTAATTTACGAGGTAAGTAACTGCTACGGAAATCATAGTTGCGACACAAGGCATAGATAAATAACATCGGATTATGAGGCAAATTAATCACATCGAAAATAGTGCACAACTATGATTGAAAGACATATTTATGCCATTATAAAATGAAATCAATATAAAAAACAATAGTAGTTTTAAATACCAATTTATTGAATCCGTTTCTCTCACTACGATCTATAGCAATGCTTTATAATACTTGAACTACTGCTACAAAATCGAGTTTCGGTAATGCAAACTCGGCTCCTTGAAAATAATTAAAATGTGAAAAGAACAATAGTCAAAATGCAAAAGAACAATCTCCATAGTGTATCCCCATATACGAGATTTTACTCTCCTCTCTATAACTCCAAACCCGTATTACAATAGTGTTATAATAATTGTTAGGGTGTAGAGAAGAAGTTATTTCTTCATTTTACAAACTACTATTTATAATTACAAAAATGAATTCAAAAATAAGAGAGTTGTTGAAGAATAATTCTACTCCAAAAATTTTCATTGGTCCAAATTATTTTTTCTTCCCTTGTTGGATCAATTTCATTGATTGAAATTTTCTCTTCCTCATCTCTTCAATTGTTCTCTTGTCAAAATCAATCAAAAATTAATTAAAATAAAAATACCAAATCTAGAAAAATAAAATTTCTCCATTCAAAACTTAAATAAATAAATAAATAAATAAAAAAGAAACTACGAGTTTTCCATTGTTGATACTTGAAAATATCTTATTGATCAAAGAGAACATAGTCGAATGGATGCGAACTAAACATAATCTATGAGTAAATGAAAATGCAAAAAATTAAACTCAAAAAAATTAATTTTGTTTACAAATTCAGAGTTTTATTTTATGCTAAAATTTAGACTCATTAAATGATCAAATTTGGTCAAGCAACTATTTCATAAATATTTTCCATAATTTTATATTTCCCACTCAGGAGCCATCCTAAGCCTCATTTAGTCAAGTAAAATTCAATTTATGAACTTCGAAAATTGAAGTGTCAAAAATTCTTTGGAAAATTTACTCCTTGAACCAAAAATAAAAAAATTAAAATTCTAAGTAACTACATAAATTAAAATTAATTAGTTATTAATTATTCTATTAAGTTAAATATATAAAAATTAATTAAATACATTAAATTAAATTATTATTATATTAATTAACTAAATTAATTAAATGTTAATTAATTTACAAATTAATTCAAAACTAATTAAATAAATTTAAAAAAAATATTAAGTTAACATATTTAAATAAATTAATAAAAAATAATAAACCAGAAGTGAAAGATTGTCAAGTGGCTATTAGCCCAAAATTATGGACCTAAGTGGTTTAGGCTAAAGTATGAGCCATTTAAAATAAGGAGAATCTTTAATGAAGATGAGGGACTTACATAAAAATGGAGAGGAGTATTTTATGAAGTGAGGTGATGTAAATAAATACCGATTATTAGAGATTTGTGTTTAAACAATGCATCGATGCCCAAAAGTTCCAAAGTCCCAATACCAAGGTTAAATAATTTATCATAGCATTAGTATATCAAGGTCTTATTTATATGCTCCATGATCCACGGATTCCAAGGTTACTGCAGGTGGAGGCTTCGGGAAATAATACAACGCCAAACAAAATCTCAAGAGGATATCGGAGTATTAGAAGACGTGAGATATTAGAGAAGTTTTTGGAATGATGTGAAACAAAAAGTCCTAAGGTTTTGATAGGAGAGAGGAGTGAAGTGAGGCGAAGTGGGGCTTACTTGGAGTGGGATTCATAAGGGTTTTCAATATACTATAAGCTTTGTTCAAGAATTTACAATTATTTTATTAAAGGGTATTGATGATAAACTATAGTCATTTGGTAAATTAAAAGTATGAAAAAACGAACTACAACCATTTTAGTAATAAAAAATTTGACAAAATTAAATCATAACCATTTTGGATTTTGAGATTTTAGGTCTTGTAATTTTTTTTAAATTAGGAATTGGAATAAATTATTGAGATCCCGAGAAGCACATTATTTTTAATTATTCTACAATTTGGATGAGTGATTTTGTAGGATTTTTAGTGAAAAATAAATTAATTGAAAGTAAAAATTGACTAGTAATTAATATTTACAATCAATTACTAATTTATTTACAAAAAATTAAAATAATATACATTTTGTACTTCTTTTAACCAATGCGATAAAATAATCATACTTCGGAGGAGTGCTATTTGCAAACATATAACCAAAATGAGATGAAACAAGTACGAGATGTGCTTTGAAAATTTGAACTCACATGAAAGACTAATCAAAATAAAAATCCGGAGAAAATGAAAATTTGGCAAAATTGTAGGACACTTAACCAAATGAAAATATTAAAAGGCAATTTAGCCAAAAATTTAAGGAAAAGGGTCCCCATTATTTGAAATAAATACGTAGAAAAAGTGCGAGGTGTTGAGTTTTCACTTCAATAATTGGTGAGACGAGGAAGAACATTATCTATGGTTAAAGATAATGAACTTAAATTTACCTAAAGGTTAAAAATAATGGATTCCACGAAAATAATCTAATAGTAAAATATTTCACATGGGTCCCACATAAATATATTAAGCAATATGAGTTTGAAAAGATAAGTATTCAAAGAAAAGCTTGAGTAAAAATCATGAATTGAAAATTTGGGAAAAATTAATTTTAAAATTACCTCGTATGAAAAAAATAGAAGAAGGTACGAGATAGGAAATTTTTGACAAATCATATATCCATTGTTATGAATGGTCTTTGATATCGCTTCATTTCCGGCGAGCCTAAATAGTACCCGAAGTAGTATCTTTATGCCATACAAGCATGGCCCCTCTGACAGTGAACGTCGCGTAACCTGGACGATAAATTTACTTGTATTTACCATGCTTCCTCTTTTAATCACCCTTTTGATAAGTGCATTAGCAGAGCTTTTAGTTTATGATGTCCCTGAGTGAAAGAGGTGGGATGGTAATAGAGTACATATGTTAATGGATATAATACTTCCATAATGTTGACTCCAAATTCTTTTCGCAACTATCAATTAGAGGTTTTATAAAGTGGAGGGGTGGGAGGGATCCATTGAGTTAAATTCGGATTAGTTCTTTCCTTGAAAAATGTGAACCATATCACTTAGAAAGGATGTGTGTTCCTCCATGAAACATATCTTAAAGGAAAAGGGATTTAGGGTTCCATAAAGAAATACACTCTAATGATAAATGGAATTCTTGAAATAGAGAGAGTAAATATTTCCCATGTATGCTAACCATTGTTGGGTGAGAATAAACTTTGGACATAAATCATGGAGGAGTCACCAAAATAATAAAAAAAACCAAATAGAAAAAGGAAAATAAATCCAAATGGAAGTGAAATAAATCAACAAACTCCAAATTGTCAAATTGGAAAAGAAAAGCTAATAGAAAAATCCTAAATTAAAAACCAAATCTTGACCATTTTCTGATAAAAAAAATGCTTAAGAAACATACTAAGGGTTCAAAAAAATCCCCCGAGTTTAGATGATTTGATGAACACTCATTATTGTGGCACCAAAACTCGAAAGAAAACGATAAAGAGAATGAGTTCCCAATTAGTACAGTGAGGGCATGAAAATAAATCATTGAGACACACTGAAAACAAAGTTTTATATCAACAAAAAGTAAAACAAAGATGTAAACAAAGAAGTAAAGAAATGGAAATGAATGAAAATGGGTATATGAAATTTACCATTGGAAATTTTCGTTTGATGTTAGCGGGGAGATGTCATTTTATCCAATAAAAGTAACCTATTATTTTAATTAGAATTAAAGCATGAAGAAGTTAAATTTTCTGAAATCTTATTGACCCACAATCATCATTTATTAAATGCGAACTAGGGGCAAGAATTATACTAAAAAATGATGTATCATGTTGAAGGAATTTAGAAGTAAACCAAATTCATCATAAATGAGAATGAAAATATGCTTCTTTATTAATTGCAACGATAATTGTCTTCTTTATATTTTAGATTTCATATTATAGAAGAAGTTAAATTTTATGAAATCTTATTGACACAAAATCATCTCATTTATTAAATTTGAACTATGGAAAGGAGTGCATGACTAAAAAAATGATGTATCACGTTTAAGGAATTTGGAAAGTAAACCAAATTCATCGAAATGAGAATGAAGATATGCTTTTTATTAATCACAACGACAATTGTCTTATTTACATATTTTATATTTTATATTTACTCAAAAAATCACAAGAATCAAAATCAAAACCAAAATAATGTAATGCATATGTGTAGATGAAGAGGTCTTGAATTTTTTTTATGCTAAATAGAGTGAGTTTTATCAAACTCAAATATAAGAGAAATCAACACATGTTTTAACCATGCAGTCCATTAACTTTATATGTTCCAAATTCCTTACCAATTGTGGCATTATTACCATAGTGGTTTCTAAAGAGTGCATCTAATTACAAATGAAGATGCACACTAAATGGTGATTGAGATAATGAAATGGGGATTCAATAGTGAGATAAAGGAAAAAAATGTAAACAAACCACGAGGGTGATGAAATTTATCATTAACCAAGAATATTTTCGAGAGAAAAGAGTAAAAAAAAGGCCCATTTGTACACACCATGACGAATGTGTATCCTCAAAGTCTACAAATTCAAATCTCGAGGAATGAATGCTTGGATTTGATGAAATCATAATTAAAAATATATGTCAAGCTCTGACCACCATGATAACATGAAAGTAAGCATATATACAAATATAACCAAATAGGACTTCATGTGCGCATAGTGAAAGGTTAGAATGAATTGATCGAGGAGAGGCCTAAGAGGATATTTAACTCAATGTTATGAATTTTTTGAGGTTCCAAGAGAATTACAACGAAAGGTAAGGGTTCCGAGCTAAACAAGACTTCTAAAATAAAAATAATCCTCGCGATAGTAAAATCCGATAAATAGAATCTTTTTTTTATTTATTTAAATTTTTTTCGGAAGGGTTTAAAAGCTGATTTTCTCTTACGATATTTGGAATTCCCAATATACAATTTCTTGTAAAAGTTTTTAAATAAGAATTTTTCTAAAAGGAAGCCCAAAATTAATATTGAATAAAAACATAATATCAAAACTTGGATACGGTAATAATTCAATATGACTTACGAGATTATGATATCGAGTAATTTGAGGAAGATAAAATAAAATAGGCCTCGTGGATCTCGAGAAACAAATCTCGGAATGTGTTCTTAAATTGTTAAGATATACATAAACCCAAAAATTTCGATAAGCCAAAAGTTTTGAAATATTGAGGGATGGTATGAGAAAGTGAAAAAAATAGAAAATCAAGATTCCAATAATTATCGGATAGAAGCCCGATCATGAAAGATGTAAATAAACGATGCACCAAAGGTAAGTGCTCTATTAAACAAGTTTTTCCAAGAAAAACCTTCGGTGAACAAAACTCCAATAAACAAAAACCTTGCTTCATTTATTGTAATTTTTTTTCCGGAAATTTAGTAGAATTTCACTTCCGATATAAGAAGTCTCGATATGGAAATCTTGAATATTAAAAAGAAGCAAGATCTCGAGAGACAAAGTACTTTGTGTATTTTACAAATAAAAATTACGATATTAATCATGCCTAATAACGAATGTTTTTTAAGTACATAATGTGAGAAAATTTTCATTTTAGTGTACATCGAAAATGTTAATATATCGAGAGGTAAATAAATTCACAAGAGTTTATAAAATTAGTTCAAATGACTTTTTATAATCCGATAATGAGATAACTTAAAGTTTTGTATAAATGATTTCAAGAGCACTTACATTTGTTTGTAAAATAATATTCCGAGGAAAGGAGTTCGAGATTTGATGAATATGAGAATAAATTGGGTATCGAGGAGATCTCAAAAACCATTATGAAACATAAAATCGACTTACAAAACTTTGAGACCACAATATTTCGGTGAAGACTGAGTGAAATAGAGACGGTTTCCTTCATTGAGTGTAATGGACATGATAGTGGAGAAAAAGGCCATGTGGATCTCAAAGAGGTAAATCTCGAGAATTTCGTTTAAAAAATGCTTCCAATATAATACAAACCCGGGAATATGATAAGCTAGAAGGTTCAAAATATCAAAGAGAATATTCTCGTAAGAATGAAAAAGCGAGAGGATAAGAATTCCAAAATTTACCAATTAGAAGATATGAGTTTTTATAGAAAGAAAGGAATTTGAGTGCGAAGTGGATGTAAAATGAAAGATCATAATGGAAAAGTTTCTAACTCAATTACTAAAATGTAATATTCATAATAGGCATAGATAAAATCATGGATAAAATCATTTGCTACAAGAGTTTTTGTGCAAATCTTCCTCTGCATTTGTGGCAAATCTAAGCAATAAAGAGTCTAAACATTTCTTTTCGATTTAGCATAGATGAAAGGCATAATATGATTATTGACTCATATTTCTAAATGTGTGAGGGAAGGAAAATATGAAAAGAAGGAAAACTATAGAATAGACGATTCTAATGAAACAACAACATTTCCCTAGACATATTGCAAAATTAATCAATTGCTTTATTTCTAAAGCTTAATTCAATCTCCAAAATCTGAGTCAACGATGAACTTGCAAAAGAAACCAAAAAATAAATAAGAATTAAACTATGAAAAGATAAAACTAACAACAACCGAAGATGAACATATGCATGCATACTTGAAAGAGTTTTGATTGCAATTTTACATCATGAATATTCAAGTTCTCCCATCCATTTCTCAAAATTTGCATATGTTCAAACATCATCTATTTATTCAATCTAAAATGATAAGTGATGAGTTATTAATTTGCATCCGCTTCATATTTACATTGAGGGACAAAAGTGGTGATAGTGAACCTCTATAAATACTTGTGAATTGAAAAGCAGAGTATTCTAAAAAAATTGTTAGGCCATAGCAATTCTTTGGAACTTCACCATATATGATTATATAACAAAAACATCTCCAACAATGTGATGAAGTTTTGTAAAAAGCAAGACAATAAAGTGAATCACAAGTGTTTATGGTCAAATGATATAATAACTTTGGTATGTTCTAAGCCACTTTGTCGAGAGAAAATGAAAGGGAATGCCAACGGAAAAACTTGGGCTTATTACTTGCTTATTGAAAATTTGTTACTATAATAAAAAAATATGAAAAGAAACTAAATCTAAACTAATCTATCGCTAATTCTAACTGAATGAAAGGAAGTATGAATAAGTATAATCATATTTCTAATGTAGCCATTCTCTTATTTTAACTCCTGCATGTAACCTGTACATACTACAATCAACATGAGTAAAGCTACTTGTAACTAAATTATTAAAAGAAAAAATTCAGCCTGGTAATAGTACAATTAACAAATTTAGTGAAATAAAGTAATTTACAAACAATATTCCTCAAAAATTATTCTAAAAAACTCTACCTACATGATCATAAAAATAAGCATTCATTTTTTAGTGAATGGTTGAAAGAAGTTCAAAGGAAAGGAAACATCATGCCTAGAGTGAATGATACATTTTTAATTATTGAAGCACTGCTTGGTTTCTTTCGGAAAATCGAAGTATTCCTTAACGGTGGAAACTTCTAGATATTTTTCAAATGGATCGATAAAGTATGGATGAACATTTAAAAGGTTCCCAAAAGTATTCCATTAACGATGATACATGAATTTTTTCACTCTCAAGTGCCAATATTTGTGATAACATCATTTGAAAATAATATATGCACTAGCCAAATGTGAATAGATAAAATTTTAAAATAAGGAGTAGACGATGTTCTAATGTTTGAAATTATGGAATTGATTTTGATAAAAGATTGATTAATGCACTTGACACGTGTCCTACAATTTGAATGTTCAAATTGCGAATACAATGTGTTCAAAAATTCAAAAAATAAAATTCGAAAGAAAAAACAAATTCAAACCAAAGGAATCGAAGAAAATGAAGCAAATTACAATTTACATTAATGTTACAAGTAATTGTACAACATGGTTGAGACTCATTTGCAAATATTTCTTTTCCCACAATTATCTAAATAGAATTTATGAAATTAAACTCATTGTTTGCATTCTTTTGTGGCAATAAGAAGATTTCAAACTTATGATCCAAAAAGAAATTCCATCATCGTAGAGAATCGAAAAATGGGACACGTTCTTGAATACCAAAATTACCATGATGATTACATGTTGGAGAATTCAAATGGAGAAGAATTATTTTTTAATTAAATCTCTCTTTATATTCAAAAACAAATTCATCAAAGTAATTGGGAATATGAGAAGTCAAACAAAACCATTTACGAAAGAGTAAAGAGGTTGAGTATTTTCATTTTCAAGGCATCATCATAAATAAATTTATTTGTGTTCCTTTTCTCGGATTAAAGAGAATTTTCGGGATTATTGATTGAATTACCAATTAAATTTTCTCTCGCCATATATCGAGGAAATTAATAATTTTTTATTAATATAAGTTCATCTTTTTTTCTAAGAAATTAAATTTGTATTCAAAGGGACTCTACGATTGATTATTAATTAAATTAATATTTCTAAAGATATCGGGGTAGAGAGAAAAATAGGAATTTGAGGTTATATACATCAAGGTTTCTCTATGCATAAATGATTTTTGATTTTTTCAAAATAGACAACTCGGATTCATATGCATTTGATCGATACTGCAAATTGTTGTTTAATTGCTCCATCATTTGCAATTTATTATTATCAATAGATTATGAATTAATTTCAGTGAGTAGATTGTGCGTTGTGTGGACATTCTCTAGTTGATTCAAATTGTTGTTGATTGCTTTGCTAATAGATAGTGAATTTTTGTTGAAATTCTACTTGATCAACTATTATGTAAATTTGAAGCATTTACGACATAGTGATTATCATTTGTAATTTCAATTTCGAAGAATTGAAATTTGTCATTTTTGAGAAAAGTGTATCATTATCAACAAAATATATAATTTAGAGTTTCTTTATAGTTATCGAAAGAATAGAGACATTAAATGTATGAACACATCCAATTAATTGGAATTGAGGAGACATATTTTGACTAGAATTGCATTAAAACTAATTTCAATCCTACATATAAAAAAATATCAAAGATCTCACCTTATATCCTACACAATTCTTCTAACTCATCACACACCTTTTCGCTTCAATCATATTCTACGAAATGCATGAAGGAAAATATTTGAAAACTCGTCCCCAACTATGTATAGAGGCAAATGGAAGTGATAAGCACTAGTCTTTGCCTTTTCCTATCAGGAAAGTACGGTGAAGATCCCGCAAATAATATCTTTATCAATATTGAAATTTTTGCAACTTAAAATAAATTGAAGGAGATGACTAAAGCCATATGTCTTACCATTGTATTTTACAGAGACGCGGGGTCTAAGCTCCCTTTTCTTTGGAGTGGAAGTTGAATGAGGTCCAATAAAGCAACTCCAAAGGAATTATTTTACATGGGGCTATAGCAATAAAATAAAATTTTAAAGCAAAAAAATCATTAGAGACACAATTTTAATAAGGCCCTCATTTTAGCACAAAAAATGTTGATGGCTAAAAATTCTCTTGCCTCAACATTATAAGGGAGAACAACTATTCGGGAACTTAAAACAACTCATTTGTTGAAATAGTGGTTATGTGTAAAATAGGTTCAATTACCTTATCTCTATATTCTGCTGGCTTAAATTTGAATTTCACCCACCTACCAATAGAGAAAGAGACATCATATCAAAATCTTCTTACGATCGAAGCACAAAAGTGATCCTTAAGCTAATTTGGGACTTAACCAAGCCATAAATAAAGTTTGAATCTTTGATAAGAGGGACTTCTAGAATGCAAGATTTCAATTAATTCTAAAATCCAAGCGAAAAGTAAATAAATCTTACAACGTATCTTGATTAAGAAGATGTATATCTAACCCACGACCGAAGAAAATAATTAAATGATTGATATTTCAACATGTCTAGTTGAAGATGAATATATAGTTAATGAAATAGTTCATTTAACTGTATTATTAATGCTAAAAACATATCCTATTTAGATATTTATTAATGGTGAATAATTAATGCAACGATATTTAGGGAAGTAGTTCAAAAAAATGACGATGATTATTAAAATTAGTAATTCGAATGATTAAACAATAATATAAGGAAATAGTTCATAAAAAATATTATTGTTTGTTAAATCATAATTAAAAAGGGCTGATTTACGAGTAAATAGTTACTCGAGAAATCATATTTCAACACACAAAAATAGAGATAAATAACAACAAATTATGAGGCAAATTGATCATATAAACAATAGTGCACAAATATGAATAGAAGACACATTTATGCCATTATAAAATGAAATGTAGTATTAAAAACAATATTATTTTTAAATACCAATTTATTGATTCTATTTCTCTGGCTCTAATCTCCAACAGTGCTTTACAATGCTTGAACTCTACTACAGAATCAGAGATTGCGGTAAATGCGAAACTCGGATCCTTGAACACGATCCCGAATGCAAAAGAAAAATACCAAAATTATCCTCGGATACGAGATTTTACTCTCCTCTCTCACCTACAACTTGAAACCCCTATTATATTAATGCTATAATAATTATAAAATTGAAGAGAAGAAAAGCCATTTCTCCATTATACAAGCTACTATTTATAATTAGAAAAATACTTTGAATTCAAAATAGGGAGAGTTGTTGAAGAATAATTACTTGTCTCCATAATTTTACATTGGTCCAAATTCCTTTTATTCTCTGGCGCGAGCAATTTCATTGATTGAATATTATCTTCTTAATCTCTCTCATTGTTTTCTGCTGTAGCAAACCAATCAAAATTTAATTAAAATATAAATTAAAATAGAAAACACCAAATCTAGAAAACAAAAATTTCATCAATTAAAACTTAATTAAATAACTAAATAAAAGGAACTCTGAACTTTCCATTGATACTTTAAAATATGTTATTTTTCATAGAGAACATAGTCGAATGGATTTGAACTTAGCAAAAGCTATGAGCAAATGAAAATGAAAAAAAAGACAGCTCGAAAATTAATTTTGTTTACAAATTGAGATTGATTTTATTATAATTTTTAGACTCATTAAATGACCAAATCTAGTCAAGAAACCACTTCATAAATATTTTCCATGATTTTATCTATTCAATAGTAGCCATCTTGGGCCTCATTTGGTCAGAGTAAAACTCATCTTATGAGCTTCCAAAGTTGAAGTGTCAAAATTGCCACAAATTTGAAAAAAATTTGTTACTCGAGCCAAAAAATAAGAAATTTTAATTTTTTAATTAGTTATATAAATTTAAATTAATTAGTTATTAGTTAATTCACTAGGATGCTTGGTCGTTAATTAGAGTTACATGGAGCACGATGCCCCGGCCATATCCCCAAGGCACACGAGCGCGTGGAGGCCACACTGGCCACCCACGGCGTAGTGTCTGACATTCAATTTGCGGGCGGATGGCTTTAACTCCCTCTCGCGCCGGCATAACATGTTCATTCTTCCGTGCGGATTTCACGCCTCCCTTCAATGGTTTGCGAGGCTTCGATGGTTTTGCGAGAGTAGCGACTCTTTGCGTCTTGGTATGGTTCCTTTAAACGGTGAATGCCACCTTGCGCGCGTGACGAGCCAAGCGCTCGCACAGCCACCGACGCGAAGGTGTTCTCTTCTGTTGCATCGAATTTGTTAAGGGAGCGCATTTTCTCAAACGAGCGTTTTTTGCCACGGTGCTTCGAAGCAATTCGGTTGCTCGATCTCAACTTCTTGTCTGCGTCTCGGCTTGGTATTGATCCTCATTCACTTCGTCGCTCCTCTCCGCTGACATGAGACTCTCGGCACGGCTCACGAGTTTCGCCTATGCCTCGACTTAGGCAACGTATGACGGCCCGCGCAGAGCGGCGCTCGAGGGAGGCTCGGCGGAGGGGAACACCCTATTCCGGCGAGAACTTTCTCCGATTTCACCTTTGTTTACTTAGCATGGTAGGCCACTGATAGCCCCTCTCGTCTCTCACCCCCGCCTCTGCGCGGCTAGCGGGTCATTCTATACGCCGGACCACGCGAGAGGCGCGGTCGAGGTTTGACGGTGTTGTTTAATCGGCCTTCCATTACGGCTTACATCACTATTACCCTTCGTGAGGATACCCTCCACAACACTCTGCGTGGCCTGACATACACTCCTGTTTCGCTCATTCCTCATCCTCACGATAACCTTCGCCCTCTTCTGCTTTGACGCCCTTGAGAGCCCTCCACGAACCCGGCGGCAGCAGCCCCCTTCTAGCCCTTCTTCGAAGTGCGAGGTAAAAGGCGGAAGCGGGAGACAAAATGTTTCGAAGACCCCAACAGTGACAACTAAAGAGGAGGATCCGAAGTGAAAAGTTCATACGCCCAATAGCTGGAGGAAGCTGCCATCCCCTACCCACTCCCAGGCGAAGAAGCAATGATCGGGCGCGATTATGGTCTTAAAAAAACCTCTCTATTTTGTTAGCGATGCTTTGGTTATATACAACATATTACGGCTTCTTGTTTTGTTGTTACTAGTAGTTTAGATTACTATCTTCGTTGCATAACAATTATTGCTTGATACCATAGGTTTCCCTATACAAGGGCGGTGAGATGATTATTATAGAGGCTGGTTTCCCTACATGCGCGACTCGATATCGACTTTCCTGTGTTTTCAAGCCCTAGATTTCGAGCCTAGCTCGGTGGTCAGGGCGATTTTGTACCACTATATTTTCATAAATAGAATTAGACTAACTTAGCAAAAAAAAAAAATTAGTTATTAGTTAATTTAATAAATTAAATATATACAAATTAATTAAAATCATTAAATTAAATTATTATTATGTTAATTAACTAAATTAATTAAATGTTAATTAATTTACAAATTAATTCAAAACTAATTAAAAAAATTAAAAAAATATTAAACTAAAATATTTAAATAAATTAATAAAAAATAATAAACCTGAGGTGAGTTGTCAATTGGCCCAAAATTATGGACCTAAGTGGCTTTTAGGCTCATGTATGAGCCATTTAAAATAAGGAGGAGCTTTAATGAGGAGGAGGGACTTACATAAAAATGGAGAGGAGTCTTTTTGTAAGTGAGGTGACATAAATAGATATCGGGTATCAAATATTTGTGTTTATCGGGAGATTTTGAAACAATGCACTGATGTCCAAAAGTTTCGAAATTCCGATATTAAGGTTAAATAGTTTATGAGAACATTCGTATATCGGGGTCTTATTTGTACGCTCTAAGATCTATTTATTCTAAGGTGACGAGGTGGAGGCTTTGGGAAATAATAAAACGGAAAACAAAATGTCAAGTGGATAGTATCGTAAGTTTTGGAATGATGTAAAATAAAAAGTTTGGAGGTATCAAAGTCCCGAGGTTTCAATAGAAGTAGAGAGGAGTGAAGTGAGGTGAAGTGGGGCCCACGTGGAGTGGGATTCATAATGGTTTTTAATATGTTATAAGTTTTATCTAAGAATTATAACCATGTTATTAAAAGGTACCAATGATAAACTATAGTTATTTGGTAAATTAAAAGTTTGGCAAAATGAACTACAACCATTTTGGTAATTAAAAATCTAACAAAATGAACTATAACCACTTTGGGATTTTGAGATTTTAGGTCTCGTAATTTCTTTTAAAATTAGAAATTGGAATAAACTATCGAGATCCAGAAAGCACATTATTTTAATTGTTTTACAATTTGGTTGGGTGATTTTGTAGGACTGTTAGTGAAAAATGAATTAATTAATAAAAATTGACTACGAATTAATATTTACAATTAGTTACTAATTTATTTACACAAATTAAAATAATATACATTTTTTAACCGATGTTATAAAATGATCAAACTTCGGAGGAGTGCCATTTCCAAACTGTGTAACCAAATGAGATGAAAAAAGTATCGATGGAAAGCTAGCGAAAATTTGAACTCGATGAAGAAATCAAAATATATATGCGAAGAAAATGAAAATTTGGCAAAATTGTAGGACACTTAACCAAAAGAAAATATTAAAAGACGATTTAGCCAAAAATTTAAGGAAAGGGTCCCCATTATTTGAAATAAATATGTCAAAAATTTGGGTATTGAGTTTTCCCTCAACACAACTATGTCATAATCAAATAATAGTCAAAATCGTAATACTACAACTATCACCTACTTATACTCAAGTACACATCAATTATCTCAACACATAGTGTGTTAGTACAACCATATTAAAACATGATCATTACTTCATGCAATATTTTTGACACATGCTCATATCATGCAATTAATCAAACATTCAAACCACATATAGATGACATAATAGACACCAAACGCTCAAACACCAAATAGATGACATAATCAAACACTCAAACACCAAATAAACAACATAAGCAAATTCATACCTTAATGTATCTCATGGGAGGTTATCTTGTATGCAAAATCAATCTAATTAGTACAATAAAAATTCACAACATATCAACCCAATAATAAATAAGGTCATGATACCCATAACAGTATCTAGCTAACATGTTCACATTATGGACTCATAAATAATTGTCATTCATGCAAAACAATCACATCTGCACAATTAGTCTAGATTAGTACAACATACTATCACAAATATATCATCTCATACCTGAATGTCATAACCATAACCATCTGCACACGTCAATCTAGATCAACATGATACATATAACATCAAGATCTTAATCCAATAACCCTAATCTTCAAGCTAACTAACATATAACAACAACGAGTTAACATATCACATACTCATCGACAACATATTACATAATCGTCAAGTTAAATATCATTTATCAATCATCAAGTTAACATATAACATATTTATCAACAACATATAACATAATCACCAAGTTAACTAACATAAAACAACAACAAGAATGCATACAACAACACGTTACTATCATTCATGACTATTCAACACACGTGCATATGACCACACTGATTCACTAACATCTACCATGTGTGTAACCACAACAACAATAAAATGACAAACATGTATATAACCCTAATGCTTATAAAAACCATTAACCAACATATCTGCATGCCAAACATACATACCTATATGAAGATATGCTCTTACCCCAAAGTCTAGTGCCACAATTTTACTTTGATGATTTGCATCTCCTATTCTATCTCAGGCAACAAATTAGCATCATAACGTACCAAAAACATCATGATGACATAAATGCATACAATGACCTCATGGAAAACAACCATAACCATGACAAAGCATGCATAACAACATATAGACATTGACATGCATAAAAAATGCATAACCAACATACACTCATGATGACCACATCCAAGAACAACACCATCAACTTTCACATGGTGACACAACTACAATTATGACCAATGCCATGCATATGAAACAAGCACATAGACCACAAGGATGATCTACTCAAGTAACCTGCCAACTGTGGTAAACATGTGAGGAAGAGTTATTATGATCTAATTCAACCTCCTAGGTGACCTTACAGAAGTGGAACCAATAGAAACATATCAAATAAACCTTCCACATCAACCCACTTTGGGCTCTAAAGTATTTTTACAACCAAGGCTCCAAGACTAGTAACTCAACCCAACAAATGTTCGCCGGGCTCCAGAGCATTTTCTAACCAAGGCTCAAGGAACTAGTAACTCAAACTACAGATAAAGGAACATGAGAACCAACCAGAGAACAAACAATGAAATGAGCTCACAAAACCATGGCTATCCATAAAATAACAAGGCTAGGAAAATCCTTTGTCAATCAAAGCAATCCTCCATGCCAATGACATATCGTGACCAAGAAACCAGATGCATACACCATGCATGCAAAAACTAGTGAGGAAGACATACATGCAACTCAGTACTTGCAATTAAAACCTGTTGTAGCTATTGATCCCGATGTCCTCTTGTGATTTCTCGCTCTTCCTTTTCCTTCTTTCTCCAAAACTCCAAATATGCCACACTCTCCAAGAGTGATCCAAGAAAACACTAAGTATCAAAGACTATAAGAGAGAGAGAGAATAGAAAGAGACCCATAATTGTGAGAGCAAAGTATTGGGAGGGAATTGATCCTCGAAGCCTTTTTATCAATGATGCCTCTATTTTCTTCCATTTCCATTATTTTCACACTTAATTTTCCTCCTCATATGAAACACTGTGAACTTTTCACCTCCCTTTTCTCCCTATTTTCCATTATTTTTCACAAATAAATTCAATTAAATGCCACTTTTTCCTTTCCAAATTCATTTTCCAATGCCTTTGCCAATTTCCTTAGACGTAATAAACTGAAATGAACACCCACTAGGGATGTTTTTCCCAACATTCATCTTGGAATACGTTTCCCATGACCTTGGTCTTATATTTTTACATGGATTTTTTAACTTGGTACAGCATAGTCGATAACAAAAATTTACCATGCAAGACTCCAAACACTCCCCAACCCTTTAAGCTCTCGGACTTGAGCATCACTCGTATATAGTAGCAACTCTTCTATTTGTTGTTTTTGTTTCTTAGCACACCCTTGAAGATTCCCTTTTATCTTCTTGCTTGAATCTTCTATAGACCGATTCTACTCTTACAAAACAATAGAATAAACTTCTTGCTAGAATTGATTAGTTTTCTTGGATTGAGTTGGAACTTACTAGCCTGAATTTTCAACTTGCCTTTATGCGTGTTGATGGTGAATGATTTTCCATCCTTGATGAGATTATAATGGTTGTATCTCCGCTTGAATATTGCATCTCACGTGTACGTAGTGAACTTCCAAAGCACCCACTCCACATACATCAAGGGGAACTACATCCTGGTTCTACTTCATCAATAAAATTAACACTAATAACAAGTATAATTTTACAATGTTTTACATACCTTTAACTACTGCATCATACTTATTTATCGGCAACCCAATGGATATTGGCTTGGATGATCATGAGACTTCAATCATTTCATTTACTAGATCTTTTGTGATGAGATTCTACAATCTTGAGTCTAAAACAAAAGCATCAATTTTTGTCTTCTTGTCTTGTATATTTACGTGGATGAATTTGGTTGTTTGTTTCTCTTCTTGTTGCTAAAAAGGATACTAATGTACCTCTAAAATAGTGTAAAAATGATCTTCTCATCATAGCTGGATTTTTCAATTTGGTTGCTTAAATTGGTGACCATGAGATTCTTCTTCTTATTATCTTTCTTTTGTTCTTGAGGTTAAGCTCCAGATGCAACTTCTAACACTTCTTGCTAGATATGACCATAAATATTACAATGGTTGCTAGCATCCTTGAATTGGTGGGTTATGGTTAAAATATTTTTATCATTTCCCTCTTTCCACTTCTCCTTTATATGCTTAGAATCTTCTGAGTGCTCCTCCTTCTTTGATCCATTTGATTTCCCTTTCTTATGGCCTATGTTCTCCAATTATTGTGCTCGTACACAAGCCTCAAAGTGCATTGGTTTGGGATTAAACAACATCACTTTCTTTAGAGATGGTTTTGTATACCTCAATATACTTTAGGAGTACATCCTGGATTCTTTGAGGAGATATCCAACATTATGGCCACATTTTCTAAACTCTATGGTGTACTCGTATACACTCTCACCCTACTTCTACCCGAAGTAGTGCCACTAGATCCACTAATCCTCTACATACATGATAAGATAAAATTTCCAAATTTTCGAGGGTTTTAAGGTCCTCCCACTTAGTCATTGGAGGGTATACATCCATCCTCAAGAGTCTCTACGTGGATTTATCACAGGGTAAGGGAATGGCCCTCTAATTTCGGTGACACAAATAGAAATACTTGATATTCTTACTCTATATGATGGTCTCTTGAAATAAACGTCTAATTGCAACAACCAATGATTTAGCTTTAGAGCGATCAATCTCACACTTGTGTAAATCCTGGCTTGATATCAAACTTTTGATTCTAGTTTGAAAATGGATTGTGAATGGTTCATGACACTCAAATTAGGGTTGATCTCTTTTAGGTCCTTTCTTTAGCTCATTCTTTGTTTCTTCTCGATCTCCTAATCTCCCCTCTAATCGATCCCTCTTCAGTCATTAGAATCCTCATCTTCTTCGAATAGCCCAAGATTATTTCTCAAGCTTGACATGTGAGAGATTCACATTATGGCTTATGTCTACAACTTGTGCTTCTAGTTGCGAAAAATCTCTCCTCGCGAGATCACGATGGTTATTCACATATTCCTTGGCCATGACTATGGTTTATGAGTTTTGGCTTAGTCGATATAGATTCCCCCACATATATCCACAATATATGGAAAATAAAGCTTCTATCATACAAATATGATCCATAAACTCTCGTGGATATTCCTTTGAATAATTCTTCACAAATGATTTGATAAATTATACTTAAAAATATGAAATCTATGAGGGTTTATTTCTCTTTAGATTTATGGATTTGCAAATTTATAACTATCAATTATGCATAAAATAGAGAAAAAAATGAATTAAAAACTCACAAACCACATTTTCATAGAATATATAACTTGAGAAACCCTTTCGGGAGAAAACTTGGATGGAAGGTGAAACCCTCTCTACTCTCTTGCTTTGAATAGAAAATGGATGCAAGTACAAAGTAGTAAGGCATGTGACCTATGGGATCTACAATGGACAAATCCTCTCTACTATGTACTCTCACCCTCTCCCCTATTGGCTATTCTACTCTCGTATATGGAAAAAATGTACTCGAAAAAAAATGAAACGTCCCTTTTTCCTCCGTAGTCGCCTGGTTATAACACAACTCAATAGCCTACTAGTGGTTAGGTTTAACTCCATAAACTCTTAAATAGAGTTACAATATGCACCCTTATAGAGTGTTTTTCATTATGATCATGTGGCTATCCCCCTTTTCCTTAAGTAATGAGGGTTTATGCGACATCCTCTCAAATTATGATGGAAAAAAATAGGAATGTTAACTTTTGAGTGGCATAAATTTTGCATATAGACTGCGATTGTTGAAAATGCAACAAAATTCTCTCAATTTTGATTTTTTCCTTCATTCAGAATTGAGGAAATTTGAAATTCCACCTCATTAGACAACTTGGAAGAGTTAACGGAGTTGACATGTGCTATTGTCACTCAATTAAGAACATAATATTCAAGTTAATGAATTCAAGTTCATTTTACATGAATTGATTCCTAAAAAAATAGAGTCTCAGCTCATTTAATTTTGAGTTAGGGGGCATGAAGTTCATTTTGTGTGCAGTGGCTTCCTAAATTTTAGGAACCTAAGTTGAGTTAATTTCAGTTGTAGAAATTTAATTTAGTTAAATTGAGTTATGGTTTGTTAAACTAGTTCCAAATGTTGGAGAAATTAGTGGAGGGTCTAGTAGTGGGGTGTGTAGTCGGTCACAACTACGTTGATCAACCCAGTTTTGCGATCAATCAGCCTAAATTAGCTCATGCATGCAAAGAATTCAAGTTACCTAGTTGATATTGGGAGTTCAAGGGTAGTGGCACTATCAATTTTAGCACTATTCCAACGTGTACTGAAATGGTGCATGTAGTAAGAGGAATGACCTAAAGGAATTGCACTAATCTAGATAGGGAATTTCCTAAAAAATAGGGAGCTTAATTCCCCGGAGGAATAACATACATCGTAAAGATTAGGAGCTTGGGAGGGCTTGAAATTGGCTAAGTATTGGCCGGAGTTCAATTAGTCAAGAAGAGGATAGAAGATACATGTGCAAGTTGTGCCTAATATTGAGAAAGCATATTGCATTCATCCAGATTATTTGATTAATGCAATACGGTAGTAAGGGGGTTTGAAAATTTTCTTTCCCCTAGATAAATCTCCATGTATGTGTGTTGAATCTTGATGCATGTTAATGATTTGTGTGTTCCCGATCATGAATTTAATTTCACAGATCAGTAGAGTAGCTTATAGTCTTGTGATTTAGAAACTTTCATGAGAATTTTAGAATCAACACATTAATTTCTACAATTATCAAGGAAATTATTGTGTTTTTGGAAAGGCCTCTGTTTTTATAATAGGAAGAAAATATGTCACACTAAAGTAGCAAATTTTAACCCCCCAAAACATCATTTTATACTTTAAAATACTCTCGAAAGGTTTTAGACCCCAATCTGCCAAACAGGGTCTTGCCGGTAGAAATGGTCCTATAAGATGATTCATCCACTTTTTCCACTTTGAAAGCATCAATATGGATGAAAAACGTTACGATTATCCAATCTGGATCGCTCTTGCAGAAGGAAAATTTTAAGAACACTTTCAAATGGAAATTCACACTTATCCTTTAATATATTTAGTTAAAACATGAACAACTTCTTGAAATAAAATTTCAATGCAAGATTCAAACACTAAATACATTTTTTTTTTTAGACTTATAACAATGCGACCCTACTCAACAAGTAAACCAAAATAAAATGCAACCAAAGAAACTATTTTCAAACACACAAATGAAAAAGAAATAGAAACATACCTCAAATGCCTTTTTCTCTTTTTGAGAGTGAATGCTAATGGAAGGAAACAAACTATATATATATATATATATATATATATATATATATATATATACATACATACATACATACATACATACATACATACATATATATATATATATATATATATGTATGTATGTATGTATGTATAGGTATATATATATGTATATGTATCTACATATACATATACACACACACACACACACACACACACACACACATACATACATACATACACACACACACACACACATATATATATATATATTGCAAATATATTGGAGAAAAGAAAGAAAAAAGGAAGATTTTGCAACCAAGGGTGCAGAAGTGCTTTTTGAGAAGCAACAATTTCATACACACACTTTGCTAAAAGAAACAATTATGTACATGCTCTATTTCCCAAAGGAATTTGCGTGTATGACAAAAATAAGGGAAATGTTCTTCCATAACACCCCCAAAAATACCTTGCATACTAGTCTATTAGATTGTTAGTGGAGTCACAAGTTTTGTTGTGGATGAAAACTATCCTATGACTAGGGAAAACCATTAATAAAGTAGAATTCAAAGAGAAATACAATTTCTAAATAACTAATAGCTAGTTACAAGTGACTTACTTGGTTTTGGTAGTTGCCTGGAATGAATCTTGTGATTTTCCCTTGCTCTAATCATCCTTTCTCCTATCCAAGTTTGCAAATATATACACAACAAAGCAAACACCTCCCTCAAATTTTAGGTAGAAAACAAAAGAAACATGCAATAACTACTCAAACTAAGAATTTTAAGTGAATTAGAAGCACAACTAAATATTGAAAAGAGATCAAATTAATGCAATAGACTTAGAATTTAGGGAATAAATTAATAGTGATATATGAAATTTTTACCTAACTTAATTATCAACACTACCCGTAACTGCCATTCATATTCCTCCTTCCGTGGGTCCCTCAACATTGCTTCAAGTCTTGTGTTATTCTTCACATGAGTATGAAGGAGACTAAGGATCCTAGGCCTCATGACAAGAAAGATATCTAGGAACATAAGTAGACAAGGGCTTCCTAGGATATGAGGGTCATAAGAACCACAAGGATACGATGACCTTGATTGCTTTGGGTGAAATAATAACTCTACTATAACAACAATGATTATACTCTCTTTCCACTAGGACTTTTTCATACCATTTTAAGATGGTTGAGACTATTTTATACATGATTTAGGAAGTGACATAAGTAGTTTTCCATTTAAATATACTAAGGAGCACATACTATTCATGAATTTTATATTGTTTAGTGATATTTTGAAGGTAGACATGCCTTTGCTAAAGGAATATAGTGAGTGAAAAGTAACATGTGTATTTCTTTTTTTTGGAAGTGGTTCACGAAATCGAGGGATTGGTGACTACTACGTCCACAAAAACATTATTCTAGGAAGACCCACTCAAAGGAATCACTTCCTGCCGGTTCATTAATGGACCGTAACTCCAAGAGCATAGAGGAGAGTTGACCCCATGACCTCTTAATAACAAGGTGCTTTAACAACATGAATTTGACTAATTGAGCTAACCTTTGGGACATGACATGTGGATTTTTAGGAAGGATCGTTTATGTAAATTCAGAGTGACCCAACTTTTATGGGATACGTGTGCAAGAGACAAAGGTAAAGTAAAAACATATAATAATTTTAGGGCATCTAAATATGTTATATGTTCAAAATGGTCAACCATATTCAATCATATCAACCATAGTTAAACATGGTCAAACATAGTCAAACATGGCCAACCATGTTTAAACATGGTCAACTAAATGTCAACTATAATCACGGAAAATTATTTTAATGTCTAGAAACCTTAGCGAATATTACTAGTCCCTAATGTGCTAAGTGTAAAATGCTTGGAGATATTTTTGTAAAAATATTCAAATTTATAATGATATAATATTAGTACCTATAACATATTAGCGATTTCTAAGGTAAAATAATTTTATTCTATAAAATTTGGGCGAATAAATTTTGGAGAAAATGGAAATTTGGTGAATCTTTTTTTGGAAAAAGCATGGAAAACTAGCCCACTTGCGAATATTAGCCCTAAAATTTTCCATGACTATAATCAAACATCATCAACCATGGTTAACTAATTAACCATGATCAAACAAATCAACCACAGTTAAACATAGTTAACCAAATTCAAACATATTCAAGTAAAGTCAACTAAAATTAAACATGTTCAACCATGGTCAATAATACTCAAACATAGTCAACCATGGTTAATTAAATTCAACTATAACTAACCATGGTTTATCTAAGTCAATTATAGTGAATGCTAGTCACACATAATCAACCATGGTTAGTTGTGGCCAACTAATATAAATCATGACCAAATAAAAAAAAATTACCAACCATGGTTAGACATTGTCAATAATAATTAAATATTATAGATATTTTAATATTTATTATATTGATATTTTAATTCAAATTTTTTGTAATCCTCCCCATGTACTATCACCATCAATTACCACTATCACATAATAAAAATCATGTAGTCTATTTGTTCTACATTTTGCATTTTTTTGAGCAATTTTGTTTAAAATCCTAGAGGGATTTGTTGGAATTATATATTTGAGTTGTATAGTCTTCATAGTCAAAGTGTATTAGATATTTTTTTGGGGGTTGAATCCATTTATGCATTAAAAAAAAACAATTTAAATAGAAAAATTTGCAATCTCACTAAAAATTGTATTGCTACCAAAAAGACTAAAAAATATAAATATTAGAGCTAGACTAGTCTAATAAAAATGATTGAAATACATTTATAAAAGGCCATTTTATACCTTTTTAAAGTAATGTTGCCAATCGCAAATATCAACTAACTTTGTTATAGGGTATATTATGCATGTTACCATTGTAAACTCAATTATGTGGTTGTGTTGATTATGATGATAGACATCCCCTTATTGAACTTTTGAAAATTAATCTTTCTTTTAATCCAAATCTTTATCTTATGGACATAAATGAAAGGTTTTGGCATATTCTCATTGTGTCCTTTATATTACTGATAAAGTTTTGAATAATAACAACCTCACATCTCTAAATTGATGCTTACCTTTTTACATTTACTTAATACAATATGAAATTACCAAATAATAACTAAATATATGCTAAAATAACAAATAACAAATGATAAATAAAATTTTAAAACAAAAAAAAATAATATTGATGAACATATATCAACCAAATTTACTAATATTGTGCTAATTACACTAATATATATCACCATTTAAAAAAAAGTTCCAAAATTTAAATTTTAATAACATTCAATTCATATAATGATACCAAGGCATCCAAAGATTTTCAAATCTCATAATATTTGCAACTTGCAAGAGTTTGTTCTTATTTCCATTTAGTGATAAACAAAAATTAAAATTTCCATGATGGTGTGACATTGATTTTGGGTTATTTCCGGTGAATATATGATTATATTATTTAGCCACCTGTACTAGATCTATTGCAAATTCAAGGATATAGTATATTTTCAACTACTTTGAACAAAATTCCAATAGAAACCAATAAGAAAAGTATTGTAATCAAATGCAATAACATTTACAAATTGATCATTATTAATAAATAATTAAATTCTGATTTAATTACAGACATGCAAACTGTGTGAGGAATTTCCCTTGTCACTCGCCAAGTGTATTTTTAAGATGGTAATTGTATTTATATGCCACATGTGCCATCTCTCTAGAAAATATAATCACATAACACATCACTGGCTAGTTATGGAAAAGTTTAAGCTAGTCCATTATTTTTGTAAGTTAATTATATTACCTTCAAAAAAAATATTACATCCTTGATAAAAAAATATACCATCCTCTCTCTATCACATGGGAAACTAGGTTTTTTGGCCAATGTATGATAATACTCAGAGTATCACTAGACAAATAAGCAACACCAATTATCCAAAGAGACCTTATAACCATAAAAGAGATTGTTATAGGATAAAAAAAACATGACAACGAAGTCAGGTGTTTGATGATGTCATTGGAGCCAAATCCTTCACACTCGAAGCAGGTGGCACTAAGGGCTAAAAATCACATTGAATATGACTTTCCATATGAGCTAAGCAAGCTTCCAAATTATCTAGGAATTCCTATTGTTTCCACTGATTTCGCTGGATATCATTCAGGAAATAAATGATGTCATTCCTATCCTCATGTTTCTGGTTTAAAACTCATCCTAATAGGTTCTTTAGCTGTGAGTGAAGAGTAATAAAATGCATGTACTGATTTCTTCTTCCCTGGTGTGACCATGGTAAAAAAGCCAATGGGAAAACTCTTATAAAAGTTCTGAATCTGAATAGGTATGTCGGTATTGAGAAACATGAATCTCATGTCATTGGATATCCTCTCGAGTACTATAAGAGGTCATAAAGTAGTAAGTAGCCACCACCTCCTGGCCCTGCGCTTGAAAACGTGACAAATTTTTATGTCCATGGACACCATCCCCTCCATGACCACACATTCATTGACATGGCATAAGAACTACAATAAACACTAAACCAACACAATTCTAGGAATAAAGAGATCACCAATTCGAAAGACATCAATGAGACAACACCCCCTTAGAGACAAATAATAGAGTAAGAGACTTGGGAGCAACTACTTCCCTTGAGACAACCACATACTGAAAACCAACTAACCTCTACAAGTTACAACCAAACTATCCACACAGACTTGAGGAATGACAATGGTATATAAAAATGAACAAAACTAGCCCACCAAGCAAGCCATAAAGAGAAAAAATTCAATAAATATTTTGTTGAGTTGAAAAAAGATAGGGTTTATAGATTAACTCTGAAGGCATCGGGGCCCCCAGACTCAAATTATACAAAAAAACAACAAGATCCTGCAAATACCTTTTAATGAAACCCACAACATGCAAAGAACAAACATAAGATGAGGGAATTAATACACTAATATAAGAGAAAAATGGTGCCCATTTATAATAGTGAAAAAGAGCCAAGACTGAGTAAGTCAGAGGGCCAGAGTTTGAATTCTTTCAGGTACATCCTCTCCAACTACCAAAATAATCGTTGCCATTTCCATCCTTTATCTTTAAACTATCTCCACTATCTCCTATATGATATCCACCTCCCACAACTACCTAGATAACTAGGGAATTGGTGCCACAATGAATCACAATTGCACTAGAACCTCCAATGTGCCAATTTAAATCCATAAAATCCCACTTTTCTCATAATTTCATTAGTTGGTTTTCAAAGCAGCTCAAAGCTTCCAAACCCCAAAGGGAGAAGGAAAATCCCACCTGCAACATGGGGATTACACACACATGGTACAAAATACCACCTCTTTGCATAAAAAAAACATAGGCCATAATACAACGTGCAACCATCCATAACAGACAAAATAATACCTCACATGTTTTATGTATGGTGGGAGCCACACCACCCCCTATTAATTACATTGAGAGTTAGTGGGGTGGTGAGCGCCCCTCGATCTCATTTTCTAGGTGTTTGGACACCCACATCAGGGATTTTAATTAATATTAAACATACACAATAAAATAATGTTAAAGTTAGGACAAATAATCCCAATAATATTCACACGTCTAAATACTTCGGTAAAATATGTGATATTTTTTAAAATAAATTAAATATGTCCTTTTTAACAAAAGAAAGAAAGTAATAAAATATATGATATTTTAGATTATTTTAAAAGGTAGAACTTGGGAAGATTCATATTGTTAGATAACTAAATTCAATATGGTTATATTGAATAACAACAAAACTATATTCAATATGGTGACTCATAGTTAATTATAATAAATGTTAGTTCTTCATCATATATAATTTTGGTATACTTTATAGTCAACAATAGGTAATTTTGGGCAACAATAGTCAACCAAGGATAACCATATTTAATTATGCTCAACATGGATAAGATGACCACCATTGCTAAAGACTTAATTTAACTCTTCTATGTTTTGGCTCTTTTGGTTGGAATCTGGTCATCCATTTTGGAAAAATCATGTTTTTTATTTTTTTTAAGATTCATTTTTTAATGCATAGATAAATTCAATGCCCTATACACATTTCATAACTTAAGTTTTTGATTCCAACAAATCCCTATTGGATTTCTTGCAAAATATTCCTAGAAAAGAGCCAAAATGTAAGAAAGCTAGACTACGACATCATTAAATGTTGTCAATCATAGTTAACCATAGTTAATCATAGCCATATACTATCTTAAATGGTTAAACATTAAAAACCATAATCAAAATAGTAAAATATGTTTGACATAGTCAAACAAGATCAACCAAAATCAACCATGGTTGTACATAGTCAATCATGGTCATCTACAGTTACCCATGGTCAATATAGTCTTCCATTGTTGACCATGTTCTATCTTAATCAACCATACTCAACCATAGTCAACCATGGTCATGAAGGGTGTGACGGTCACCTTTGTCAAATGTTGTAAACCATGGTCAACTAAAGTCTTTAATGGGAAATCATAAGTTACCAGGATCAAGAATGATCATACATAATCTACATGGTCAAACATGGTCAACATGGTCTTCCATAATTGATGATAGTCTACTATCCCAATCTACCATAGTTGACCATAGTAACCCATGATGAACCATAAGTAACCTTGGGAAACTATAGCCAACCATGATTAACCATACTTAATCATGGAAAACATAGGCCATAATTTTATAATTTGTAGTATTGACTTGAAATCTCTAATCTCTAATTAATTAATATATTGAAACATTAATTAATAAATTCACACATCAATAATTCATTTATTAATAGATTAATACAATAATTATAATAATTGTTATTATTACCAGTACGACTGGTTTTATAATTTATTTTTTTAATGTAATATGCATTATATATATATATATATATATATATATATATATGGGTGGAAACGTGAAGCTGGGTTACACTTTTGTGAGAATCGGGGTGCGAAATTTTTTTTCAACAATAGTTCGGCCGAACATTATATAAAGTTCGGCCGAACTCTCTAATAGTTCGGCCGAAATTTCTTATAGAGTTCGGCCGAACTCGTGTTTTCGTTTAGATTGACGGCACACTGACGGCGCGGGCAAACAGAATTTTTGCCGGAGATTGGAAAACCGGCAGCAACAGTTCGGCCGGACTTCTAAAAAAGTTCGGTCGAACTGTGAGTTTGGCCAAACTAATTTCTATAAATAAATATCCCGCGAAAGTTTATGGTTTACTGTTTTCATTTCGCGCGCCTTTCGTTGTTTGTGAGTGTTGTCGCTCTGTTGCTGCTGCCGGCCGCCCTGGTGCTCCCACCGTCCGCCCTGGTGCTCCCGCCATCCGCGCTCATCGACTGCTGCGTCGGGTATGAATTTCTAAAAATTTTGATCCACTCGATCAGTAAACGAACAAAAATTGGTTAGCTAAAAGATAAACTAGTGTAATAGAAATTTTAGCTTACTTGTGAATGTATTGCCATGTCTTTATTCATGTGGATCAATACCATCAAATCTCTGAGGGAACTGCGTATGTATTGCCATGTCTTTCCTGTTTTCAAAACTACGTATTAATTTTTTTTTTAATGTAAAAATTCTCTCAATGAAAGTTTGTTGGGGAAAACAGGAAAGTACAAACCTGAATCATTCCTGGATGGTCTGTTTCCAGGGCAAGGAGTTCCATTTTGTGTTTTCAATCCTTCATTTGGAATATTTTTTGCTATAGCTACCAAAGCATTAATACAAACCTTGAATTATTTATACTCTCTCTGTAAATCAAAGATAAAGAGTGGTTTTATATATTTTTTAAAGCAACAAATTCAATTTAGTCCAAACAAACCTTCATTGTTGTTTGTTTTTGTAATAAATGAAGGTTGTAGTTTGTTGTTGAGATAGTCTATATTCTAAATAAAGTACCACTCTGGTGCATGGGGTTCAATGTTAAACTTCTTGCAGAATTGAATCCTCTTCTTTGAAAACTATGAAGTTTCAGACAAGGCTCAAAGATTAGCATGGAAGTAGCATCATGTGAAACATAGCAGAAAACTTTTTCTATAGCATAATGCTCAAACAAACCCCATATTTACCTGTGTGTTAGCTCTACAATAAGAGTTCCTGCCAGCCTCAAGAATCTGTGATTTACATGCTGAAAGTAAGTTCATAATGTCGGATGCCCATAGCAAGACAATGGAAAAACATAACCCCTGACATGTGGATATCTGGTGATGGAGTCTATGTATTAGCCTAATAAACAGTTAAATATAGTTCAATTGATCAGACGAAGTAGAGAAAAAGGGTAGACAATGGTTGGCCTAACCATTTTCAAGAAGGAAACACATATCATGTGAAACATAGCAGAAAACGTTTTCTATAGCATAATGCTCAAACAAACCCCATATTTACCTGTGTGTTAGCTCTGCAATAAGAGTTCCTGCCAGCCATAAGAATCTGTGATTTACATGCTGAAAGTAAATCATCGAAACATTAGCATGGAAGTAGCATCATGTGAAACATAGTAGAAAACGTTTTCTATAGCATAATGCTCAAACAAACCCCATATTTACCTGTGTGTTAGATCTGCAATAAGAGTTCCTGCCAGCCTCAAGAATCTGTGATTTACATGCTGAAAGTAAATCATCGAAACATTAGCATGGAAGTAGCATCATGTGAAACATAGCAGAAAACTTTTTCTATAGCATAATGCTCAAACAAACCCCATATTTACCTATGTGTTAGCTCTGCAATAAGAGTTCCTGCCAGCCTCAAGAATCTGTGATTTACATGCTGAAAGTAAGTTCATAATGTCGGATGCCCATAGCAAGACAATGGAAAAACATAGAAGTCATTTATCTCATGGGCCTTCAACCTAAATTATATATCTAGCACTACATTAAGCTATAGGAGATAAATAAAAGAAGCATTTGAATGTAAATTAAACATGTGTAATAATTATGTCCTTTAGTTTAATAAATAGATAATAATTTGCAAATTCCATATCTAAGCTATATTTCATCTAAGTAGCTTTCAATTTAAACTTATATCTAATGTTAAATTATATAAAAGAATAACAGTAATCCAAACTTCAAAAAAATATTTAGAACGATAGTATAGAATGTGACATATAATTTTCCTCTGTGGAAAAACATAGTTATAATTACCAATCTTATAATATTATCCAATCTTATAATATTTGAAACCTAAGGTCTTTCCCATACCAAAGTATGTTCTTTTAAAACATGTTTTCTTGGTGATATGGGTGATTTAGAAATGATTGGGAGAGCTAAATTCCTCATTTAATATGTACAATATGTTTGGTTCATGCCACTAAGCCAAGAATTTTAAATTCAACTGAATTTTAATATAACCAACTAAATCCTGCAAAAAAAGAATAAAACAATTTATGTTAGGGTTGTGGATTTAGGCATTGAAACAACACACCATGATATTTCAAATTTAAAAATGATGGTTTGAGTCCTAGGTAGCTTAGAATCCTATTTGTTTTCAAAATAAGGATGCACTCCCATTTGATTCTCACGATTAGGTTGTAATCATGAGGCTCTCGCTCAAGAGTGGACCTTCCCAAAATCTTGTGACGTCTTGTCACAAACAAAACCATCAATCTAAAAACACATCATGCAAGAAACATAGCTCGCTGACATATCATTTTTCTCCTTCAAAGAAAAAAAAATTCACATCATGTGAGTATCTCCATGTACTCTTACATATTGGTGTACAAAACCATCAACCAAACACAAGTCGACAAAACATGCCTCTTCAAACAACTAACTCTCAAGTCAAATAATAGAGCTCATGTACAAATTTCCATATTTGTTGCATTTAAGTGTGTCAACATAACTCTACTTTCAACATCTTGCTTCATGCAACATGCACCATACTTTGAATTTGCAAAGAAATTCATGAAACATCAAAATACATGCTAGGCCTTAATTGGATAAGAAATATAACCATCTGTTAGCAAACCATTTCAATGGTGCTTCTTTTAGTTGCACTTCATCATGTGAATCATCTTGACCCTCATCGATTATGAAATCCTCTTTTCCATTCTTGTCATTATCTCATTCCACCTTCTTCAAATGTTGTGTATGACTTGTTGGATAAAAATTCCAACACTTTTCCAACATCTATAAACATTATGATTATTCAAACCACAAAAGGAACATGCAATTTCTTTTCCAAATCTTATGTGAATATTTACCATATTTATCATAATCAAAAGCAATTTGATTAGAGGCAAATTTATACCTTGAACATTCATCGTTGTTGCCTTCTTGAGGAGGTGAATTTGATGAGGTAGTGGCTCTCCTCTGAATACTAGCAATGAATTCAATGACTCTAGAGCTTTCAACATCCTCTTCTTTTACATTCTCATTAGTTGCATGATTATTAACATCTTCTTGCAAAGTGGGTGTCAAACTTTTCCATTCAACATGAATACAAACTTCACAAGCTTGATGCACCTTTTTCATGTCTAAAAATATTACCTGTGTTGGGAGTGGCCTTTTACAACTTCGGAAAGCATTTGGTTCCACATTCATTCCTCTGGCAGACACTTTCTTGTAGATACCATACATTTGTCCAAGGTTAAAATCATACAAGAAGAGCTTCATTCTGGGCTTCACCTTTTCTACAAGATCCTTTTTGGTTGGTGGCAACCCAAACACTTTGTATCGGAAACACTCTTGCTTTGTTTGAAAATTACACATAAAAATCAAGCCGACAAACTTATCTTTGCCACTGCCATCTTCATTGTTTGCTTCCTTGCTGCCTTGTTTTTTCTTCTTATTTTGATCAACCTTTGACACAACAGGGTCAGATAAACCCTTGGGTTTGTTCTCTGTCTCTATTTTAATAGTCTTATCCACAACATTAACCTTTGACACAACAGGGTCAGATAAACCCTTGGGTTCGTGGTATGTCTCTATTTTAACAGTCTTATCAACAACATTAGTTGGTGCTGCATCCTGCAACATATATCCACAGATTTGTTTCAGGCATTTGTAATCTTCCTTAGACTATCCGCAATTTGCTTCACACTATATGCAATCTGCTTCATACTATACTATCCGCAATCTGCTTCAAAGATGACCGAACAATAGATCCACACTATTTTCAAACTCTTTAAACTTCACACTGAAAGCCCATCAACATATTCGTACTGAATCTTACAAGAATCTGTAAACTATTTTCAGAGATTGCCGAGTTATTCCTTATTAAAAGAGCCATAGACAAGGTATATAAATATAGATAGAATTACTTCCTTTTAGGCCGACCAACACTTTGCCATGTAGGCTGATTTGTAACACATCATAATAGTTCGATTTTTCAACGTTGATGTAGAGCTCAAATAAACCATTGGTTCATGTTTTCTTTGACTAGGTCTGGGTTTCTGGCTGAATCTATATGGACATTTATGTCTAGTTAAATACCCTTCTGTTTGCAAGATTGATTTATCTTTTAAGATTTTGCATTTGTGTGTTGTATGTATCAAAGATATCTATTCCCAGTTTTTCTATGCACATCAATTCAATTGCACAAACAATTAAATCTAATTTAATATTATTGTTTGCTAGAAGTTATTTTATGTTTTAAAAATGTTCAGTGTTGTATGTAGAAAAATATTCTACAAGGTGACCTTTCTTATGGAAATGACTAATAAACAATTGCATCTTCTTTTAAGCATCATTTTCCTTGTCCAATGGGCCTTTGACTTTTTGCCTCATTTATTTAGAAAGTTTCAATGTGTATGGATATCTTCTTCCAACATCTATAAACATTATGATTATTCAAACCACAAAAGGAACATGTGCAAGTTCTTTTATATATCTTATGTGAATATTTACCATGTTTATTATAATCAAAAGCAATTTGATTAAACGCAAATTTATACCTTGAACATTCACCATTGCCTCCTTCTTGAGGAGGTGAATTTGATGAGGTAGTGGCTCTCCTTTGAATACTAGAAATGAATTCAATGACTAGATAGAGCTTTAAACATCATCTTCTTTTACATTCTCATTAGCTGCATGTTTATTAACATCTTCTTGCAAAGTGGGTGTCAAACTTTTCCATTCATCATGAACACAAACTTCACAAGCTTGAGGTAATGAACACAAAATAAAATTCCTTCTTGGAACAGCTTCATGTGCCTCCTTGGCTTTGGAGCATTTTCCATGTTTTCCATAACCAAGACCCAAATAATTAGGCCCTTCTTGAAGAACATTTGGCTCAACTATGCCTTGTACATGCTTGCCTTTAAAACCCTTTACTTTCATAGCACATTTTCATAAAAAATTTGGACCTTATTCCTCTAATGTCTCTCAAAATCACGTACACATTCATTTTCAGAGGAAATTGAAGACAGAAACCAATAGCTAATTCTTCTAACTAACCTTGACTAAAATGAGCTAAATTGTACTTTGATACGAACTTGATTTGAATATGGACAACCTAGTTTGTTGGGGAAGGGGTTTATGTGTCAAGCTTGAAGTGTATTTGTGAGAAATTTATGAGTTAATTAGATTTTAAAAACTCATGTTTACACATTTATAAAATGCAAAATTTTTAATTCTAGGAAAATCTTTTCCCTCAATCCAAATTCTGATCATTGGACATGTAAGAGGAAGAAAGAGGGAATTCACTTTTCAAATTCTAGACCTTGTCTAGACCCTCCTAGTGGCCAAGTATTTAACCTAGCGTGATATGGCTATTAAGATATATTTTTAAACTGATCAACACAGTGGTACAAGGTGACCTTTCTTATGGCAATGAGTAATAAACAATTGCATCTTATTTTAAGCATCATTTTCTGTCAATGGGCCTTTGACTTTTTGCCTCATTTATTTAGAAAGTTTTAATATGGATGTATTCTACCAAGCATCTATAAACATTATGATTATTCAAACCACAAAAGGAACACATGTGCAAGTTCTTTTATACATCTCTTGTAAATATTTACCTTCATATTCATCATAATCAAAAACAGCAGTGGAACCATAATTTATACCTTGAACAACTGTGTACCTCCTTCTTAAGGAGATTTGATGAGGTAGTGGCTCTCCTTTGAATACTAGCAATGAATTCAATGACTAGATAGAGCTTTAAAAATCCTCTTCTTTTACATTCTCATTAGCTGCATGTTTATTAACATCTTCTTGAAAAGTGGGTGTCAAACTTTTCCATTCATCATGAACACAAACTTCACAAGCTTGAGGTAATGAACACGAAATAAAATTCCTTCTTGGAACAACTTCATGTGCCTCCTTGGCTTTGGAGCATTTTCCATGTTTTCCATAACCAAGACCCAAATAATTAGGCCCTTCCTGAAGAACATTTGGCTCAACTATGCCTTGTACATGCTTTCCTTTAAAACCCTTTACTTTCATAGCACATTTTCATCAAAAATTTGGACCTTATTCCTCTAGTGTCTCTCAAAAGCACGTACACATTCATTTTCAGAGGAAATTGAAGACAGAAACCAATAGCTAATTCTTCTAACTAACCTTGACTAAAATGAGCTAAATTGTACTTTGATACCAACTTGATTTGAATATGGACAAACTAGTTTTGTTGGGGAAGGGGTTTATGTGTCAAGCTTTAAGTGTATTTTGTGAGAAATTTATGAGTTAATTAGATTTTAAAAACTCATGTTTACACACTTATAAAATGCAAAATTTTTAATTCTAGGAAAATATTTTCCCTCAATCCAAATTCTAATCATTGGACATGTAAGAGGAAGAAAGAGAGAATTCACTTTTCAAATTCTAGACCTTGTCTAGACCTCCTAGTGGCCAAGTATTTAACCTAGCGTGATAGCCAACTAGGTGTAAGATTTGAAACCCGTCCAACACTAGTCCACAAGCTGACCTTTCTTATGGCAATGAGTAATAAACAATTACATCTTATTTTAAGCATCATTTTCCTTGTCCAATGGGCCTTTGACTTTTTGCCTCATTTATTTAGAAAGTTTCAATGTGTATGGATATCTTCTTCCAACATCTATAAACATTATGATTATTCAAACCAAAAAAGGAACATGTGCAAGTTCTTTTATATATCTTATGTGAATATTTACCATGTTTATCATAATCAAAAGCAATTTGATTAAAGGCAAATTTATACCTTGAACATTCACCATTGTCGCCTTCTTGAGGAGGTGAATTTGATGAGGTAGTGGCTCTCCTCTAAATACTAGCAATGAATTCAATGACTAGATAGAGCTTTAAACATCCTCTTCTTTTACATTCTCATTAGCTGCATGTTTATTAACATCTTCTTGCAAAGTGGGTGTCAAACTTTTCCATTCATCATGAACACAAACTTCACAAGCTTGAGGTAATGAACACGAAATAAAATTCCTTCTTGGAACAGCTTCATGTGCCTCCTTGGCTTTGGAGCATTTTCCATGTTTTCCATAACCAAGACCCAAATAATTAGGCCCGTATTGAAGAACATTTGGCTCAACTATGCCTTGTACATGCTTGCCTTTAAAACCCTTTACTTTCATAGCACATTTTCATCAAAAATTTGGACCTTATTCCTCTAATGTCTCTCAAAAGCACGTACACATTCATTTTCAGAGGAAATTGAAGACAGAAACCAATAGCTAATTCTTCTAACTAACCTTGACTAAAATGAGCTAAATTTTGCTTTGATACGAACTTGATTTGAATATGGACAAACTAGTTTTGTTGGGGAAGGGGTTTATGTGTCAAGGTTTAAGTGTATTTTGTGAGAAATTTATGAGTTAATTAGATTTTAAAAACTCATGTTTACACATTTATAAAATGCAAAATTTTTAATTCTAGGAAAATATTTTCCCTCAATCCAAATTCTGATCATTGGACATGTAAGAGGAAGAAAGAGGGAATTCACTTTTCAAATTCTAGACCTTGTCTAGACCTCCTAGTGGCCAAGTATTTAACCTAGCGTGATAGCCAACTAGGTGTAAGATTTGAAACCCGTCCAACACTAGTCCACAAGGTGACCTTTCTTATGGCAATGAGTAATAAACAATTGCATCTTATTTTCAGCATCATTTTCCTTGTCCAATGGGCCTTTGACTTTTTGCCTCATTTATTTAGAAAGTTTCAATGTGCATGGATATCTTCTTCCAACATCTATAAACATTATGATTATTCAAACCACAAAAGGAACATGTGCAAGTTCTTTTATATATCTTATGTGAATATTTACCATGTTTATCATAATCAAAAGCAATTTGATTAAACGCAAATTTATACCTTGAACATTCACCATTGCCTCCTTCTTGAGGAGGTGAATTTGATTCAGGTAGTGGCTCTCCTTTGAATACTAGCAATGAATTCAATGACTAGATAGAGCTTTAAACATCTTCTTCTTTTACATTCTCATTAGTTGCATGTTTATTAACATCTTCTTGCAAAGTGGGTGTCAAACTTTTCCATTCATCATGAACACAAACTTCACAAGCTTGAGGTGATGAACACGAAATAAAATTCCTTCTTGGAATAGCTTCATGTGCCTCCTTGGCTTTGGAGCATTTTCCATGTTTTCCATAACCAAGACCCAAATAATTAGGCCCTTCTTGAAGAACATTTGGCTCAACTATGCCTTGTACATGCTTGCCTTTAAAACCCTTTACTTTCATAGCACATTTTCATCAAAAATTTGGACCTTATTCTTCTAATGTCTCTCAAAATCATGTACACATTCATTTTCAGAGGAAATTGAAGACAGAAACCAATAGCTAATTCTTCTAACTAACCTTGACTAAAATGAGCTAAATTGTACTTTGATACGAACTTGATTTGAATATGGACAAACTAGTTTTGTTGGGGAAGGGGTTTATGTGTCAAGCTTTAAGTGTATTTTGTGAGAAAGTTATGAGTTAATTAGATTTTAAAAACTCGTTTACACATTTATAAAATGCAAAATTTTTATTTCTAGGAAAATCTTTTCCCTCAATCCAAATTCTGATCATTGGACATGTAAGAGGAAGAAAGACGGAATTCACTTTTCAAATTCTAGACCTTGTCTAAACCAAAATAAACTAGAGGTTTGGTTTTCAAATACATTCGTGCTTATTTGGAAAAGTTCTAGCTACCAAAAGTCCATATGCCAATCTACCTCCCAAGAAATCCATTTAGTACACCATTGGTTAGTTTTGTCTTCCTATATTCTTTATCAACCTCTTCTAGTGATTCTTGAAAGGTGGATACTTAAGTCCTTCCTAAAAATTTGAGCTCTAAAATGAGAAGACATACAAGGTCATTTTAATTCATTCTTCTATCCAATTATAAAAACCAAGTGAATATTGAACTACATATTGATTTTTTTCCCATAGAACAACAAAATCTAAAACCTCTTCAAGGTCTTCAATATGCTCGTAAAGTTAATTTGCATGTCTTGATCAAGTCCAACAACAAAGAAACATTCAGTGACAACACCAAAATCTACAACTTCTTCAACATCTTCTAAACCATCTTCAAAGTCAATATTTTGTGCATCAAATTCCTCAGCAAGGTCATTAATGGAGTCATCAATGGTGCATCAAATTCATGCACCATACTTTGAATTTGTAAAGAAATTCATGAAACACCAAAATACATGCAAGGCCTTAATTGGATAAGAAATCTAACCATCTGTTAGCAAACCAATTGCATCTTATTTTCAACATCATTTTCCTTGTCTAATGGGCCTTTGAATTTTTGCCTCATTTATTTAAAAACTCATGTTTACACATTTATAAAATGCAAAATTTTTATTTCTAGGAAAATCTTTTCCCTCAATCCAAATTCTGATCATTGGACATGTAAGAGGAAGAAAGAGGGAATTCACTTTTCAAATTCTAGACTTTGTCTAAACCAAAATAAACTAGAGGTTTATTTGAGCTCTAAAATGAGATTCCAAGCCTAATTTCATAAAAAGTAAGTTGGGGATGATCACATTGACTTGCTTGATGACATTTCTATGAAGATTAACTACCTTGAACTATTTTTTTGCGTAGGGAAAGAGACACATTCCCATGTTTGAGCATGAAAACATTCTTTGATATTGTTAATGCCTCTATTGTTTACTTCTACAAGTTCTATAGGCAGAGTCTGTAAAGGGCCAGGTAGCCTTTGGATCTCATCTTTTATGAAAGGTGACATATCTAGTAAATGCCCCTACAGTCAATCTCTGGAATGGATCTAAATAGAAGTTCTTCATTTTAATATCCGTAAAACACAACAACTTTAAAGTAAACTATGTACATGTGTCATTTCTCCCACAAACTAAAGTGTATAAGTAGTAAATTTTATACCAAGTGTTCTCCCACCATGTAAAGCGCAATTTGGTGAACTTATCATTTTTATAATATCTTTTTCGATTAAATTTAGTTTCACACATGATCAATTATTTCTTTGAAAGTTGTGTTCTAAATAATTTGTGTACACTAAATTACAAATTGATTTTTTGAAATCTATTTTGTGTAAATGTCGACCAATAGATATATATCATGGAGGATGAACAACGAAGATCAGTCGAATCCCATATGGAGGTTCAGGGATCGGGGAATGTTCACGGTATTTAAATATAATCTTAAATCTCCATACATGTGTGTACATATGGAATTGATTATTTTATTAACTTTGTGATTTAATTTAGTTGTTAATAAGTTTCATATTTTAATTTTTAGGAGGTAAGAGGAGAAGGGTTTCAACTCCATCCATGGAGTGTGGCCAAGGTTCAACTGGTCGAGGTATGAGTGGTAGCAGGTTACGGGAAGGGGGCGATATTTATTCCCCTGAAGGTCAATCAACCGCTTCTGGTTCCCAGCAGCGTCATCCTGAGGCTGGTTCTCAGCAGCGTCATTCTGGGGCTGGTTCTCAGCAGGGTCATGTTGGAGAAGATGTTAACCAACAACATCAAGGTTGCCATCAATTTCAATATTTTTTCATTAAATTTGTACAATTTTTTTTACACGTATTTTTTCTAATATATGAAATTTTATATATATTGATGCAGAGGCCGAAAATGTTCGAGCCAGTGGTAAAAATAGACACAGGGAAGCGCGCTACATTCAAGAAGAAGGCTGTCAACCCAGCACAACTTATCCGGCTGAGATTACTGATATACCATGGGAAACCAACATTGCGGAATGCACCTTACAAAGGTGTGAAAGCCTTCATGCAAAATTGCAAAGAGATCTTGTGGCTTTGTCTCTACCTGCTGAGAGTAGACAAGCCTTGAAATAGTTACACATTCATTGGGTGAAATGCTAAATGTGTACAGAAATTTGGGGCCAACGACTGATTCGTTTGTAGAAACGATGAGAAAGAGAAAAGAAACAGTGATAGGTCCCGATAAATGGCAGGACATAAAAAAAAGAGTTTCAAGAGCAGATGCTAAGTCAATGTTTAATTATAAGGAAGGGCCAAAAAGAAAAATGTTGAAGGTGTAGTATTTCAAGCACCTAGACAAAGCTGGTTTATTGTATGATCGACATCTTGCAGCCTTTGGAAGGCTTCCATGGAACGATGAGGTTCCTGTTTATTTTGCACAAATGTTTTATGCAGAATTTTTTTTGGGTATGAAACCCGACTATAATGACCTTCCTTCAGAATTTTTTGGCCCAGGGAGAGGTCGATTATATCAATGTAAGGGCGCTAAGCGAGATGTGGAGTTGCCTCGCCCTGAGCCGCCATTGGTGAGTCGACCGTTTCGAGTCGAAACTCTGCGATCAGAGTTGGATGCGACGTCTCAAATAAGTCGAGAAGCAAGAGATGTTATGATCGACAATGTTCAGAGCGGATTGAGTGGAGTCGATCTTGGTTTAAATCGATAAAGAGCACGTGAAAATGCACGTGCCAATTTTGTTTATCATACAGATGAGGATATTTACAACATGAATGTTGAAGATCTCCGAACATATGCAATAAATTGTCGCAATGGTCTGCAAGACCTAATTTTTCATGAGGAAGAGGGCACCGGAACGGTATGTGTTAGTGACGTTAGGGTTTGAAATTATTTTTACATATACATGTGTACAATTTGTAATAAATACATGTGTATGTACATGTATACATTTATTTGTATGTGTACATTAATCTAATTTAATGTATGATTATATGTTAAAACACCATTTGCAGTTCTCAGGCATGATGCGTGAAGAAAATGTTAATATTACGTTCGGGACCTCCGGTTCAAACGATGCAGATGGGTCTGACCATCATGATATGTTGACACATGTATGTTAGTGTTTTTTAAGTGACTCTAAAATAAATAATTGTTGCCACACATGTACATATATATATATATATATATATATATATATATATATAATTTGATAAAATGTTTTAACAGGTACCGATTCCGTCTGATGTTATATATATATATATATATATATATATATATATATATATATATATATATATATATAATTTGATAAAATGTTTTAATAGGTACCGATTCCGTCTGATGTTTTTGGGATGGCGGTACCTTCTTCTTCCTTAGGAGATATACCTTCTACTTCATTGGGAGATGAGCCACGAGTATGGACAATTTTTCACTTGAGTTTAAAATTTATGTTTAAAAGTTATATATATATATATATATATATATATATATATTCTACGTCAAAAAGTTCCATTAAAAATTGAGATATATATATATATATATATATATATATATATATAGAGAGAGAGAGAGAGAGAGAGAGAGAGAGATATATATTTTGAGTTATTTAAAATTTTTTGAATTTAGGTTCCTATAGAAGATTTCTTTAATCCGAGGAGGTAAGAGGAGAAGGGTTTCAAGAGCAGATGCTAAGTCAATGTTTAATTATAAGGAAGGGCCAAAAAGAAAAATGTTGAAGGTGTAGTATTTCAAGCACCTAGACAAAGCTGGTTTATTGTATGATCGACATCTTGCAGCCTTTGGAAGGCTTCCATGGAACGATGAGGTTCCTGTTTATTTTGCACAAATGTTTTATGCAGAATTTTTTTTGGGTATGAAACCCGACTATAATGACCTTCCTTCAGAATTTTTTGGCCCAGGGAGAGGTCGATTATATCAACGTAAGGGCACTAAGCGAGATGTGGAGTTGCCTCGCCCTGAGCCGCCATTGGTGAGTCGACCGTTTCGAGTCGAAACTCTGCGATCAGAGATGGATGCGACTTCTCAAATAAGTCGAGAAGCAAGAGATGTTATGATCGACAATGTTCATAGCGGATTGAGTGGAGTCGATCTTTGTTTAAATCGACAAAGAGCACGCGAAAATGCACGTGCCAATTTTGTTTATCGTACAGATGAGGAGATTTACAACATGAATGTTGAAGATCTCCGAACATATGCAATAAATTGTCGCAATGGTCCGCAAGACCTAATTTTTCATGAGGAAGAGGGCACCGGAACGGTATGTGTTAGTGACCTTAGGGTTTGAAATTATTTTTACATATACATGTGTACAATTTGTAATAAATACATGTGTATGTACATGTATACATTTATTTGTATGTGTACATTAATCTAATTTAATGTATGATTATATGTTAAAACACCATTTGCAGTTCTCAGGGATGATGTGTGATGAAAATGTTAATATTACGTTCGGGACTTCCGGTTCAAACGATGCAGATGGGCTTGACCATCATGATATGTTGGCACATGTATGTTAGTGTTTTTTAAGTGACTCTAAAATAAATAATTGTTGCCACACATGTACATGTATATATATATATATATATATATATATAGATAGATATATAATTTGATAAAATGTTTTAACATGTACCGATTCCGTCTGATGTTTTTGGGAAGGCGGTGCCTTCTTCTTCCTTAGGAGATATACCTTCTACTTCATTGGGAGATGAGCCACGAGTATGGACAATTTTTCACAAGTTTAAAATTTATGTTTAAAAGTTATATATATATATATATATTCTACGTCAAAAAGTTCCATTAAAAATTGAGATATATACATATATATAGAGAGAGAGAGAGATCTATATTTTGAGTTATTTAAAATTTTTTGAATTTAGGTTCCTATAGAAGATTTCTTTAATCCGAGGACTCTAGCGATGGAGATAGGAACATCCACAGCATTTGAACAAGTTGTCTTTAGTTTCTTTTTTAAATATTATTGAAAATAAGTTTATATACATGTACATGTGCATTTTCATTTGAAAATTCTTAATTTATATATATATATATATATACATTTAACTGTACATGTATATTGTACAGTTTACCACTGCAGATGTTTCTATGGGAGAACCTGTTCATCAAATGGAGAGGGAACCTTATGAGGTATTGCATGATTTTTTTGTTATATTTTGTTTTTTACATGAAGTTCTAGATATATATATTCTCATTCATTTTTAAAACTTCAAATTTTAATGTTCAAGTACATGTGCATTGTGTATGTAGGTTTCCTATTCACGGGATAGGGCGCGGACTGAGACCCAGACGCTAGATCCTCCATTTGATGGACATGATTTACAGTAGATTTGATTTCAAAATTTAGATGGTTTTAAAATTTGTTAAACTTGATACAGTTTGATACTTGTGAGATTTACAATTTTTGGACATATTTTATTACATTGTTATTATATAATTTGTTTTATTTAATTTTGGATGGTTTTAGTACTTTTGGCATGTGAATGTGAAGTAATGTTGTCATCTGAACTACATTTGGCATGTGATATTTAATGTTAAATGTTTTTGTTGGATAGTTGAATTATAATTGGCATGGCATGGGAAGTTTTTAAAACTCAAGTTTTGGATGGTTTCAATCTACATTTTGCATGTGATATTTAATGAACTTTAAATGTTTAATGTTTAATGTTGCACAATATATAATCAAAAGGGTTTTAAAACTTAAAGTTTTGGATGTTTTCAATCTACAGCTTAAAGTTTTGGATGGTTTCAACCTACATTTACACATGTGGTAAATTGAAATTATGTTACTTGTAACAAGAATTTCCCCATTGATTTCATTGTATATGTTGATTTCTGATTTGATATAATTGCATGTATGATGGTACATTACTTGTAAAGTCATTGGATTAATAGTGTTCATTGATTTCAATGTAAGTGCAAAAAATTATTGACAATGTAGAACGATTTTTGTGTTATAATAATTAAACCTAATAATATTGGAGAGCAAGAGAGATAAGGTATGGTGTTTACTACAAGAGTTCGAGCTAAATATTTAAATGGTTTATAATTTATGATTTTTACTTTCTTTTTAATATAATCGATACGGAAAGATGACAAAACTAATAAGGGTGACAATAAGAATAGAAGAAGAAAATAGTTTAAGATTGATCACAATAAATGCTATTTGTAAGTGATTACATTTTAATTATTCACATTCTATCATTCAATATTATTACATTGTCACTTCGCATTCAAAAATTTTATTTGATCATTTTCCATTATTAAAGTTATTCTACAATATTTATCATCTCAACAAATTGAGGTAACTAAGAAAATTTAAAATTAAAATGACTTGATAAATCTCAAACATATTTAGCATATTTAAAATGGTTTATCGATATTTTTTCCTTGGTTGCACATGACTGAAACCAACCTAGATCCATCTTAACTACGGATCTATCAAGCGTTGAAAGGGATCAAATCTCTCGAGGTGCAAACCTTTCTTCAAGTTTTGCACTCAAAAAAGAGGTTTGCACCTCTAGATATTTGATCCCTCTTGGCGCTTGATAGATCCATAGTTATGATGGATCTAGGAAAATAACTTTCTAAAAATAAGTAAGGGAAAAGCAGCATAGGGAACAATTAGGAGTAAATTTAGGAACATGTGATAGTTGGGTGAGATAAAATCATATTTTAATAAAATAATGGGAATTTGTAGGAGAGACAAATAGTGGATATGACATGTATTTTGGTGAATAATCAAATTTATGGAATTAAACAATTAATTATTTTTGTATGTGAAAACAAGATTCACACCTAATTCTCACCTAAAAGACTAAATTAAACACATTATTATTAAGGGGACGAGGAGCTTTCTAGGTTTTGAGCTCCCCATTGTTAGATGAGTGTCGTAATAGCATTCCATGTATTTTTGTGAGAACTTATGATATTGTGATATTCTAATTACGAAATAGTGATCTTGAGTACACGCTGGATAATGTAGTAGATAGGAACTTTTTGATAAGGGGAGATTAGGGATGTGACCAAATTCCTATCAGCAAAAAATTTTTTCTTCACCTTCCTATAACTCCATTGTAGCTTTGGGGGCCAAAGGTAAGAAGAGTACCTTGGAATTTCTTGGGTGAAAAACCAAGTAGGTCACCAACTTTGGTCTAGTGCATTGGAATTCATTAAAGAATTGGTCATTGGAGTTGCTTCAAGCTAGGAGCGAGCATCGTCACCAACTTACATTGAATATTTTACACTCCCTAGGGTGAATGATACTTTAAATTGATTGACATTCTAAGACTTTAAAATTTTTCCGAATGCCAAATGATCTTACAAAGCTAGTATTTATAATATCCTAGTAGGTCATTCGGTGACAACTTTTACCGGAAACTTGAAACAAAGAGAATCTATCCTTGGCTAGGACATCATGTAAGATGTCCGCCATAAACAGTAAAATTGTACTTAAACACCGAGATTCGGGCAAGTGGGGACAACCACTTGTTATCTCGTCCCTTGGAGGCTAGGCCATATGGGGACCGAATCTGACCTTACAAAATAAAGTGAAATAATTTGTACCATACGGTCGGAAAACATATACAAGAACAATTAATATACAAGAAAAATTAATTTCATTCTAGAGTATATATATATATATATATATATATCCAATACATATAACATTTTTCATCAATGCACATGTATAGAAAAACTACTTTCAGTTGTTACTAGAGCACGTGCTTGTACCCAAACAATTTGTAACATGTGCAAACCACAAATAACATAAGTAGCTCAATTTTTAGTTGAGTACTGGAAGTTCTAAAACATATTTAATCCAAAGATAATATATTGTTGGACACTTCACTCAAAAAAATTCTAATGGAATTCCATCCTCAATAATCCGTTCATGATCGGATTTTGACATTTTCCATTTCTTAATTTTTGATTTTTTCTTTGATTGAACTTCTATCAACTTTATGCGTGCTGCACACACCAAGTGACTATATTGACAACTTATGGAATCAGGTTCATAGTCTTCAAAGTAAAAAAAGTCTCCACTTTGATGAGTTTGTCTGAAAAAATAACCTTTCAGTATAATAGACCCTCTGTCATATTGAAATCTGTGATCATTATAGTTTTGTAATAATTTCATTTTTCGCTCAGTGCAACGCATCAAATAATACTTCACATTTTCATCTTTCTCAATAGGCACAATTACAACAAAAGCATCTCCTGCACAATAAAATAAACTTAAAAAAATTATACATATTTAAATTTATTTCTAGATCTTTAAATCATTAGAAAGTAATTCAAATGTTACCTTCTCTAACAAGATCAGAAACTCGATCACCATCGGATGATATTGTAGTTTCCTCTGATTGCATTTCTTCAAACATTGCAACAGACATTTTGCCCTTTGTATTTAGCTTTGTATGTTTCCAATCATTCACATACATTTTGTTTTCACAAACGTCATTGGATTTTGTGCTGTCTATGCAAACATCACAAAAACAAGAATATTTTCTTTTATCCAATGCAAACACATTTCTGGACAACTTTGTTTGAATTGAATGCAATTTTCGAGTCCCTTTTATTGTTTCAACCTCATTTCCAATTGATCTATCTATGTCTTCAATTCCAATATGCCAAAAAAACCTTTATATGGAAAATTAGAAAAAGAATTTGTAAATATGATATCAAAATACAATTACAAATAATCATTGCATGATAAATGTACAATGTGTTTAAAATTATATTTCCAATATAAATTAAATTGAATGTACCTTCGCACTTCTCTTGATGGGTTAATCTCATGGCTTAGAGAAATGTTGCACCATTGAACAACTTCTTCAGCGTTCACAAGTCAGCGTGCAGAGTGTTTCATTTGATATCTTCGAAGTACTCGTTTTATGCATGCTCCTGCACCATCATGTTCTCCTTTTCCATGGCCAGTCTCAAAGAAATTCCAACAATGTTTAATGCAGGTTTTCTTATGAAGACGACACAACCAAAAAAATGATCGTGCAGATTTGAATTGACCTGCGCATCCGTCTGACCATATCCAATGTTCATTGAATGTTATTCCACGATTTTTCAATGAATCATAAATTTTTCCAAAACAATGCTGTACAAAACATGTATCATGTGTAAGATCGTCACTGATATAAAATTGATATTCTTAATGATATGTCGATTTTCACTCGTGCTTTCTATATGATCGACATTTTGTTCAGCATGTCTATATAGAATATGGACGAGCATGGAGACTTGGTCAGAGTGATAGTATTCACTCCGAATTTCTTTTTGTGGAACAAATGTGTAGTTTTCTGCAAAATCAATCACTGACAAAATGGTCCCTGGTGGAAAAACTTCACGAGATTTTTTGAATTGCAAGTCTTGCCATCGAGCTCTATGGGAATGCTTGGTGTATTTGTAAAATTCTGCTTCAAACTTTCTCAAAAAGTCTATCAGAAAAATTTCGTCTTCTCGTAATTCGATTCTTTTAACACTATCTGCACCTTGAATCGATGTACTGATATATTCATATCTCTTCCATTTAACTTTCATGTTGGACAATTATTGATCATTTATATCAATACGATATTTGTTTTGAAATTTAGTCAAATTTCCACAATCATCGTATTTTTTACCACCAACACATTTCTTTTTGTAAAATAGTTCATCGCTTTCTCTTTCACATAGAATTTTAGATATGAATTCACGGATAGTGGAAGGAGGAGGTGAATCCTTCCATAATGTTCTACCGAAATCAAGGAATGTGTCATAATATAACTCAAATTCCACATGATAACGGCAACAACAAGTGTCGCGTACGGTGATAGGTTTTACATACCATGGTTTTTGTTGAACAAAAGCACTAAGTGAAACATGAATTTGACGATTCTCTTCTTTGAACTTGTTGAATAACTCTATTTGAGTGGTTTCCAAGAGATTTTTTTCATGTTCTTCGTATTGATTTCATGCTATTCTTCTTCACATCACATGTCTTGCAGTCAGTGAAACACGCGAATTGTTCTTCCAATATTCATATATTATTTTTTTAACATCTTCTCCAAGTCTATCTTTGTATGGTTTCCTACAAATAGCTCTCCAACAAGCGAGTTCATCATTTACATCTATTTGCAGTTGAAATTTTCGATGTTTGTGCAGAGTTTTTCGCGAGGTTCCCAATGCTCGTGCCATAGATGTTAGATTCAAACGATTCTCTTGAGTACTTGGTGAAACCATTGCCATTTGTATTCCTCTACGTATATTTGAAACATCTTTATCTCTAGATCTCTTAATTGACACTATAGCACTACTCATATTTTTTATCACCTCTTCTTTCATTTTTTTATCTTTGGTTGATTTTCGAATACCCAATAGTGTCGTCGCTTCTTTTAATTTCCTTGATGATAGGAGACCTTTCAACATTTGAGGTTGAACTGTCACTTGCTCATTTTTGAAATACTTTTAAAAAATTTTATCGACACGATATCGTATAACATGGTCAAGTTTTTTATCTCCATATGTGTGAGTGTCGACATTTTCTAACATCTCATTATCGATAGTGATTTCATCTGTACATATTCGAAAAAATAGTACATATTCAATAAATAACTAAATTAATAAATATGTCAATAAATATTAGGAAAATTTTAAATATATCAATAGATCATAATATTTACATTTATATACCCGATTCAATTTCTGCTTGAGGTTGATTTTCTTCTTCAATATTTTGAGGAGTATCTCTGTCTGTTTACATTAAACAAAATATTTTTCAAACTAGTTCATCAAATAAAAATTAAGCTTCGCATTTTACATTGGGAAAACTTTAAAAATATATTAATAGATCATAATATTTACATTTACATACCTGCTTCAATTTCTGCTTGAGGTTGATTTTCTTCTTCAATATTTTGAGGAATATCTCTGTCTGTTTACATCAAACAAAATATTTTTCAAACTAGTTCATCAAATAAAAATTAAGCTTCACATTTTACATTAGGAAATTTTTAAATATATATCAATAGATCATAATATTTACATTTACATACCTGCTTCAATTTCTGCTTGAGGTTGATTTTCCTCTTCAATATTTGAGAGGGCTTCTAACTTTCTTTTGCGATATTGTCTCGTCTCTTCTCTACGTGCCTCAGGGTCTCTTTTTCGATCATATTTTCTGGCACAAGTTCTTGGATTTCCCATAATAATAGGGTATGAAGTTCAAAAAATTTCCTTCAAAAAATTAGACAATAACTCAATTACAAAAAATATCACAAAAGATTTAATTTAAAAAAATCTTTAAAAAAATTCAATGTAATTTTTTTGTAAAAAATACGTAATCCAATCCAAAACACACACTTTAAAAAACACAAAACACGTACTTCAACACAAAACACGTACATACCTCCAAGAAAAATCACGCCGCCTCCAAGAAATGTCTTCCAAAAAAATTCTTTAAATCCAAAATTGTAAAATCAATTTGCTTCCAAGAAATGCTCTTAAACTCAATTCTTTAAACTCAAACTTTGAAGAAAATTTTTTGAACAAAGAAGCTCAAAAGATTTATTTCAACACAAAACACGTACATACCTCCAAGAAAAATCACGCCGCCTCCAAAAAATGTCTTCCAAAAAAGTTCTTTAAACCTAAACTTTGAAGAAAAGTTTTTGAACCCAAACCAAGTCTTTGTAAAATGAGATGAAGTGCGAAATGTGCGAAAATTGTGAATCATTTCGCGGCAATTTATATTGACGCGAAATGTGTTTTTTGTAGGGGGCTCCACAAAACTTTCCAGCCGATGCAGAGTTACACAATAGTTCGGCCGAACTTTTGATAAGAAGTTCGGTCGAACTATTAAGACGTTAGATTTAGCGGCTCGTAAGCGGAAAACATAGTTCGGCCGAACTTGGACTAAAAGTTCGGCCGAACTAATGCGTCACCAATTACGCAAAAACCAGGCTCTGAAAACGGTTCTGCAACTTTGGACTGATTAAACTCCATGAAAGGTTGTTAATTAACTGTCGGAACCAAGACAAGCATTTTCAGAATTGAATCTACTTTCAGGAAATATAACTTTTATGGAATTTCGTAAACGTTAATTAATTTTAATTATTTTTCTAATAAAATGGGTGCAAACAATTTCTGAGGGTCACTGTGATTCAGTGAAATCAAAATTTTGTATCTCCCAAAATACATTGTAAAAAAAATTGAAAAAATTATGGGGCATTACATTGGTCCGTTGACTCTAATGGGTAGCTTTTATATTTTTAGTTTATAACTTATATGTTAAGAAATCTCTTGCCACGCGAAACATATCCAAAATACGCAGTTTTTCGTATTAGACCAGTTCAAAAAATTCTAGTAATTATGATATGCATCCATTGGCTTTGTAAATATGATGAAAACAAAGTAGACTCTGTCTAGATTGTTTTAACACATTTTTTTTTTCAAAAACACAAATTTTCAATGAATACAGCACTGCGACATAACATGACTTCTTATGAATCCTTTGATTGTTAAGAAACACACACTCAAAGAAACGCTAAGTTGACATATCAAATCTGCATAAAAAAATTTCAAAAAATAAGTAATAGAAAGCTAACAAAATTTCTCACAACTTTTATTTTTATCGCAAAATGAAATTCTATACAGAAAAATTGTTATAGTTTGTAGAAAGTTGAAGAACCGAAAAAAATGAAATTTTTTTCTCAAAAAAGGGCAAAAAGTGTAACCCAGCTTCACATTTTCACCCATATATATATATATATATATAAGCTTCTATATGTTTATTAATTAAATTTAAGTTTGAAGTTATAAAATATCATGGTAGGAATTATCATTATTTTTATTTATGTAATAAAATGGATCTTAATTTATAACCATTATTCATACTTTATATATTTATTATTTAAATCTAAACATAAAGTTATTATGAATCATCATTATTTAAATTTATTTCAAGGTGGTATATATATATATATATATATATATGGTGTTAACATAGATTTATGATGGTAATAAAAATAGTAATTTTATACAATTCAATTGATTATATTGTAATTTTGTTTTTATTAATGAAATAACAAACATTTTTTTGAGAATATATATATATATATATTCTCAAAAAAATGTTTGTTATTTCATTAATAAAAACAAAATTACAATATAATAAATTGAATTGTATAAAATTACTATTTTTATTACCATCATAAATCTATGTTAACTCCATATCTATCAAATGTTGAGAGCGATTAAATCTCTTTAGATGCAAACCTCTTTTAAAGTGGAAAGCTTGAAGAAAGGTTTGCACCTCTAGAGATTTGATCCCTTTTAGCACTAAATAGATTCATGATTAATATAGAACTATGATAGTTATATGTATGCATGTCAACTCCATGTTGAGCATGGAAGGAATTACACATCTCTATCATTTTAAGCAATGCACTAATAACATGTTTTAATCATAATTTTTTTTTTTTTTACTTTCGTTTGTTATATATATATATATATATATATATATATATATATATATATATATATATATATATATGACATACAAATATTTTATTCAACATGGGCATTAAAATGGTTCTTACCCTAATCAAACCTTTAAAGATAAATTCGTGGCTAATTTCTCTAGTATCTCAATCTTTGAAGTGGAATCATGTTCGTTTTTATCCAGCTCCATGGGCAGCGTTAATAATATGAATAACATTTGTTGTTGGAATAATGAACAACATAATGATGCGCGCCTAAGTGATAGAATAAAGGAAGGTGAGATTCTGGAGCATGGCCTCATCAGAACCCGAAATAGTGATATGTGCCTTAATCAAGACCTTAATGAAGATAAGAACTTGAGACATAGTAATGAGAATGATTCAAGAGAACGGTTGTTCTCTCAACATGTTTTGGATGTAGGTAGTAAGCAAGAGAGATGCCAGGGTTTGGTTAACAACAAAAACAACCGACAAAATGGTCGCTTTAATGGTGGTGCAAAAGTTAATCTGTGCCATAACCACATTGAAACCAAAGAAAATGAAGCATTAAGAAAATAATGCTCCCTTATTCTAAGGAAAGAAAGAAACCGTAAGAGAAACCTTAGCAAAGATGAGATTTTTTCTCTAAGAGCCCTTCGCAACAATGACAAGATTGTGGTCCTAAAGGCGAACAAGGGTGGGGCTGTTGTTGTTTTAGATAAGGTTGATTATGTAAGGAAAATGGAGGAGCATCTAGATTGCAGTATTTATAAGAAACTTAAATCCAGCCCCATGCCTAAGGTTCTAAGAGAAGTCAAGAAGGCAATTATAAAAACCGGCCTAGATGATAAGATAAAGAAGAGATTGATCCCCTTTTGTGAGGTCATTCCCAGAATATATGGATTACCTAAGATTCACAAATAGGGCGTTCCCCTTAGACCAATTTTCAATACCATAGGATCCCCCACCTATGAATTGGTGAAATATGTTGCCAATATTTTAAAACCCCTTGTTGTAAACACTGACTCCTACATAAAGGACTCCAATGATTTTTTTAAGCTTATTAAAGAAGAGAGGCTGGAGGAGAGCGACATCTTGGTAAGTTTTTATTTTGTGTCATTATTTACCAAGATTCCTTTAGATGAGGCAGTTGAGTTCATTAAAGAATTTACTGATCCAGAAACAGCTAAGCTTGCAGAGATTTGTTTACGATCCAATTTTTTCAGCTTCCAAGGAGAATATTACGAGCATATATCAGGTGTCGCAATGGGCTCACCACTGTCACCTATTGTCTCCAACTTATATGTGGAGCACATTGAGAATAAGGCGCTTGCCTCCTATCCCTTAAAAACAGCTTGGTGGAAAAGATTTCTAGACGACACCAACATAAAAAGGACTCATGGGAAGGAAAATCTTGAAAGATTTTTTAATCACCTTAACTAAATTTCTAGAAATTAAGTTTACTATGGAGGTTGAAGAAGATAGGAGCATTCCTTTTTAGATTTCCTTGTTACTAGGAAAGATGATGGAACATTGGGGCATCAGGTATTTAAAAAGAAGACTCATACTAATAGCTATCTTCATGCTCAGTCTTACCATCATCCGACTCAAAAGTTTGGGTTCTTTAATACTCTAGCTATGAGAGCCCTGAGGATATTTGATACGAAGCACCTTAAAGGGGAACTCAATCACTTGACGTCTGTATTTAGGGGGATAGGTTATAATGAGAAGGGTATCAGAAAATTCATAAGTAGAGCTAGGGGCTCTATCATGTCTCAAAAGCACAAGGGACATCAGGAAAATTGTGGCAGGATTTTCCTACCATACATCAAGGGTGTTACTGATAAAATCTCCAAGGCTATGAGGAGGAAGGAAATATTCATGCAATTTTCAACAACAAGAACAATAAGACAAAGTATGCGGTAAGTTAAGGATAGTATAAGTCACGAACAACTCAAAGGAGTTTACAGGATTAACTGCTCGTGTGGGAAAATTTATATTGGGGAAACAAGGCATTCGCTGCTAGGACGTCTTAAAGAACATGACGCCGATATTAAGAACGAAAGATCTCACACCTCAACCCTTGCTAAGCACTCGGCGAAAACTAAACATCATATGCATCTCGAGGATGCTAGAATCATTGCCAGAGAAGAACACTATCGGAGAAGGAAAATATAGAGAGGCACTTGAGATTATAAAACATCCTCATAACCTCAACAGGGATGGAGGTTGTGAAATCAGTGACAATTGGCGACCTCTAATTCATCAAATTTGTTCCTCCAGTTCGTCAGCCACCCAGGTATAGTAACTCAGGTTTGTTTTTCTCTCCCATTATATTCTAGGATTTAGGCGTTTTTAGACCTAGCTTTAAAATATAATTAAAAATAAAAATAAAAATAATTTAATAATTATCCTTATTGATTAATTAATGTTTATTTACAATTAATACAAAATAATTAATTAATAAATTATAATTATTATTAATATCTATTGTTTTAAAGAACTAAATTAAGACCAATTAGTAGCTATTATAATATAAACTAATTTCTGAATTTAATTTAATTATAAAACATTCTTTTATTCATAACTATTATATTAATAGATAGTATTATTAGATATTATCAATTGTTATTATTAACTATTAATTAATCCTAAATCAATTTAAAATAGTAATTAATTAATTAATTTTAAAATATTTTTTTTCCATATGAATTAAAAAATGGTTCAAAAATTAAATAAATTTATTATTAATAAATTTATTAATTTCCTAGTAATAAAAATAATTATTATATTAATAGATATTATTATTAATAATTATTATGAATAAATATTATTTCTATATATTATTAATTATTAATTAATTCTAAATCAGCGTAATATTAGTAATTAATTAATTTTAATCTAAATAAAAAATTAATGTAAGCATACTAATTAGAAAATTTAATCAAAAATTAAATAAATTAATAAATTTCTAGAAATTAAAGGCTTGTTGGCTCTTTTCAATTTTCCTTTCTCTATTAATTTGACCTAATTCCTTCTTTCATTCCCGACCTAATTCCTTCTTTCATTCCTTCATTCATTCATGTCCTGAAGATGGATCCCTGTTGGGATTTGAAACGTCGACAAATGTTCTCTGACACTATGGAAAATCCAGAAACCTCTTCAATAATTGATAACCACAGGAGCTTGAAAACCATGATACACATTGTCGACATTAAAATGATTTTTTTTGTCATTATTATATTTTTAAGTACACAACCCCTTAATACTAGGAAGTAGAAAGCATATACTAGTATGATAAAATATTGAAATATTTTACTCAACATGCATATTGAAATATTTATTTATATTATACATTGATTTTCTTTTTTGTTATTAATATTTTGTAAATGCCACATATTAACCCCATATTAAGAATTGAATAAACTACACATTTCTCTCAAAATCAAAAGTAAAAATGAGATAATTTTTTTAATTTCAATTGCTTTATCTCTATATAAAATTGTTAGAAAAATATATTACTTAATATAGGTATTGAATATCCATGAGGGTAGCTCAATGGTGATTGGCTTGATAATAAAGTGTTATGTTCCATGAGATTCCAAGTTCAAACCCCTCATGGGTCAACATTCATGGCTAACACTATTTCACTTCTCCCTTACATTGGACTCTAATGGCAATATTATTTTTAGATACTACATGTGAGATCAACTCCATATTAAGTAGTGAAGAAATAACACATCTCCCTTATACTAAAAAGTAGAAAACAATTATAAACTAAATTACAATTTTTTTTTTTTTAATTTTCAATTATATTATCTCTATATAAAGTAGATGTAAATTTAAGGTGGAAACTAAAGTATTTTTAAAATTTTCAATTATATTATCTCTAAATAAAGTAGATGTAAAATTAAGATGGAAACTAAAGTATTTTATTTTTGTTATTACTTTTTTTAATGCTAATATAATTATTATTTTATTATTTTTAAATGTACCTTTATGGGACATCTCTCCCATATTAGGCTTTAAAGTGTCTTTTAATGCAATAATGTAAATACTTGTAATAATTATTATTAAAATAATTGTTACATGGTTAATGTTGGACACCTAATCCTCTATGGGTAGGTGTAGAGGACGAACGGACATAGGAAGTCCAAGAGACCCTGGAATATGGAATCCAAGGGTCACTCCATGTATGATAAATATGTATCATTGTGAGTAATAGCGTATCAAAAAGGTTTATCTTTCTATGTGTCTTGTGTATTTACCGTGCTCACCATTGTTGAGCTTAACATGGTATCAGAGCCGAAGATCTACTGCATGTTCATGTGAATGAGCCACTTATTTTTCTAGCCCCTATTTTTAGTAAATTTTTGCAGTGACTCCTATTTTCCTCTGCGCACATAGTAGCTGTCCCTTGGGATTCCTCTCCTCCCTTGGCACAAGTTGAACAATCTGCCTATGTCCACGTGTTGCCTCTCTTCAACATAGTGTTGCAACTTTGTCAGTCTTAGCCTGCAAACATAAATGAGTTTTTCTACCATATTCTTTGCAAGATTTTGTGCATTCAAATCCCTTGGAGCTACATTGAACATCCATTGAAGAGAATTTTATCCATGCGTAATTTCTGTTTTGGAAAATTGTGGCGCGACTGTGACCGAACTTTGAATGATGCACTGCTCGTGAGTATCTTAGTTCTTTGACTGCGCGTATGATTTTATTGATTAGTATGGTGCATAGGGTGCTACATTCCATGTGAAGGTGTTCTATTGTTATGTGTTGTGATGGGCATTGAAGTGAAAACTGTGAATTTTGTGTGTTTTCCCCGTGGCTATTTCATTATCACACCATACCCATCCCACCGGTTCATGTCACCGAACCCTCCTACCAAAAGGCTGAAGGTTAAGTGGTAATACCTACTGGCTCCCGGTTCCCTTTGTGCCAACCACCATATCGTGACTCATATTTAAACCACCCTTTGCGACTCCATTTTCTGCGTGGTATTATCGGCATCGTGACAACACCTACACACACTCGGCTCCTCTACCCTCTCCTTACACTGCTCACCTCCCTCTCTGCACACTCCATTAACACAATGCATGCTCCATTACACAGTCGCTTCCGTGCACCCTCTGCCCTCGGCTCTCGTCCCTCCATATGTGCTCTGTGTTTGTTACAGTGGCCTCTCCTCATAAATCGTGGCCTCCTCTCCTCTCTGCCATAACACTACGATCTCTCCCGTGGGTTAAATGTGAGCGGTGGCTTGCCCTTCTGCCTCCCCTCATAGCAGAAATGCGTAGAACCACAATTTCTCGCATTCTAGTCGTATTTTAAGAGTGCATCTAGCTTGCCTGTGTGTAAAGTACTTTGATATATTTCTATAATATAATTTTGTTTCTGATTATGGACTGCATGATGAAGAGAAGCGCTGAGAAAAACTGATGACAAACATTTATGATAACAATGCACGAGTAATTGTGTGATTAATGGTGTGTAGTGTACCAATCTATGTGAGTTGAATCAAACTGTGACTTCATTTATTCGATCAAAATGAGACTGATTTGGTGTGAGTCTCTTTGTATTCTAGAACACATCATTTCTTCATATTCTAGCACGCATACCTTTGACATCAACTATCCCCAGATGTATAAGCAATGAAGTGTAATTTTTTGTTTGTGTGGAGAGCGTAGGATGTAGTGGAGCAGTCAAGAAACCTGATTGCTTTTGTCATAAGAATCATATGTTCATTGAAAGTATATATTGAATGAGTCCAAGCTATGTTAAAGAAATGAGTTGGTCATTCGGAATCGACATGGATTCATTGATATGGTTGCATTCATTATTTCTTTGTAGACCAATCCCTTGTTTCCTTTAGTGGCTGAATAACAGAGGTTCCAGTTTGCGTGGAAAGGCCAAGAATCCTACAGGTCGAAATTCTTATTTCCAAAGATCAAGACTTCAAAGACTGTCATTTCTAAGATCAAAATTTTTGGTGGCCAACATATTTCACAAAGGAATGCGTGTTTTTTTGGTGGGTTGTGCAAATATCATTGTTAGGAATCAATGTTGGCACTGTGGTGCAACAATCCCTCACTAGTTGGGACCACTGGCCTTATTTATGTTTGTTGGATTTATTTTGACGAGAGACTAAACCATTGTCTGTGCAAGACAGAGTTTTATTCCTCCACATCGATTGCGTGGGTGTCTCCTGTAGCAAAGACACGAGCTTCAGAGTGGGACGCTTTCATTTGGCTGGTTGTTCAATCGCTCTTATCTGCTCACCATATATTCATATTTCAAGTCGAGAAAAAGACTATTTATGTTGGTGCTATTTCCATATTTCCATAGACAGTCGACTTGCATACTTCCTTCCACATAGAACAATGATTGCCTAGAACCAGATAAGGATTTGTGGTGACTCTACTTAATCTACGGATACCGACATGTCTATGAATTATTGAAACAAACAGTGTGTTTCTGTTGACACATTTACACCTAATTGCTCGAACCTATGGATTGTATATGATGTGGTCAGAGAAATTGGATTGATGTTATATGCCATAGTTCTTTCTGCTTATATGTATATCTAACCAATTCATTGCAGAAATTTGTGTTGCAACATTCTAAAAATTGTAAGTTGCAGCTATAATCCAACAGGTTTTGTGCAATTTATAGCCTAAGATATTAATTGTACCATTGGAGAAAATGGCTAGAATTACCGAAGTGAAAGAGCTCTTGAAAAATATGATATATTCTATTGATCATGATACAGTCAAAATCATCAAGAACACTCTTTGTGAGATTAAAACCTGTTTGCAAAATACACAAGAGAAAATAATTTTTTTGGAGCTTGAATCTCAGCTACAGCAAGAGGAATTACAGAACCAGAGTAATCATTTTGAATCTGTTTTTGTTTAGAAAATTGAGAGGGACTCCCATTAGTAGAAAGAATATAAAGTTGAGGTTGGTCCACATTCAATACCCATTTCAGGAGCAGATGTGCAGAAAGATGCAGAAATGTAGCATGCACCTCCTAAGCCCATCATCAGACCTTGGGAAGAGCTTGTCCATAACAAGCATAGAATTGGTCTTGGATATGACAAGGAATTGTCCTTTCATATTCTGGACTACTCCAAGCCCATCAAATTTCAGAGTGCCGAATTTCTTTATGACAGTTCACTTGCAGCTATTCTGGATCCTGCTTCACTTCCACAACAACAACAACAAATTGTAAAATGCCAACACTGTGATCACATTGGCCATATGAAAGATCACTATTTTGATCTTCAACCATGCAAGCACTGTGGTCGGCACACCCTTTCTTCACACAGATGCTTCAAAAACAAACCTCCTGCAAGAAAAAAGATACATCTTGGATGGATCGCTTCTTGGCAATGGGCATCAACAACCAAGAAGATGTTTAATTTGCATGTCAGAACTTGTTCTCGAATATTGAACAATCTTGCAATTGAGTTTTCGCCATCATCTCACCTTGTACCTAACAGGGGGGGAAATGATGTTCATCTACAAGCTTCGAAGTCACATCAAGCAAGCCTGAGCCACAATCTCTCATTCCATATTCATAGTTGTAGCCAGAGACACAAAAATTCAAGCGAGCCTGAGCCACAACTTGTCATTCCAGATTCAGAGTTGTAGCCAGAGACACGGATTCCCATGAGCATGCCTTTGGTTGGTGGACAACCTTAAACCATCCATGCGAAGTTGATATTCTTCCTCTTCAAAGAATTCAGAGCACTTCCTCTAGCAGAAGAATTCAGCTTCTTGCCAGCTTTGGTAGAGTTCCGGGAAATGCATTAAGCATTCTAGTGTTGGTGGTCATCCTTAAACCATCACAGGTTGTAGACCTCCCTTCTTCTAGGTTGAAGGTCTCCTTCTTCAAATATGAGGGACACTTCCTCTAACAGAAGCCCTCAGCTTCTTGCCAGATTTGGAAGAGTTTAGGGAACTGCACTAAGTGTTACAGTGTTGGTGGTCATCCTTAAACCACCTCTTTATGCCAACATTTCAAAGAGTTGATTCAGCCTAAGTGCTGCCATGCATACTTGGCATATTTGTATTACAACTCTCTTCTTGGACTCACACATACGCCTTCGGATTAAGGGGGGAATGTTGGACACCTAGTCCTCTATGGGTAGGTGTAGAGGATGAACAGACATAGGAAGTCCAAGAGACCCTAGAATATGGAATCCAAGGGTCACTCCATGTATGATAAATATGTATCATTGTGAGTAATAGCGTATCAAAAAGGTTTATCTTTCTATGTGTCTTGTGTATTTACTGTGCTCACATTTGTTGAGTTTAACAGTTAAAAATGGAACAAATTACACTTCTCCCTCACATTTGACTCTAATAATAATAATATTATTTTTAGATACTACATGTCAAATCAACTCCATATTAAGTAGTGAAGAAATTACACATCTCCCTTATAATAAAAATTAGAAAACAATTATAAACTAAATTACATTTTTTTTTTTTTTAAATTTTCAATTATATTATCTCTATATAAAGTAGATGTAAAATTAAGATGGAAACTAAAGTATTTTTAAAATTTTGAATTATATTATCTCTATATAAAGTAGATGTAAAATTATGGTTGAAACTAAAGTATTTTATTTTTGTTATTACTTTTTTTTAATGCTAATATAATTATTATTTTATTATTTTTAAATGTAACTTTATGGGACATCTTTCCCATATTAGGCTTTAAAGTGTCTTTTAATGCAATAATGTAAATGCTTATAATAACTATTATTAAAATAATTGTTACATGATTAACAATGAAACACATTACACTTCTCCCTCATATTGGACTCTAATAATAATATTATTTTTAGATACTACAGGTCAAATCAACTCCATATTAAGTAGTGAAGAAATTACATATTTCCCTTCTATAAAAAAGTAGAAAATAATTATAAACTAAATTACATTTTTTTTTTTTTTTTTCAATTATATTATCTCTATATAAAGTAGATGTAAAATTAAGGTGGAAATTAAAAATATTTTATTTTTGTTATTACTTTTTTTAATGCTAATATAAGTATTATTTTATTATTTTTAAATGTAACTTTATGGGACATCTCTCCCATATTAGGCTTTAAAGTGTCTTTTAATGCAATAATGTAAATACTTGTAATTATAATTATTAAAATAATTGTTACATGGTTAGCAATGGTTAATTGTGGTCAACCATAGTCAACATGGGAATCATGGTCAGTCGTGGTTGACCATAGAATTCTATATGTAAATGATGTCTCATTATGACTCCAAAATGTGATGAACAACAAACAACTTCTCATTGTGACAAATAATGAATGATGTCACAATGTATGAACAATGGGAGAGAGAATTGTAAGTTGGACATGTTGGCCATTTTCAACTGTGCATAAAACCAACCATGGTCAACCATATCTAATTATAGTCAACCATAGTCAACATGTCCAACTAGTTAACCATGGGAAACCATTTTATGCTATACCACAATCAACCATAGGCAACATGGTCATCAATCATAAACAACATTAGTCTCAACCATAACTTTATTATAGTAAATCAAGATCAACTATAGTTAACCATAGTCTACTAATCTTTCCCATGCACTTGTCAACTAGCACAACTCCATTAATAAATTGGTTGATATACACTTATACATGTTATTTTCCACCTTTTATATGTCATTAATAAAGTGGTTGATATATACTAATAAATATCATTTTCAACCTTTCATATATATATATCAATGCTAGTTGTTTTTAGTGAGACTTTTTGAAAGCTTAATAATGTGGTTGATATACACATATAGATGTTATTTTCTACCTTTTATATGTCATTAATAAAGTTGTTGATACATACTAATAAATATCATTTTCAATATTTCATATATATATATTAATGCTAGTTGTCTTTAGTGAGACTTTTTGGAAGCATATCTAGTGTATTTTTAAAATCACACTAAAAACAACTCCTATATCAATATACATCATTAATTTTAAAATAAAAAATAATATGAAAATATATCAATTATTTTATTAATTTTAAATTTATTTAAAATTGCAATCCATCCCTAACTCTTTTCTTAATTTAAAATCAGATTCATAACTCTTTTTAATCAATAATTTTACACACATAAATGTCGTTTTTCAGATTTATAACTCTTTTTAATCAATAATTTTACACACATAAATGTAACTCTTTTTTTTAAGCATGGTGAATCGGTAATTTTTTAGACTAATCTAAGGGAGGTCCCAGAATCAATCCTCTTAGTTACCATATAACACCAAGAAGAATCTTATGATTTAGTAAGAGCCAAGACTCTACAAGAAAGGAAGAACCTACTCCTTGAACCAGATCATAATAGGCCATATACTCGTTAAACCACATATTTCTATATATAACACTAATATCTTTGACAACACTATCATGATGACGTGTACTGACATGAAATGTATTAAAATACTTATGAAACACGAAGTGATTAAATTTTTATTCTTATGAAACACGAAGTGATTAAATTTTTGGGACATAATTTGATACTTAGTAAAATTGGGTGTTGTTGACAAAACTTTACAATTTTACTGGGCAAGAAATATATTTTAAGAATTTATGAATTGTTTTTATACTGAAAATAGATTTAACACCATAGAAAAACATTTTAAAGTTTACCATTATAATCTAAATTTCTACCAAATTTTCTCACACTCTTAACGAAATTTCTTAAAATCTATTAAGATAATGCCCGCCTGTCCACTGTGATGACTCATAATTAGAAAGGTGAATGGGCAGGCACACGTACACCTTAAAGTTAGTCGTAACACAAATAAAAGTTTCACATATGTTCTGGAGATGCCTCTAACTAGCGGTTATTTCATTTTCCTCCTGCGACTGAAATCGGAGTTTCCCGTGTGTTCTGGAGATCTGGACATAACACTATAAACTAGTCACTTCGAATGCAGCTTTACGAGAAATACTTCCAACAAACCAACCAGTCGTGCTGAAACCGACGGATACCACACCGTCGCTTAGTAGATTGGCCGATAAACATGCGCATACTGACCATTATCGCCATAATTATATATTGGACTCGCAGTGCTGGGAGGTCCATATGATTTTGCAGTTTGAGTAGAGGAAGAAGAAAGAGAAGGGGCACGAATCCACGAAGACCATGAATATTGAAGATGAGATGGCGCAATGTGCTTTGCACGCAGTGATGGTGCCATTTCCTTTGCAAAGTCATGTTAACGCTCTCATGAATTTGGCGCAGCTGCTGGCTATGCGAGGCTTTTTCATTACCTTCATCAATACTGAATGGATCCAGAAACGCATGGTCGAATGTTCTGCAAGAAACCCTGATTCTCTTGTTTCTCTCGTTTCCAGAGGCGATCCCGATCATCAGTTGGAGCAGCGAGGCTGGAAAATTCGGTTTCTGTGTATTCCCGATGGGTTACCGCCGGACCACGGTCGCTCCTCCAACCTCGGCGACTTTTTTCTTGCAATGCAAAAATTGAGCCCCGCACTGGAGCACCTCCTTCGAAACCCTAACGGTGATGATGAGAAAGATTCATTTCCAGGTATCACATGCATAGTGACGGATTGCGTGATGTCTTGCACGGAGCAGGTTGGCACAAATTTGAAAGTGCCCAGGGTTATCTTCTGGCCTCTTTGTGCTGCTACCTGCATTGCCCAGTGCTATACTACCTTCCTTATTTCTCGCGGATACATTCCTGTCAAAAGTAAGCGGGCCCTCTGAACTGCCTGCCTTTCCCGCCTTTTCTTTCAACAGTACTTTTCATTTTTGGTTTCTAGATCTGCGACTAATTTCAATTATATTTTCCCGCCTTTCAACAGTTTTTATTTTGGTTCCTTGATCTGCGACTAATTTCAATTATATTTTCTCGCCTTTCATCAGTTTTCATTTTGGTTTCTTGATCTGCGACTAATTTCAATTATATTTTCCCGCCTTTCAACAGTTTTCATTTTGGTTTCTAGATCTGCGGCTAATTTCAATTATATTTCCATGGCCTCTGTAAATGCAGTAAGCGAAGCGAATAATCCAGAGAAACTGATCACTTGTCTCCCAGGTAATATCCCGCCTCTGAAGCCAAGCGACTTGAGTTCCATTTATCGCGCTCAGGATCCGTCGGACGTTCTTTTCAATGCCATTCTCTATGAATCGAAGAAGCAGAGTAAAGGGGACTTCGTACTGGTGAACACGTTTGAGGAGCTCGAAGGAAGAGACGCATTAACAGCCCTATCTTTAAATGGATGTCCTGCCCTGGCGATAGGGCCTCTGTTCCTTCCTAATTATTTACAGGGAAAGAATTACACCACCAGTCTTTGGGAGGACGATGAGAGGTGCCTCACATGGCTGGATATGCGACAGCCAGCATCTGTTATATACGTTTCTTTCGGCAGCCTGGCTGTTAAATCTCAGGAGCAACTGGAGCAGTTGGCGCTAGGGCTAGAGGGTACCGGGCAGCCTTTCTTGTGGGTTCTCCGCTCGGATATCGCAGAAGGGAAACCTGCGGTTTTGCCGGAGGGCTTTGAAGAGCGAACGAAGGAGCGGGCACTGGTTGTGAGGTGGGCGCCCCAGTTGGAAGTCCTTGCCCACACATCTGTGGGATTGTTCCTCACACACTGTGGATGGAACTCTACCTTGGAGAGTATGGGTATGGGAGTACCTATTTTGGGATTCCCTTATTTTGGGGATCAGTTTCTCAACTGCAGATTCGCGAAGGATGTGTGGGAGATGGGCCTGGATTTTGAAGGGGTAGACGTGGATGACCAGAAGGTGGTGTCAAAAGAAGAGGTGGAGGATGGTGTGAAGAGAATGATGACCACTACTCATGGAAAGCAGTTGAGAGAGAATGCTCTGAAGCTTAAGGAGTGTGCAACGCGAGCAGTCCTCCCGGGCGGGTCATCGTTTCAGAACTTAAACACCTTCGTTGAAGACATGGCGAAGAAAGCAGCCCAATTGTAGCACGAAACCACTTGACTGGTGAAACTAAGGAGACCACGTTTCAACTAATTCACCATAATAAAGATTCCATTGTTAGAGAGTACCGCGCAGCGCTCGATTTACCGCTTTATGTAACTCGTAATAAATTGTGATAGAGCCATCCATCTATATTGCAGTTTTTTGCTGCGTAAATACTGGGGTCGCATGGAAATTATGCTCTCATCCAAAATCACCTGCCGCAGAAGCCATGCTCTCAAAATATAATTAGGAGCGCAGAGGCCAAAATATAATTATGTAGGTGTGTTTTATCTTGGAACATGGGTTTTAAATTTCAATTTAATTAATATGGATGTCTTTATAGCTTGGAACATAGTTTTTTAATGTTAATTTTAATTATCAATTATAATAATAATTATAATTATTAATATAATTAATAATTTTGAAGTAGAAAATAAAGATATAGTATATTTTTTATTTGTATAAATTTTATTTAAAATTATTAAAATAATAGATTTAAATTATTATTAAATTTGTATAAAATATTATAATATGTATCAATCTAATTAATTAATAAAATATATATAAAATTAAACTATATAGGTATGTAGGTGTGACCTATATAGGTGTCAAAATTCACGTATACACTAATAAAGTATATCTAAACAAAAATTATATAGGAATTTTCAAAATTTAAAATAAAAGTTTAAAAATAATAAAAGGTTTGGAATGGAATAAAAAATAATAATAATAATATAATAATAATAAATTTGATATGAATAATATTAAATATAATGGGAAAAAATAAAATAAATAAATTAAGAGGTATATAATAATTTAAGCATTTGGATCATAATACATCTCACATTGTTAATATTAGAAAAAATCATAAAAAGTAACTAAATTATAAATTTATTTTAAATTATCATTATTATTGATTATTAAAAGAATTAATATATGTGCTAAACACCTTTCTTTGGCTAGTCGATACAAAAGAAGCTCTAAAGACCTTTCTCTGGCTAACCGGTACAAAAGGAGCTCTGAAGACCTCAGGAATAATTTGTTTTGGGCGGAGCTAGTCAAGCTCTGCAGTGCTCAGGATCTCATAATTTGCAACGGTCTAAAAAAGTGGCCCAATTCTAGCAAGATGACCTGCATCCATGGGCTTGGCAGGAGCGTGGTAGGCTATGTTATTTTCGATCTCCCTTTATACAACGAAATAATAAATTTTGACATCTTAGACGACCACGAGCCTAACTCTGATCATAGGCCTTTACTCATAACTCTCAATTTTGTCATGCATAGAGATCCCATAGAAGATAATCCTTATAGTCAAAATAACTTAATCTTTGATAGAAATAAAAACGATCTCTCTCTAAATGAATTAAAAACTAATTTGCTTCATTTATCTAGTATAGACAACATAGATGACCTCTATCATAATTTTACTACAACCCTCTCATATTCTATTAACAATTTCTCAATTGAAGTCTCAAGTAATAAAATAAATAGCAAAACCAACCCATGGTATGACAAAGATTGTAAAAGTGCGAGGAGAGCAAGATAAAAATCTACAAAGCCCTAACTAAAAGGAAAAAAAGGCAATATATTCATAAAAGACAAGAGAATCTCTTACACCTCTCTAAGGTGGCTCCTAAGAAATTCTGGAGGCAGATTCTAACTAGGAAAACTAAAGATAATAATAAAATTGCTTTACACGACTGGAATTCCTATCTTAAAAAGCTTTATGAATCTCCAAATGCCAGGGATTTTGAAACCCTGCTCACAACGAAAGAAGTTTTCTCATTAGAAGACATTGATTTTGGGGTTAAACGCTTGGCAAATGGGAAAGCTAAAGACATTGAAGGTTACCAGGCGGAAATCTTAAAAATTGGAGGTCCTGTCCTCATCCCCCACATCCACAAGCTTTTCAACCAAGCGGTCAAGCAAGGGTTCCCTAAACCTTGGACTCAGAGCCTCATTATCCCTATTTTTAAAAGTGGGGATACAACTAACCCCTCTAATTATCGAACAATTATGATTAGCCCTCTCTTAGCCAAGTTACATGGTATTATTTTGGAAAAAAAGTTGGGCATTTGGCTTGAAAGTGAAGGTAAGCAGGCTAAAGGCCAAGCAGGTCTTAGAAGGAAACACTCAACAACGAACCACCTCGTTACGCTTAGGATCATAGTGTAGGAATGTCGCAATGATAAATCCAATCTCTTCTGTTGCTTTGTGGACTTTAGAAAGGCTTTCGATACGGTTCCTAGAAATAACCTATGGAATAGATTAGAAGAGTTAAATGTTCCTTTCGAGCTAAGAGCGACCACTATAAGGTTATACGAGAATGTAATTTCCAAGTTAAAGAGAAATGAGGGGTGGTCGAAAGATATTAAGTGTAATATCGGAGTTGAACAAAGTTGCCCCCTCTTCCCTACCCTATTTGGCATTTACATCGATAAGCTAGAAGGTTGTTTAGAGGAAGCAGGATGTGCTGGCACAATCTTAACTGGTATAGTCATCATCCTTCTTCTCTATGTTGACGATATTGTTCTTCTCGCAAGGTGCCCATCTGATCTTGATAAGCAACTTAGACTTCTTAAGGATTTCTGCTCTACCATTGGTATGTTGTTGGAAATATTGTCATTGATGGCAAAGGAGATAGACAAGGAGAAAGGAAAAGAAGAACCAGCAATAAGGCAAAGGAGATAGGCAAGGCAGCCTAGGCAGCAAAAGCAATAGAGGAATTAGAGGCAAAGTATGGAGGTTGAGGGTTGTTTATACATTGATACACAGAGATTGGATATAACAATCAGGTCGCATTACAACAACTGATACTTATATGCTGCAGGTTATAATTGAAATGTCGATTTTCCTTGAATTGAGTACCATAGAGTTACACAGTGATGGAGTGGCCACAATATTGTGAGTCCGGGGTTTGAAGGTTGGATAATACCATTAACCAAAATTGTATAGCGTATTTCTTTAAGGAGGATTCAGTTATGATTGGAATAGGTAATCAAAGATAATAGAACGAGGGAGAATTGGATCAATGTGTAAAGGACTTCTGAGAAAGAAGCGATGGCGCAAAGTTACAATGAAACCTTAAATTTATGCAATGGAATGTTTTAACTTGCAAAGATCCTGAATTGAATGAATAATTGAGAAGAAGAACCATGAAGAATGGAGCGGGACCATGAAGCGGTCTTAAGAAACCACTGATGGTATTCGAAAAGTTTATAACCGGTAAGCTGTTTCGAAAATAAAAATGCGATATCATTAGATGATGGACGCGTGGAAAAAGTGGTAAGAGTAAAACCAATTTTATCAAGGTTTTTTTTTAGCGTTAAAGTTCGGGAGAAAAAAAACACGATATTCTTTATATTCATTGGATCACCGAAGTTCGATGTGACGACATCTCAGCCGTTGGATGCAAAGGGTAGTTTAAATGTTGGGACCCATTTATATCGCGTGAATTTGGAGAATTAAACGCCGTGAAATTTGATCGCACGACTATCGTTGGATGATTGAGTGGTAGCGTGATAGACCTACAGCCGTTGGATGGGCGTGATGGTTAACGAAGATATGGCCAGCGTTATTCTCATTGATAAGTGCTTATTAAATATTTGACATGTGGGCCCTAGTTGTTATTTTATGTCGGCATTGGGTCTCAGCCAAAGTCTGAATTATGTATGGTTGATTATTAATTATGTGGTGGCATTATAATGCCGCGAAGGTTGCAGATGTTGGAAGTATAATTTTTATATGCATTGGTGTTAATTAACCAAGGTCAAGATTGGTAGGTTTTTAAATGCAAAGGGCACATATATATATATATATATATATATATATATATATATACTTGAGTTGATCGAACATAAAATTCGAATTGCTACATGGGAAATGTATGAAGGGTTTTACTTTATCCACAGTTGATATTAATCGAATGGGATATTTATATGGGGACGCATTGTTATATGTGAGCTGGCAGGCCCACAGAGTTATTTTATAAATTGGTTCTTATACAAGGTCACATATTGGCATTCAACTTTCCATAAAATGAAAGCCCGTGAAACTGGTGGATAGTAAATAAAAGCTAAAATATGGGTTAATAATATATGCAGTTTGAAATATGTTGTGGGCCAGACATTTACATGCATCGGGTCATATGGTTACTTTGGGTTTAACAAAGTCAACCAATGAAAAGATGTTAATACGCTGTGGGGCCGACACTCATTTTAATGTAGGTACATACTATATAATGTGGCCTATTATATAAGTTATGTTATATTCAGATTTATGAGCAGTGGAAAGGTGAAGCCTGAAATTAAATCAAGGTTTAAAGAACCACATATACATTTTACACAATATCAAATATTTATTCGATAAGTTATAAAAGGGGTCTCCAGCATATTGTTTAAACTTCGGATTGAAGAAAGGATTTTATAGCGGGCTTAACAATAAAGGTTGAATGTTAAATATATATATTGGCACAATGTTTTAAATCAAGGTCGAACCTTTGATATAGAATGGGGTATCGAATGAGTTGACATTTGAAATCAAATGACTTGATATGCTACAGAGTGGGTTGTTGATACTTTAGTCTTAAATAAGGGTGAAGATTATACTTGATATAATATATGTTTACGGGCTAATGACTATTTGAATATTAATCCGAAGATCATGAAATAGGTTATTTATATGGTTCTAACCATTGAGGGAAATTTAAAGCTTCTGCATAGTGTTAGAAATTACCCAGAATTAAAATTATTTGGGGACTAAACTTGTAAAGCAGTTATATATGCAGCATATACACAATTATAGTAAACAAAGATTGCAGATTTGAAGAGGTGTGCAGTGAAGGTATTCAGATTTGTAGAATCTAAATTTGAAATGCACAGGAATGAAAATGTGGGTTTGTTACACTATAGCAGCAGAAAATAAAAGCACACAGTGAGCTAAGAACTAAAAGGGTTGAATGACATATATCAGACGCAAATGTAAATGTAAATGTTTTAGTTGATTTGTATTGTTTGTGATGCAAAGGAAAGTCTCTGGAGGCAAAGAAATATCCCATTGTAATATTGAAATGTATACATATCGTTATATTTTTCTGAATATGCTAGGAAAGAAATGAGAAGGTGGAAGTCAAAGAGTCATGGCTGTTCATTTTGAATTCCTTGTGGAATACAAACAGTCATGAGGTGAACTCTATAAATGATATCACATAGATATGCATAAAAAAAGTAGAGAATGGAGAATTGAGGCAGAGAGGTTAAGAAGAAGGAGGAGTGGATAAAGAAGCTGTGAAGACTTAGAGATGATATAAGGCAGATATGAAGGCTAGTGGACAACAGTGAAAAGGAACAGAACAAAGCTGATATCCAGGTAAATCAACATGTGTTTTAGAAAGAGTGAGGAAGTTGGTGCTTCCATATCAATTTGTAGCTTGATAGATGGCAGTTGTAGTTGGATGAGGTAGGAGCCTCCTATAGGTTGGAGCCTACAGAAAATAGATGGGAGTTGGAGCTTCCTTGCAAGTTGTAGCTTGCAGAATTGAGGTAGGAGCCTCCTGTAGGTTGGTGCCTAAAGAAAATTAGTGGTGAGAGGGAGTTGGAGCTTACCTTTGCATCACAACAATAATAAGATGTGGTTTTCTCCCTTATGGGTTTCCACTTATATCTGGTGTCTATGTACATGATGATTATGTGTTGATACTCTGTATTTAATCTGCTTAATACCTACTGCTCACTAAATTAAGGTTGTGGTTTCACTGTTCATTAATTAAATCATGAAATGAAAATGTAAATAAGTGTAAATGAAAATATTCAAGACCATGCATTCATTAAACTGATTCACCCCCCCCAACCCTCTCAGTTTAACAAAGGATTCAACAATTGGTATCAAGGCAGGCTCCTTCTGTATCATTTTAACAACTGGAGGGAGATCCTAGGTCCCGAGGATGGCTAGTCAAGAAGGATGCTCAACAAATAAAGCCCCTTTGTTCACCGGTACAAATTATGCCTTCTGGAAAATAAGAATGAGGACGTACATAATGTCTCTAGGAATAGAAGTTTGGGCTGCTGTGGAATTGGGATATGCCCCAATGGAGTCTGACTCAGAGAAATATGCCAAACAAGACTTTGTAGCTAATGCAAAAGCCATGAATGCACTCTTAAGTGGAATCTGTGAGGTAGAATTTATAAAATTAATGCACAATAAGACTGCCAAAGAAATATGGGATACACTAGAAAACATCCATGAGGGAGACAAAAAGGTGAAGATAGCCAAAATTCAAGTCTATAGAGCTCAGTTTGAAAATATAAAAATGAATGATGATGAAGACATTGCTAGCTTATTTTTAAGGGTTGCAGAAATTGTGAATAACATGAAATCTCTAGGAGAAACCATAAAAGAATGTGTAATTGTTCAAAATATTCTAAGATCTTTACCATCCAGCTTTAACCCCAAGGTTTCTGCCATAGAAGAAACAACTGATTGGGAAAATTTGACCATGAACCAATTACTTGGAAACTTAACAGCCTATGAGATGAGACTGCCACAGAGGAAGTCAAGTTTGAGGGAGGAAACCTTTAAGACAAATAAGAACAAAGAAGAAAAAGAAGATACTTGCTCCTGCTTTGATGAAGAAGAGGCCAAATTTATCAGAAGATTAGATAGAGGCTTAGGCAAGTGTAAAGGTAAACTTCCATTTAAATGTTTTAACTGTGGAAGATTTGGACACTATGCTTCTAAGTGTCCTCATAAGAAGACAAAGAATTAGACTCAAGAAGCAAAGAAAACCATGTCAAAGAACTGGCAGAAAGGGAAGAGATTCAATAGAAAATGATTTTATGCTCAGCAAGACAACAGTGCATCTGAAAGCTCAGATGATTCCTCCAATGAAGAGGGAACCTCTGAATTTTTATTGATGGCCAAGGAAGAACTTGAAGGATTCCTTCTAGAAGATGAGGAAGAAGGTGAAGTAGATCTTGAGGGGGAGCTAAGAAGTGCCCTAGAGGAAATAGACAGACTTAAACTAAAATGCAGAAAATAGAAATAAATTCTCCTCAAATATGTAAGAGAAGAACAAAATTCAGAAGACCTCATTCAGTTGAAAGTAGAGCTTGAAGAAGCCAAGAAGGTAGAAGACACTCTACTTAAGCAAATTGAGGATAAAATTCAGAAGCAAGAGATATTGGAAGAAGAAGTAGTATGCATGAGGAAGAAATTACAAAAAACCCAAAGGAAAGTGTCAATAAACACTCCTCAAATGACAAGCTCTGATAAGTTGAATGAAATACTAGATGCTCAAAGATCTCCTCTGATAAAAACTAGGATAGGCTATGAAGGAGAAACAAGTAAAGTCAAAGAAAAGGATAACAGGAATATCACTTTTGTAAAAGCTGATAAGGATAATGAAGCATCTCAGAAGGTTCCTACAGAAGTAGAAGCCTGCAATGAAGTAAACAGAAACAAGAAGGAACCTCAAATGACAAAGAATGAAATAAATAAACAATCAACTGAAAAAGGCCCATATACTCTTGAATATATAAAATTTGGAAGCTATCAAAGGAGATTCTTCCCCCCAAAGAAAAATGTCACTCATTATACCTGCCACAAACTGGGACATATTGCTGCATACTGTCATACAAGGAGAATCGATTCCAACCAACAAAGGATGCAAAAAGTGAAAGGACTACCTCAAGCAAACAAATGGAGAAGACAACCCTTCATCAGGTATGCTAATTGTTTTTATGGGTATTTTTTTTACTGTAAGGAATTCGGCCATAAAGTCATGGAGTGCAGAACATATGGACAAGGACTGATGTTCAAAACCTCAAGGAGATTTATGAATTATGGAGAGTTTACTCGTACTCATAATTCTACTAAAAATATGATCAAACACTGTGTATGCCATAATATCAGACATATGTCTTCCCAATGTCCTCTCAAAGAATGTGGTCCATCTTCCCAGAAAAGGTGCCAAACAAATAGCTGCCTGCAATGGAAAAAGAAGTTGAATAAGTGTGACCTGGATCTAATAGCCCAAGATCAGAAAAGCCAATGGTATTTGGATAGTGGATGCTCAAAGCATATGACTGGAGATAGAAGCAAGTTTATAACCTTTGATGAAAAAAAATATGGAAATGTAACTTTCGAAAATGATAAAGCAAGGAAAGTCAAAGGAAAAGGCTCAGTCAGTTTGGATAATGGAAGAGTAAAGGCCCAAGATGTACTATTTGTGGATGGACTGAAATCAAATCTGCTAAGTGTTAGTCAAATGTGTGATAAAGGTTGTGAAGTTCTTTTTAGAGCACAAGACTGTGAAGTAATATCAAGCACCACATGAAATACCTTGATCAAAGGTATTGGAATAGAAAGTAATGTCTATATAGTGAAAGAAGAGAATGAAGCATGCAACCTAAGCAAACTTGATGAATCATGGTTATGGCATAGAATATTGGGACACCTTAACTTTGACCACATCATCAGTCTGAGCAAGAAGAAAGCAGTCAGAGATATGCCAGCAATAAAAAGGCCTTCAAATACCATATGTAAATCTTGCCAATTGGGAAAACAAACCCGCACATCTTTTGAGACCAAAGATGAACTATCAACTAGTAGGCCACTTCAGCTTGTACACATGGACCTGTGTGGACCTTCAAGAACTAAAGCACCTAGTGGAGAATCTTATTTCATGCTGATAATAGATGATTTTTCCATAATGACGTGGGTAGAATTTCTCAAATATAAATTTGAAGCACTTGATAAATTCAAGATATTCAAGGCATTGGCAGAAAATCAAACAGGATGCAAGCTAAAGTGCATCAGATCATACAGAGGAGGTGAATTCACAGATTATGATTTTGCAGACCTATGCAATGAACATGGGATAAAACAACAGTTTACAATTGCAGGTACACCTCAACAGAATGGAGTGGCAGAGAGACAAAACAAGTTAGTACAACAGATTTCCAGAGCAATGATGCAAGAAAGTAACATTCCCCAAACTTTCTAGGCAGAAGCAGTACACACGACTGTTCACATTCTTAACAAAGCTCATTTAAGACCAAATTGTGACAAGAATCCTTACGAATTATGGCATGGTAAACCAACATCAATCAAACACTTTAGAGTCTTTGGAAGCAAGTGTTTCATAAAAAATAATGATGAAAAACTGGAGAAGTTTGATGCAAGAGCAGATGAAGGAATATTTCTAGGATATGCATCCAAGAGTAAGGGTTACAGGTGCTACAACAAAACACTACAGAAAATTATGGAAATCATTGATGTAAGATTTGATGAAGATCTACCAAACAGAACAAGAAGTACAAGATGCAGCAATCCTCCAGAAGATAATGAAGAAGAAAACCAAGATAATGATGAATTGAGCCAGACAATAGAAGATACTGAATTAAACTCAAAATTTCCCTCAAGACACACTCAAAAGAATCATATTGAAGACCAAATCTTTGGGGACAAGAGTGTGGGAGTCCAGACAAGAAGACAACTTGCTAAACAGACAGAAGAAGTACAACTAGCCATGCTATCTCAAATAGAGCCAAAGAAGTTCGAAGAAGCCAGCAAAGACAAAAACTGGGTAAATGCAATGAATGAAGAACTGGACCAAATTGAGAAGACAACACCTGGGAATTAATTCCAAGACCCGCTGGGAAAAATGTCATTGGCTCAAAATGGATATTCAAGAATAAGATGAATGAACAAGGGAAGGTAATCAGAAACAAAGCCAGAATTGTATGCAAGGGATATTCACAAATTGAAAGTCTTGATTATGATGAAACATTTGCCCCTGTAGCCAGAATGGAAGCAATCATAATGTTTTTGGCCTTTGCATGTTATCATTATTTCAAGGCATATCAAATGGATGTGAAGTCTACCTTTCTGAATGGAGATCTAGAGGAAGAAGTCTACATGGAACAACCTGAAGGATTCTCCTTAACAGATAAACCAGACTATGTGTGCAGATTAAAGAAAGCCTTATATGGGCTGAAACAAGCTCCTCGTGCATGGTATTCAAGGCTGGAAAAATACTTGCAAAAACAAGGTTTCAAGAAAGGAGGAGTAGATAGAAATCTATACATAAAGGCTAATGAAAATGAACTCTTAATTGTAGTAGTGTATGTAGATGAAATGATGTTTGGAAGCAACAAAGATGAGTTAGATTTGCTAAAGAAATGAAATCAGAATTTGAGATGTCTATGATTGGAGAGCTCACCTTCTAGTTAGGACTTCAAATTCAACAAAAGAACACAGGAACATTCATCTCACAAGAAAAACACTTAAGAGAGATGTTGAAAAGGTTCAAAATGGAAGACTGCAAACCTGTGTCAACTCCCATGATCACTGGATGCAAACTATGTGCAAATGATGGATCAACAGATGTAGATCAAAAAATTTACAGATCCATGGTAGGAAGCCTGCTATACCTAACTACCTCTAGACTAGACATTGTGTTGGCAGTAGGACTTGTGGCAAGATATCAAGCAGCACCAAAACAAAATCACTTACTAGAAATCAAGAGGATTTTCAGATATATACAAGGAACTGCACAGTATGGGCTATGGTATTTTAAAAAGCAAAAGCTTCACTTTGACAGCATATGCAGATGCAGATTGGGCTAGCTACATGGATGATAGGAAAAGCACAAGTTGAGGTGCTTTTTATTTGGGAAAAAGTCTGGTGTCATGGTTAAGAAAGAAGCAAACTTCCATCTCTTTATCTACAACAGAAGCAGAATACATAGCAACAGCAACATGTTGCACACAAGTAATGTGGATGAAACAAACTCTCTAAGACATGAAGGTAAGCGTAGATGATCCCATTTCAATCAAATGTGACAATACAAGTGCACTAAGTATATCAAAAAATCCTGTATTTCATTAAAAAACAAAGCACATCCCAATTAAGTACCATTTCCTCAGAGAACAAGTAGCACAGAAAGTAGTGAAATTGGAATATATACCAACAAAGGAACAAACAACAGACATATTCACAAAACCTCTTGCTAAAGAGCCATTCGAATATCTAAGAGAAAAACTAGGGGTAGTGCCTGCAGATGTTACTCTCTGACATGAAAAGAAAGCATCATTCCAGGGGAAGATCAGAAAAAAAAGCATCATTCCAGGGGGAGATCAATCAACAAATATTGTCACAAAAGAACCAGATCAAGTGAGTAGTGCATGGAACAGGTCCTCAAGATCATAATATTATGGACAAGATTTGGAAACCACACTAGGAAATGTGCAACCCTTTGCCATTGATGTCAAAGGGGGAGGAAAAGCAAGCAAAAGAAGAGTATTAAAGTATTGTCATCAATGCCAAAGGGGGAGACTGTTGGAAATATTGTCATTGATGGCAAAGGAGAAAGACAAGGAGAAAGGCAAAGAAGAACCAGCAATAAGGCAAAGGAGACAGGAAAGGCAGCCCAAGCAGCAGAAACAACAGAGGAATTAGAGGCAGAGTATGGAGGTTGAGGGTTGTTTATACATTGATACACAGAGATTGGATATAACAATCAGGTCGCATTGCAATAACTGATACTTATATGCCGCAGGTTATAATTGAAATGTCGATTTTCCTTGAATTGAGTACCGTAGAGTTACATAGTGATGTAGTGGCCATAGTATTGTGAGTTCGGGGTTTGAAGGTTGGATAATACCATTAATCGAAATTGTATAGTGTAGTTCTTCAAGGAGGAGTCAGTTATGATTGGAACAGGTAATCAAAGATAATAGAACGAGGGAGAATCGGATCAATGTGTAAAGGACTTCTGAGAAAGAAGCAATGGCGCAGAGTTACAATCAAACCTTAAATTTATGCGATGGAATGCTTTAACTTGCAAAGATATTGAATCAAATGAATAATTGAAAAGCAGAACCATGAAGAACGGAGCGGAACCATGAATCGGTCTTAAGAAACCATTGATGGTATTCGCAAAGTTTATAATCGGTAAGCTGTTTCGAAAACAAAAACACAATATTGTTAGATGATGGACGCGTGGCAAAAGTGGTAAGAGTAAAACCACTTTTATCGCATTTTTTTTTAGCGTTAAAGTTTGGGAGAAAAAAAACTCGATATTCTTTATATTTGTTGGATCACCGAAGTTAAATGTGATGACATCTCAGCCGTTGGATGCGAAGGGTAGTTTAAATTCTGGGACCCATTTATATCGCATGAATTTGGAGAATTAAACACCGTGAAATTTGATCGCGCGACTATCGTTGGATGATTGAATGGTAGCGCGATAGACCTACAACTATTGGATGGGCATGATGGTTAACGAAGGTATGGCCATCGTTATTTGCATTGATAAGTGTTTATTAAATATTTGACATGTGGGCCCCAGTTGTTATTTTATGTCGGCATTGGGTCTCAGCCAAAGTTTGAATTATGTATGGTTGAATATTAATTATGTGGTGGCATTCTAATGCCGTGAAGGTTGTGGATGTTGGATGTATAATGTTTATATGCGTTGGTGTTAATTAGCCAAGGTCAAGCTTGGTAGGTTTTAAAATGCAAAGGGTGCATATATATATACTTGAGTTGATCAAACAAAAAATTTGAATTGATACATGGGAAATGTATGAAGGGTTTTACTTTATCCACAGTTAATATTAATCGAATGGGATATTTAGATGGAGATGCATTGTTATATGTGAGCCGGTGGACCCACAGAGTTATTTTAGAAATTGGTTCTTATACAAGGTCACATATTGGCATTCAGTTTTCCATAACATGAAAGCCTGTGAAACTGGTGGATAGTAAATAAAAGTTAAAATATGGGTTAATAATATATACAGTTTGAAATATGTTGTGGGCTAGACATTTACATGCATCGGGTTATATGGTTACTTTGGGTTTAACAAAGTCAATCAATGAAAAGATGTTAATACGTTGTGGGGCCGAAACTCATTTTAATGTAGGTACATACTATATAATGTGGCCTATTATATAAGTTCTGTTATATTCAGATTTATGAGCGGTGGAAAGGTGAAGCCCGAAATTAAATCAAGGTTTAAAGAACCGCATATACATTTTACGCAATATTGAATATTTATTCGATAAGTTATAAAAGGGGTCTCCAACATATGGTTTAAACTTCGGATTGAAGAAAGGATTTTACAATGGGCTTAATAATAAAGGTTGAATGTTAAATATATATATTGGCACAGTGTTTTAAATCAAGGTTGAACCTTTGATATAGAATGGGGTATCGAATGAGTTGACATTTGAAATCAAATGACTTGATATGCTACAGAGCGGGTTGTTGAAACTTTAGTCTTAACTAAGGGCGAAGATTATATTTGATATAATATATGTTGCCGAGCTAATGTCTATTTGAATATTAATCCGAAGATCATGAAATGGGTTATTTATATGGTTCTAACCATTGAGGGAAATTTAAAGCTTCCGCATAGTGTTAGAAATTACCTAGAGTTAAAATTATTTGGGGGCTAAACTTGTAAAGCAGTTATATATGCAGTAGATACACAATTACAGTAAACAGAGATTGCAGATTTGAAGAGGTGTGTAGTGAAGGTATTCAGATTTGCAGAATCTGAATTTGAAATGCACAAGAATGAAAATGTGGGTTTGTTACACTACAGCAGTAGAAAAGACAAGCACACAGTGAGCTAAGAACTGAAAGGGTTGAATGAGATATATCAGATGCAAATGTAAATGTAAATGTTTTAATTGATTTTATATTGTTTGTGATGCAAAGGAAAGTCTCCGGAGGAAAAGAAATATCCCACTGTAATATTGAAATGTATTCATATTGTTATATTTTTCTGAATATGCTAGGAAAGAAATGAGAAGGTGGAAGTCAAAGAGTCATGGCTATTAATTTTGAATTCCCTGTGGAATACAAACAGTCATGAGGTGAACTCTATAAATGATATCACATAGATATGCATAAAAAAAGAAGAGAATGGAGAATTGAGGTAGAGAGGGTAAGAAGAAGGAGGAGTAGATAGAGAAGCTGTGAAGACTCAGAGATGATATAAGGCAGATATGAAGGCTAGTGGACAACAGTGAAAAGGAATAGAACAGAGCTGATATCCAGGTAAATCAACATGTGTTTTAGAAAGAGTGAGGAAGTTGGTGCTTCCATATCAAGTTGTAGCTTGATAGATGTCAGCTATAGCTGGCTGAGGTAGGATCCTCCTGTAGGTTGGAGCCTGCATAAAATAGATGTGAGTTGGAGCTTCATTGCAAGTTGTAGCTTACAGAATCGAGGTAGGAGCCTCCTGTAGGTTGGTGCCTACAGAAAATCAGTGGTGAGAGGGATTTGGAGCTTGCCTTTGCATCACAACAATAATAAGATGTGGTTTTCTCCCTTATGGGTTTCCACTTATATCTGGTGTCTATGTACATGATGATTATGTGTTGATACTCTGTATTTAATCTGCTTAATACCTGCTGCTCACTAATTAAGATTGTGGTTTCACTGTACATTAAGTTAATCATGAATTGAAAATGTAAATAAGTGTAAATGAAATATTCAGACATGCATTCAAATGTTAGTGATTCACCCCCCCCTCTCCCCAGAGGTTTAACAAAGGATTCAACATATGTGACCCAACAACGACGAAACAAAAGTTATGATTATCAAATCCAAAAAGGACACTTACGCTAATTTTATGTATGAAAATAGTAACTTGGAGGAAGTGTCTTCTTACAAGTACCTAGGAATTGATATTCATCACAAGCTCAACTAGAACTATAACATTTAGAAAAGGATTAATGGGGGGTGGAAAGCTTATTTTGGTCTTGAAAATAATTGTAAAACGACAAACCTCGTAATGTGGGATAGAAAGAAGTTCCTCTTTGAAACTTTAGTCACTCATGTTATCTTATATGGATGTGAGGTTTGGGGTTGTAGCATCTCTAGAGAATCCTGGAGAAATATTGAGCAAATCCAGAAGCGTTTTATAACATATAACCTTAAAATTAAAAGCAATACACCCTATCCTATTCTCCTTATAGAAGTGGGTCTTTCCCCTATCGAGAGCCTAGCTATGACTAGGCTTCTGTTGTACAAGCACAAGCTCAATAACATAGGAGACCATAGACTTCCTAAGCTAGCTTTAAATTCCAGCCAAAACCACCTAAGGCTTAAACGAGGTTGGTATAAAGACACCAGGGCCTGGTTAAACCATTGGGAGATCGACGAGAATGTTGCATTTCAAAACATCAATAACATTAAAAAAATTGTTACTTCTAAGTTCAAAGAAAAAATGTGGTGTGAGAAAGATCTAGCAGCTAAAAGAAAATTAAGGTATTATAAGGAGGTCATCAACCCCACCTTAGAAGATCAAAAGTATCTCTTTGTTTTAACTAGCTCAAAGAAGAAAAAGAATATAGCCAAGATTAGAATGAACTCTCATGAGCTCCATAGTGAAACAGGTCATTGGACAGTTCCTAAAACACCATGGATGGAAAGGATCTACCATCTCTGTGAGAATATGAACATCGAGGATGAAAATAATTTCCTCTTAGAGTGCCCTATGTACAACCACATTAGAGCTCAATTTAATAATATTTGTTGCAATACTGACCTTCCTAGCCTTTTGAGATGTCAAAATTATAGTGAGCTTGGGAGGCTTCTCTCCAAGCTTTTTGAGCATAAGAATAAAATCTTAAATCAAATTAAATAACTCTTTTCTTTAGGTCTGATAGACCAAAGATTGGTCTTAGTGGACGTTAACCATCATCATCATCATTATCATATACATTTACAAAAAAATTTAACAAGATTTTCAACCATAGATATCCACTCCCACTTTACCATGGAGATTTTTAACATGTAGATACACTTCATTGCCATACCATGAATTACTAATACCACATGCCCAAAAATCCATAACTCATGTTCATATGCCTTATTTTTTTTTAATTAATCAATTTAATTAGAAGGAAAGAAAGACCATAATTACTTTTAATATAAATCTCAACTTCTGATTTGTGGCTGCTACTAAGCATATTTTAGAATATTTTGTGGAGGTTAGATCCCTAACATCCACTTGATCCATACACATCAATCCATGTTAACTATCAAATTAAATACTTACTTCATGATACATCTCTCACATTACTAAGATTAAAAAAAATCATAAAATTTGTTATTATTATTATTATTATTAAAAAATTAATATATGAGTTAAAGATATATATAAAAACATGTAACAAGATTCTTAATCACGGAGACCCACTTCTACTTTGCTATGTAGATTCTTAACTTGTAAATAAGCTTTGTTAATATCTCACAAGCCAACACCATGGCTTATCAATACAACATGCTTAACAAATCATAACTCATTTCATATTTCATTTATTCATATGATTTTTTTTCTTTCAATTAATCCATATAATTAAAAGGAAAGAAAATAATAATGAATTTTGAGATAAATCTCAATCTTTGATATATGATTACTACTAAGAATATTCTAGAATATTTTATGGAGGTTAAATCTCTACTATCCACTTAATAATTATTGATAACTAAATTAAATACTAGAAGCCTTATTCCAAAATAAACATGTATTTTTTTGTGTGAATAAAAAGTTGTATTAGATCACAAAAATAGTACATAATGTTACAAAAGGGGCCTGCCTGTTCCAGAATAGCATGAGAAACATGGGGCCAGGCCTAACAGAGGAGAAACTTAACAGAAAAAGAGAGCACCCGAAACTAATCCAGTACTGGCTCGAAACAAAATGTATCCCAGTTAGACTAAAATATTTCTTACCAAGATTAAGACTGATAAAGAAAATGGCCAGCCTCATAGGGCTACCTAACATAGATAGGTAAAATAACATAAATAAACAATAGAAGGTTAACATTTGCGAACAGAAGTGCACCAAAGGACAACCAGCCAGGAACTGTATTCTTACTTTTTGGGGTGCTCAGCTTTAGAGGTGCCAACACCACTTGGGCCTGCATCGTCTTTACCCTTAGGCACGCTGCGAGGCTTGAAATTCTTGATGATGGTCATCTTGGTATTTTCAGCAGGAATCTCAATCAAGATGTTCAACACATGCCGAAGGTAGAGCTCAAATATCTTAATAAACCCCTCAAGATGCTTAGATTGCATTTCGAGTTCTTTAACCAGGGACTTGAGAGTAATAACCAGGTTGTCCAGCTGTGTCGAATTCTTGGCCGAGGCAAGGAAGTTATCCTGGTAAGCGTCCTTGATAGCCGCTCCCTACTTGCTCATCGCTTTGGCCAACATTGTTTTCAGTTTCCAGGCCATGCTCTGTGTTCTTAAAAACTGGGTGGCTCTGATGGTCTGGGTGCCAGGGTCCGTTAACTAGTCCACCTCTTCATTGATAGCCTTTTCATCCATTCCTTCCCTTGCTTTATCCACTTCTACTTGTAGAATTTTAATTTTTTGTTTCCCTTTGCTGGAAAAAGAGGAGTCAAAACCTTCCTTTTCTCTCTGTAATTCACAAGCGCCCTTGGAACTGCGGAGGTTACGCTCGGCCATGGTTCAATACCAGTTACTCTTTCTTCACTCACAGGTAGCTGAACATGAAACAAGATCAATAGGAAAGGAAGCAGAGAGATTTCGCGAGCAAGCAAGGGTGTATTATTTACCATTTAGCATTGGATTTATAATTGGGAAATCGGTATAAGGAGCCTTGGTCTAAAGAAAAACCCCCATCTTTTCCTTCCATCTGACAGCCTGGTTTGCATGTAGGTGACAGATGAAATTCCGATCATTATGGTTAATCATGCTTTTGTTTCCACTCTTTTTCTTTATGAGATGAGGCTACGTGTATAAAATGTCAGACCTGGTGTTCTATCCTTTGCCAGTGTAATAAATCTCCCACATTTTCCAACAGGAGCCATAAGACATTAGCCAACAGTGCCACCTCCATGAATTAAGAATTAAAGAATAAACATAATGGTCAGACCTCATTTATCATTGATGATCAGTATCTCGTAACCTATCCGTATCGCCTGACATTACTGCTAGTTCTTTAGCTGAAATATGAAGGCATTCTTGATGCAGGTTATCACATGGGATGTTCTGCCAACATGTGTCAAGGATGCTCTTCGAGTTATTCACTGCATGATTAGCCAGAACATCTGCCATAGCATTCACAGTTCGCCTGACTACCTGAAACACAACCCCATTGAGAGTGGAGATATGGGTAGAAATGAGAGTTGTGACCATGGAAAGGTGCCAGTTCTTGGTAACCTTCCCTGGCTGTGAACCATTTTTAAATTTTTTTTCTGCATTAATTTCCAATAGTGAGTCCCCTTCCACCATGGTTGCACCATTCCCCAGTCTGATAAGAATTTGCAGACCTTGCTCAAGAGCTGAAAACTCCGCCTCGTTATTGGTAGCTTCGCCTAAATGGAGGTTGTAGACATGCATGATTTCCCCTTTTTCATTGCAAATGACTCCTCCGAAACTAGTCGACCCAGGGTTTCCCTGCGAAGCATTGTCAAAATTCAGCTTGCAGTACCCTGGGAGAGGGAGCTGCCAAGATAGAAGCGATGGTGTTGGCTATTGTTGTTGCGACGGAAAATTGGAGCCTGTTGCACCATTAATTCCAAACATGCTCAGAATTCGCTGGTCATTTGCCGAAGGCCTGTTCTTCTGCTCTTCTTTACTTATGGTAAGGGTTGTTTCTCTTATGCTCTTCATTAATCAGTTTTAAGTTGATCCATTTGTCGGAATTCATCTTGAAAGATTCTTCTTTTTCTATCCTTCCAAATAGACCACACTATGAAACCAGGGCTTAGTCACCATAGTAGGTTAACAGTATCATAGTTAGTGTATTTGGTCCTCCAGTTGGCTATGCTGTCTTGGATAGAGTCTTTGTTTCTGTCCGTTTTCTGGAATATTTCCGCCAACCAGTCCCATAAGTTATTAGCCCACTTTCAAACGTTCAAGAGGTGATTCATGGATTCCTCTTCTTCCCCACAGAGAGAGCACCTTGAGGGCCCAATAAAACCCTTTCTGCACAAATTCTCCCATGTGAGGATTTCCTGTGCATGAGAAGCCATAAGAAGGTTTTGATCTTAGGCTAGTTGATAGAATCCCATATGTTATTGTGCCAGTATATTTTATCTTCTTGATCTCTCTGTTCTAGGTATAATCTTGCTTCCTTGAGGTTGAGAGTCCTTCCTTCCAATTTCCCCCATCTGAGTTGATCCTCTTCCTGTGAGCAACAAATTTTCCTTTTATCCAACCAGGACTGTGTTGGCAATATGATGCATGTATTTTCCTTGATGGAAACTGTTGAGTCCCAATTTTGCATCTTTTCCATACATTTTTCCATACCTTTTTCACTCACCTAAACCTCCCAAATTGTCAATATCATGTGCAAAAGAGCATCTAACATGGTTTTTAATTATATTTTTGTGTTTGCTATTTGATCTAGATTTTGTTCATTCAGCTGCGGAATCTTGCCACTTTCCGCAGCTGCTGCAACTTTCCGCAGCTATTTGGTGAAACTCTATGCTACAGGTGTCTACAAGGGAAACGAGCCACATGGGCAGGTCAGGAATGACGTGGACATGGTTCGTGTCCTATTGGTTCAAGCAAACTCATCCAAAGAAGTCGCGGTCAAAAGCGTCCACATGGAAGTCAACCATGGAGTTTCATTCGGCCGTACTCTGTTTCGTGTCATGTCAATCCGGGAGCGTTTTGTTATTCCAAAGAGTGTCTCAGTCTGAGGCTATCACTTGTCAAAGTAATGCTAGCAGTACAGTGTTTAAGAAATACAAGAGTAAACGGATGCTTGTCTGTAACTAAATTACTTCAAATGAATAAATCACACCTTCAGAAAACTAGGCAGCTTATCAGTCAAGGGTTCGGCAGCGATAACCCATCCCTTCGGAAACTGATGGAAAGGAAATTAGAGCATAGACCACGGGTCTGGGAGCTAGACAGTGAATGCCAAAGCTCATTACAGCCTTAGATCGTCTCTCACACCAAAACAACAAATGCGAGTAAATGGAACTACAGATAGCAAAATGGAACAGCAAATAAAGAATTGAACAGCAAATCTGGAATGGAACAGTAATTCTAAAATGGAACATCAATCGAACAACTAAGTCTCGCGAGTCGTAACCAAACTTAATCTATTAACCCAAATACACTCTTCGCAATCAAATAACAATCTTTCACTCTTAAGGCAAATCAAGCAAAACACACTAATGGAACAGCATTAGCTATTGATAAATTATAGAACAACACTAATAAGTCATATACGCACACAACACGCTGGAATAATAATCTGATCAACCTTAATCAACAGGAATACGACTGTGCTTCCAAATAGAACAGCATTATTTCTGAATCCAATAATCATGAAGAACACTACTTCAAACGAATCTATGACATGAACGTTCAGTATAAAAGCTCTGTAACAGAACAGTAAGAATATTCGGTTAAGACTAATAACATGCAATTAACTCTGAAAGGATTAATAATTTGATGCAGAGTCAATACACGATTCTATCTGTAAAAACCTCAATGATTTAATCTTAACAGAGCATGTAATATCAACTTATAAAGCATATCAGATTACCAAATAACAATGATAAACAAACCACGCAGAAATCAAATCGTAGTGATACAGAAGCAAGTGTCCTCCGGGGCCGGGCCCTTAGCCTCCAAGGATACACCGCCTTAAGTTAATCCAGACGCAGAGATGAGATAATCACCAAGCTTACATTAATGCATCAGACAAAAGTACAATGAACCAGTTCTCAACGAGACTCAATGATCAGAGTTGATGTTTAACAGAAAATTACATAAAAAGTATCTATCCTCAAGCTAACAGTGTTGTCCCTTTATATAAAGGTGATGGCGGAGATGTCCAAGTAACAATATAAATAAAGCAGCGATCCCTCAGGATCAAAGATCCTGAGGGATTCGCCAAACTGTTAATCCTTCATCTTTTCTTTTCTTCTCCGCCGAGCTGGTGTCTTCTCCTCCTTTTCCGGGCCAATTTGCTTTGATCTGCTTAGCCTTGTTTGCATTCGGTTCCCCTTCAAAGGGACAGCAGTTATCTCGTCTTTGTCCTTTCCTTTGGAACGACAACTCCTCGTTTTCACCTTTTCCTGCACAGAAAAATAACAATTATCAGCGGTTAAGTCTTGCATATCAATTCTCACATGTTTTTTTATAATTCCTTATTATTTTCCAAATTCATGATGCAAAAAGGTTTACAAATTCTACTAAAAAGCCACTGAAATAATCATCAAAAGCATACCTTTTTAGTACTCCACACACCCCCCTGCTTACCTTGTTTCATGTCCTCATGAAAATATTGTAGTTGACATGCAAGGCAGTGAGAGAATATGCTGGAGACGGAATCTCATGCGGAGGCCTACAGCCATGATGAGTGATTAGATAGTCAAAGAACTGACCTGTTTGCCCCTCAGGCATCTCATACAGGGCCTGGTATCTGGGTGCAGGGTGCCAAATAATTGGAGTGCGAAATCTATATCCTAACCAGGATGGCCCTGCTTTCAAAATGCTCTCGCCATAGAGGTTCAAACGGTTGGCAGCTAATTCAAAATTCTCATACTTAAATGGTTCCCTGAGCTGGATGTTTGGATTAGAGATTCGGTACCAAAATTTGGCTGCATCAATGGCGAGGTCTTTGATGGAAAGAAAATATTCTAAACTCTGTCGAATGAGTGCCTCATGCATGGGTCCTAAAGTTTCATTGACACCCGGAGTCCTTATGAGGTTTCTATGAGCTTTCCACAACTGCACTGGGTTCCTAGGCTCAGCCCTTACCCGTAAATCTAGGCCATTTTCCTGACTCTGGAAAGTATTACAGGCTTTGAGCCACTTAATCTGATTAACCCCGAATGAAATGAATGCTTTTAATTGGATGTCTCCAACAAAAGGGCCAGGGTTCAACTCAGTCTCCTGATCTAGCACAAGGTCATGCAAATAAAGTTCACACAGCAATCTCTGGACCTTCACTCCATAATGTTTACAGCAGTCTATAAAGTCATTGACAGTGTTGATTTGTATAGGGGTGCCTGCTTTAACAACTTTTATTTTTAATTGTAAATACCGTTCTAATAAAAACAGAGCATAGTTTTTAGCAGGGGCCCTACATGCTAAAACATCATTGTATAAAGAACACAAGGTATTCATCTGCTTGATAACAGTATCTAGTCTACGGGTTACCTGTGCAACTTCCTCTTGTTCCTTTCGCCACCCTTCAAAGGCCTGGATTTTGGATTGATTGACATCCCTTAGTTGTTGCTGTAACTCTTCATATTTTTCTCGGGGGACCGTTTTCTCTCTAAGTTGTTCGGCTTCTTGCTGGGCTTGCTTTATCATCTTATGCAAGGTTTTTGTCTTTGAATCTTTTTTCCATAGGTCAGTGGAGGCCGGGAGTTTTACCTGAACTTTCTTATTATGCTGTTTGGAGTTCAGAACCCTTATTACCCCTGAGGGTGGTGCCTCTGTCTGGATTTTCTTGTCGCTATTCCTCATATCATCCCTTTCTATTTTAACGCGAATATCAGTCTGTTGCTGTTCCTCAACATCATTTGGAACGGCAGCTGGATTTTCAGTAGGGTTTTGAACAGCAGGGCGATTGTTGGCCTTCTTTTTCTTCCCTCCGGTCTTTCTTACCCTCTGGTTTGCTTTCAAAATTCTAATTTGCTGTCTGAGCTGGGTTATTGTATTCAATAATTTCTGCCGTTCCATTCGCAATTTCTTAATTTCCAGCGTTTCATTAGAAGGAACAGCAGGCTGTCTGCTGCGGTTTGGACCATGACTAGTTTCTGGATCTTTCTGTTGGGGTGCTTCCTCGCTTTTCTGCTCTGGCTGTTCTGGGGTAGGAACCTTGACTGGTTCTATCTCTTCCTAGGCAACTGCTTTTTCTGCTCCTACTCCCTCTGGAATTTCCTCTGGTGTCCTGGGAACAGATTGTTCCCGTTCAGTATCTCTTATCTCCTCTTCATCATGAACAGGCAGATTTCCTTTTTCTGCCTCTACTGCATGTGATTTTTCAGATGCGTTTTCTTCTTGGGGTTTGTCGTGGAGGTCTACTGAATTAGAAGGTTGGCCATACTTACCCATATTGGCCAGGACTGTGACCAATTCGTCTTCTCCCATTGGGTCTTGTAATGGGCTACCTCCCTGCTGTCCCATTTCCTCCTCCTTTTCAGCTTCTGCTTCTATTTCTGTTTCCGAATGCTCGGCTGCTTCTTCTTCGGATTGCTCGTCCTCAATTACCACTGGTTGGCTAGTGCTTTCCTGGAGCTTTTCCAGCCTTCCTCGCATCCGAGCTAACCGGGCTGATTTTCTGGGCTTCTCTATCCTTCCTCGCATCCTAGGTAACTGGGCTGAATTTCTGAGCTTTTCTAGCCTTCCTCTCATCCGAGCTAACCGGGCTGCTTTTCTTGGCTCCTCTGGCTGCTCGGGTGGATTACTGGCATGCTTGTGCTTTGCCGATTCCTGGTGTATCTCTGGTCGTTCTGATGCACTAGCAACATGTTTTTGTTTTACTAATTCTCTGCGTTTTGCCGGACGTTCTGGTGTGCTTGTAGAATGTTTACGTTTTGGGGATGGTGTTGTCAATCCCCCCTTAATCATTACAATCAGCTCTTCCCAGCTGCTCTGCTGCTGGGTGAGACTATGACTAACTATTAATCGTATTAACCCATGGTGACTGACGACTGACTCTACATGCTGTGCCTTTTTTATGCTTCGTGCAGCATCATGCAGTAATGAATTCAGAAGTGCAGGTAGATTTACAGAGCATTTCTGCTTTAAAAAAGCTAAGAGTTTAAGATGTCGTGGTCTTACCACGTCTTTCCTCCCCTCGCAGGTGATGTAGCTCTGCACTGTTCTTGCTAATTCCGTCCATGGTTCTCCTAGGGTTGCTGGCAGAACTCCCTTCCCCTTAATTGTCAAGCTCTGGCCTTCGTCCTGGAAAATTTCCATGATCTTCTGTAATCTTTCCTTCTTTAATGTCCATACTGATCCGGTGGCTGGTAGTCCCGAAAATTCTGCAATTATATCGTCGGTGACCGCGATCCGCTTCCCCCTTACTGTGGAGTGATCCTCCTGCAGGTTCTGCAAAAATTCCATCGCTACTGTTTCATTAGACTCCTGCAGGCGACTGAGATAATTCAACCATCCTGCTCTTTCCAGGATCTCCCGGGCAGCAGCAGAGATTGTCAACTTCTGAGGTTCGCTTCGAATTTCCCTTCCTCCCATGGTTTCACTGTGGATTCTCAATGGAACAGCAACTACTTGTGCTGTTTGAAACACAGAGAGGGTGATAATCGCAAGATTTCGAGAAGAAAAAAACACAGAGTATGCAACAATGCAACAGAAATGGATTATGAATAGCAACTTGTGTAAAAATAGAAATGCCATGCCGTTAAGCCATGCCAAACCGTCGTACACTATCTTTCCCGAATGGTGAGCTGACACGTAATTCAGGGAATAATGAGGTTAACCTCCCCCCCCCGCAATGTGATAGGCTGTCCCAGCCGACAAATAAAGGAGCAGCACCCGATCTGCAACCGAGTCAGAAAGGAACAGCATATGGAATTATGCCATGTTTAGGAGGACAACGAATTACCGAAATCGAGGCGGAGAGTTGATCGCGTATTATGTAAGAGGCTGCTGTGTTATGATATGAGGCTGGTGGGTAGGACATCTATCGTACTTGCCAAATCTCAAGTGGTCATGGTCACTTCCTTTGCCATGATTGGTGATGATAAATGTTCATGCGATGTATAAATCGGGAAATAATATATGATTAGTTCCTAGGATATAAGAAACACAAGAGTATTAGTATCTTACCCATTGGTGTAACCAAGGTGACTTCAATACCATTAACAGTGCTCTGCTGCCGACAAGTGTCCATAACCTTGGCAGAGTTGTTTTTTCACCCTTGGAACCATGATCCTTTGTGTATACTTAGGAATGTTGTTATGTCAAAATGTAGACCATTATGCTGGCTTGGTGACCAGCTAACCATAATGCCATTCACGAGGAAGGAGCGAAAAGTGGGCAGGCCGGCTCGTGATGAGACCTCCTGTTCCAAGGTTCGATTATTTAATATACCTTTTGGACCATATCCCTGGTGTGGTGGCCATAATGGGAATGCCACTTCACTTCCATCCTCATGATCATGGTAGGCTGGCTCTTGATGAGACCCCCTATCCTGCATTTGACATCTCACATATCATGTTCAGATATTTTTTCTTTTTCATAGAGTACTTTTCCTTATTTATACACAAAGGGTGGTTCAACACTCCTTAAGAGTAGGAATGGTGGAAGAATTCTTATCATCTCAATAGGAAGATATAAGCCCTTTGCTCTTATTCCTAAAAAATAATCAAAGAGGGTTAAAGGGATCAGCATGATAAAGATAACCAATCAGGGCAAAATTAGTAAAACAATGACAACAAAAGATAAGAAATAAGTATGTCCTTCCTTTTGGCCTCTTACTAATGCAGAGCCTTATAAATATAGCGATTTATGGTTTGCGGATTTCGGTATGTTGTGATTTTATATTCATTGCATAAGTACATAGCTGTATCTTAAAGACTTGGAAGAAGACGGGCAAGAAGCATCCTCAATTTAGATCAGCAAAAGGAATAAGCTGTTTCACAAGGAGAGAAAAAGTATGCTAGAGGTGTTCCTTTTGAAAAAGAAACAACGAAGGACGATAGACTGAAAAAATGCAAATGTTGTTCCTTTGAAAAAGGAACAGCAAAAATAAAAATACTATAAAAACACTCAAAATGCCGTTCCTTTGAAAAAGGAACAACAGCAACAAAAGAATGCTGTTTTTTTGAAAAAAAGGAACAGTGGTAACCAAAAATGTTGTGCCTTTGGAAAAGGAACAGCAAAAGACGCAAAAATGCCGTTCCTTTGGAAAAGGAACAGCAGAGATCCAGAATGTTGTTCCTTTAGAAAAGGAACAGCAAAACAAGCAAAGCCAACAGCATAAAAAAAACACGCAAATGCCATTTTTTTAGAACGGCAAAAATCGAAACTTTGAGAAAGAAAAAGAACAGCAAAAAAATGACAAGAAAACATTTAATTCAAACATATGTACAAGAACGACTCAAAGACAAGAACTTATGTAAAAATTGTAAAAAGAAATGAATTCCTCAATGAATTACAGGTGAGGAAGATTTCTCTTCCTCTCCTAAAATCTCCATATCAGTGTCTCGGCGTAGCTGCTGGCAGAAGGATTCCCGAGTGAGTGGTTTGCGATAGGGATGAACTCGGTGGCCATTTACTTTGAATGCATATCCAGAACCGTCAATGGTAATTAGAGTAAGGGTTCCGTTGTCATGCACCTTCTGGATTTCATATGGTCCCAACCATCGAGTCTGAAGTTTTCCAGGGAAGTCCTGAAACCGAGAGTCGTATAACAGAGCCCAGTCTCCCTCGTGGAAGACTTTGTTTTTGATGAGCGCATCATGCCATTTAGCTCGTTGCTGTTGAATCAATGATGTATTTTGTAGTGCAGAGAGCCTAATTTCGTCTAATTCATTGATCTGCTGTAGTCGATTGATTTGTGCCTCGCTTAGATCTAGGCCAACTTCCTGTGCTGTCCGTAATGTTTGGATTTCGAATTCTATGGAAAAAATGGGTTGTTTTCCAAACACTAATTGATAAGGTGAGTAACCGGTGGTGCTCCTCCATGTGGTTCTATAGGCCCAGAGTGCTTCAGGTAGTCGGGTAGCCCAATCACGCCTATGTGACGCAATGGTTTTCGTTAAGATTGATTCTATTATCTTATTGCTACTTTCTACCTGCCCATTCGCCTGTGGGTGGTATGGAGTAGTGATTTTATGCTGGACGTGATAATTGTTGAGTGTTGTAGCTAATCTATTCCCAGCAAATTGTGGTCCTCCATCTGTAATGATTTCCCTTGGAAGGCCATAACGTACAAATAGATGGAACAGGAACTGTATGACAGAGTCCTCTGTGGCTCTTGGCAATGCTTCTGCCTCAACCCATTTGGTGACATATTCCGTTGCCACCAAGATATATGTTTTCTGATTTGATGATGGGTTGATGGGTCCAACGAAATCAAGAGCCCATCGCTCGAATGGTTCAATGACTAACTGTGGTTTCAGAGGCATCTCATCAGCTTGACTAGGTCGTCCTGCTCGCTGGCAGCTATCACAGGCTTGGACAAATTTCTTTGCATCTTTGAAAATCGTAGGCCAGTAATATCCTGTCTGCAATACTTTGTGTCCAGTTCTACGCTCAGCGAAGTGTCCACCACACGGTCCATCGTGACAGGCTTTTAGGATGTCAAAGATTTCATCTTCTCGAACACATCGCCCGATATGCATGTCTGCCCCTGTGTGAAACAAATAGCCCCCAATCCACGAGAATCGAGCACTCTTCTGAACAATCTGCTTGCGCTCATTAGGGGTTAAATGTTTTGGTAGTTTACCTACTGCGAGGTAGTTGGCAACATCAGCATACCAGGGTGTTTGAACGGCAACAGAAAACAGGTGCTCATCCGGAAATTGATCTTCAACTGCTGCTGCATCACTTGATTTTGGAATTCTCGAAAGAAAATCGGCTACAGGGTTTTCTTTGCCAGGCCGGTCCTTGATTGTGATGTCGAATTCCTGCAATAAGATTAACCATCGAGTTACTCTGGCATTTGTGACAGGCTTGTTTGCTAAATATTTTATAGCAGAATGGTCTGTGTATAAGATAACAGGATAGCCCGTAATATAATGTCTAAATTTATTGACAGCATGTATTACAGCTAGGAATTCTTTTTCAGTAACAGTGTAATTTAATTCAGCAGGGGATAAATTCTTGCTGATGTAATAGATAGCATATGGTTTTTTATCCTCTTCCTACCCAAGGACTGCGCCAATCGCTGTATCTGAGGCATCAGATGATATCTGGAACGGTAGGTCCCAGTTTGGTCCTCGAAGGACTGGGGCTGTGGATACGAGCTTCTTTAAATCCTCGAAAGCATGGTCACATTTTTTTGTCCAAAGAAAATCAACGTTACCGGTTAATGCATATAAAGGAGCAGCAATGTGCGAATAATGCTCTATAAATCGTCTATAATAACCAGAAAATCCAAGAAAGTTGCGTACCTCTGTTTGAGTAGTAGGAGTGGGAATGAGCAAAAGTATTTGGATTTTGGCCGGGTCTACCTGAATGCCGGCTGCCGAAACATAATGTCCTAGGATAATTCCTTCAGTCATCATCATGAAACATTTTTCGTGGCTTAAGCAAAGCCTGGTAACAATGCAGCGTTGTAGGAATTTTTCTAGGGTGTCTAGAGCCGGATCAAAATCATCTCCATATGGTGTAAAGTCATCCATGTAAACTTCAAGTCCATCATTTATTAAATCTGCAAAAATGCTAAGGATAGCCCTTTGGAATGTGGCAGGAGCATTACATAGGCCAAAAGGTAGAACTCGATAGGCAAATGTTCCCTAGGGACAAGTAAAAGTAGTTTTATCCCGGTCTTCAGGGGCAATCTGAATCTGATTGTATCCACTGAAGCCATCCAGGAAAGAAAAGAATTTCTTTCCTGCTAAAGTATCTAATACTTGGTCTATGAATGGGAGAGGAAAATGATCTTTCTGTGTTGCCTTATTTAGTTCCCTATAATCCACACAAATTCTCCATTTTCCATTCTTTTTTGGTACCACCACAAGCGGAGAGACCCATTTACTATCAGAAATAGGATAGATAAAATTGACATCTAAAAGTTTCTGAAGTTCAGCTTTTACCACATCCTTTAGATGAGGATTAAGTCTCCTTTTCGGCTGACGAATAGGTCTGGCATCTTTTTCTATATAAATGTGGTGTGTACATAATTGGGGATCGATTCCTTTCATATCAGGGTAATCCCATGCAAATGCTTCTTGATATTTTGTTAACAGATGGATGAGCTTTGTTTCTTGTTCAGGCGTGAGATTGGCATTGATGTTTAAAGTTTTTCCCGGTTCAATTTCCACAGTTTTACTATTTGCAACAGAAGTAACATGTATCGTTTGGTCATGCGTATCTTTCAGAGGATCTTCCTCCAATTCATTATCAAATGCTGCTTCTATCATGTGACACTGTGTGCGAGGTTCAGTTTGACTAATGAAATTATTAATGGCATCATCTTCTGTTTGGTCTTTAAAATCAAGTGCCTCTTGTATAGTTAATGGAGATCTGATTTTATCAGTAAGGTATGATACAGGGTGCTTATTAGTTTTGATTATTGCGACACTTGGCTGCGCTGGAGGATATAGAACTAAATTTTTGCTATTCGGTCCTCTGGTTATGGTCATATTTCCCTGCCGGCAGCCAATGTAGGCATCGGCAGTGGCAAGCCAAGGTCTACCTAAATTAGCGGGTGTCCATCAAGTCGGGTTTTTGGATTAATTATCAGGAAATCGGTTGGATACTCCCAGGAATCAACAGAGACCATGACATCCTGTAGAATACCCTCTGGTCTAACCACAGATCGGTCAGCCAATTCTAACAAAGTAGAGGTGGGTTCTACTGATGTAATGCCGAGCTTTTGGCAAGTAGTGGTTGTTAAAATATTAATTGCAGCTCCTAGATCAACTAAGGCATTGGACAGGGTCTGACCATAAATTTGAACAGTTATAATTGGATTCCCTGGGTCTTCATATTTAATGGGTGTTTCTTTCCCAGATAATAGGTCAGATAAAGTACCGACTACTTGGACTCTTGGATTATTTGTTATATTCCTCCTTGGTTTCTTTATGCACAACTCTTTGATAGTTTTTGCGTATATAGGAATGTCTTGAATGGCTTGGAGGAGTGGAATTTTTATGTACAGATTTTGTAATTCTCCCAGAATGTCAAAGTCAGGATATTGTATGGGTCGAGGTATGACTAATCATTCTGGGAACAGAGGAGAGGATGTGGTTGCTTGATTATGAGTCTGCTGCTTATTTACATCCTCTTGTTGCAACTGATGTTCTCTTGGTAACTGATCTTCAATATGAACTGTTTTATCTCCCTCAGTTTCAATTATACGTCCAGATCTTAACTGAAGATCATTGCACTCCCTGAGGTCGGGTCCTAATTCTGGTGATTCTATGATTTGGATAGATTGGACCGGTCTGTTATTTGGATTGGGATCGGGTTGGGCTGGGAGTTGCGGTCTCAGGTTAGACTGGGGATTTTGTTGTAAGGCTGGCAGAGTAGGTTGAGGGAGTGGAATAGTTCCAGCTGGCTGGTACATCGGTCTTTGCCAGCTTGTCTGCCAGGGTGAACTTTGTGAAGTAGGGGGAGTCCATTGTGAAGGATATGGGCCATTTTTCCAATATGGTGGAGTGTAAGGGAAATTCGGCCAACCAGATTGGCTTGTTTGATTCAGCCATGGATTTGAAGAAGGAAACGATTGTGGTGACCAGTTTGAAAATGGGGATTGAGATTGATTTTGCCACATACTATATTGTTGAGCATTATACTGTGGAGGTTGAAAAAAAGAGGTTGAGTCTGGAAACATACCAGATTGTCTCGGCTGCCACTGGCGACGCTGGTTGATCAAGTACACCGATTCTGGTTCTTCTTCCGCTTCCTTATATACCGCTTTCAATCCAGGAAGTGAGGGGCAGCTCTCCGTAAGGTGATCTTTTGTACAGATGGCGCATGTTTGGACTGTATCCAGTGGACATTTCTTGTGGCTATGTTTTTTTCTGCATCGGGGGCAGAAGATCGCCAAATTCTGTTCTGCCTCCATCTACTTCTGTTTAGCCTGCACAATATCAAGTTGTGTAGTTAGTGTCCCCAGAATATCAGTTTTGAAATTTTCTAATAAATTTCCAATTTTTGCACGTGTTACTCCTTCTGTTGATTGTTGGGCCTTAGTTTTGGTCTTATTTTGCTCAAAGAAACTTATTTATCCATCTATTTTCCATCCATTTTCCATTCATTTATTCCATTTTGACATATATTTGATATCTATTCAGGTATTTAATTTTAATTTTTCAAATTCTAAAGTTTTTATGAAAGTTTGATTTTTAGTGCAAAATTGGCTGATTCAGAAATTCCCGTAATAGCTATATGGTTGATATGGTTGCAGGACACTTGGGCACGAGTTGAATGATTGGATGGACAGCTTGGCAACTAGGACTAAGCCACCTATGCTTAGTTCGAACAGAACAAGTTTTATTAGGCCCATTTAGTTCTAGTCAATCATGACTAGTCATTCAGAAATCCCATAGAAATAGGGCAATTTTGAGATTCTATGGGATTGACCATATTTCTTGGGATAAGAATAATGAATTCGACTTGGATAGGTGGATGAGAAGTAGATGGGTTTGTTTGAGTAAAAATAGATCAGTTTGTTCATGAGACTTCTTATTTAAAGCCAAAGCTTTGATGGCTTAGGTATTAGGATTATTATTGACTTATGTACTTTTATATTGTGACAATTTTGGATTGAGAAGTTAATTTGAAGACTTGTGCTATTATCATTTTGCTGTTCAATGTTATGGATGTGTGACTGAAGTTAAGCTTCTGAGATCATTTATCAAGTGTGCAAGGCAAGGGTGGAAGGGCCCCCATTCCAAGCTAAGTACACTTTCTTGTTAACTAGTTTTATTTCCTTATAATTTGATGATTGTAGAACTGGTTTTCAAAGCTTTATTTCAGATTGTTTAATAATTCATGCATAGTGATTGATGTCATTAGTTTATAACTTATTCATCACTTTATCAAGTTGGAAAAACAGATGTATCAAGTTGAGCATCCCTTCTATGAAAATGATGAATTAGAATTGGTTTCTTTTGTTTGTGTGCAAGTAGTTTCTTGTTGAGATTTTTGATATTAAGATGAATGAATTATAATGGAACACTTTACATGTCTCTTAAGTTAAGAGCTTCTTTCATTCATAATTTATCCATCTTAAGTTCTTGGTTTTAATCTCTGATTCATTAAGTGGTAATTGAGGTGAAAATGAATTTCTTGAGTCAAGAACCATTTCAATATTATTCCTCCTTTTAAACTAATTGAGTTAGAGTTGTAAAATGTATTACTTTCAGCATATCTTTCAAGGTTGATTATATCTGATCTTCACATATAGTGATCTTGCCTCAAAGCATAAACAACCCGGATTGATAATAAATAATTGTGTTAGTTTAGGTACATAAATTAGCTCAACATTTTGGTGCCGTTGCCGGGGAGGCAAATATCGGCATAGTCAATAGAGAGAAAAAATAAAAATAAAAACACAAAAACAGTAGTTACACTTTTTAGTTATGTTTCTTTATGCCTAGACATAGAGATCCTCATGGTAGATTTATTAAAAACCCCCCACAAATAGAGATAGGATCATCAAACACCCCAGTTACTGGTAATCCAATCATTGAGGAATTGTCAGAAAAACAAAGAAGTGGACAAAGATTGACTTTGATTGAGAGACAAACTTTGTTAGCTTGGGAAGCAAAGCAAAAACAATCTTCAACTTCTGGAAAACAAAAAGAAATTATCAAAGGAAAACAAACTTTATTTCCATCCATAAATCCTCCTATCTTTGACCAACCTGAAAATCCACTTAAAATTGAAACAAATCAACCAATGGCAGAAGAAGGACATGGATCTGTTATTCTCACTCCTGAACAACGAGCTCAATATGAAAGACAACAAGCAGAATTGAGAAGAAAAAGAGAAGAGGATGCAAAACAAGAAAATGATAGAAAAATGGAAAATGATCAGAAAAGACAAGAAGATGAAACTACCTTTGGCTTTCCAATAATTGACACAAGTGCAATATTAGGAGAAGAAGTGAAAATGAAAAATATTCCACCTTCTGTATTGCCAAATTTTTATGGAATGTCAACAGAAGATCCTGATTCATTTATGTTTGAATTTGATATTCTATGTAGAACATATGGATATAATGATGACATCCATAAACTTCGTCTTTTCCCTGCAACATTAAAAGCAGCAGCCTTGAAATGGTTTATGGGTTTAGGAGAACATACAATAGCTTCTTGGGATGATATGAGATCAGTCTTCCTTAAAAAATATCAAGCTTATTGCATATCTAGAGATTCAAAGGAAGATATTTTTAGAATGACACAACAAGAAGATGAAAGTCTAGAAGAATATTTGGAAAGGTTTTTGTATAATCTACAGAAATCTAAACAACATTCTCTAAATCAAGAAACCATTCGAACAATCTTTCTCAAGGGTATAAGGGATGAATATCTTGACATTTTGAATGTGATGGGTAAAGGATATATCTCAAACCTACCATTCGAAGAAATTGTTGACTTATGTCAAAAATATTCTAGAGGAAGAGCAAAAACAGGAAGAAGAGAAGTAAGTTCAAAAGCAGCAAAGTCAGCTGCAGGAGGGATAACACGAGCCGAAATAGGAAGTTTATTGGAAAATTTCAAAACAGATCTTTTAAGTACATTAGGGACACAAGTAGATGTGCTAAAGACAAATAAGAGGAAAGAAGAACAAGACCAAGCTTTAGCAATCTTTTGTCCCAAATGTAGAAACAAACATCCATTAAGAGAATGTCCTTTGGATAGTGTTAAGAGTATTCAGGTTTGTGGTCTTTGTATAGAAAAGCATTCCACAGAAAATTGTCTAAAATTGAAAGAATTACAAATGAATTCAATGGAAGAAGTGCCAGGAATGGAAGGTTTTTATTATGTAGCACCACGAAGACCATGGCAACCTAGAATGCCTCAACAAAATCAGCAACAATTCCCTCAACAAAATTACCTTTATCCATCTCAAAATCCTTGGACAACTCCAATGCCATGGCAAGCTTGGTCTCCACAACAATATCCACAACAACCTGCACAAGGTTGGAGAGGATATGGTTATGGAAACCAGCCACCTCAACAATACCAGCAACAATATCAACAACCATTCACATATCCGCAATATCCTCAATCCATACCATTTCAACAACAACATTCTGCATATCCACAATCCATTCCATATCCGCAGCAGAATCCCCCACCGTTGTTGACCCAACCACAACAGTTGCAGCTACCCACAAATCAACCCAGACCAACTCAATTACCAGCACAACCAATTGCAAATCCAAATAATAAGGTGGAAAAAGCTGCATATACTATAGAGGAAGCAACATGTTTTCCCACATATTCAATTCTTCCTCTTAATGAAGTCCATCTAAGGTCTGGAAAAGTGCTTAAAAAGGATTCTCCTCCAATCATAGAAGAACCAACCGAACAAGGAGAATCACCTGAAACATCACAAACTAAGATACAAATTCAGAAAGAAACAAACATTACAACTCAAACACCACCTTATCCTGAAAGGTTAGTGGAACAACAAAAAGAAATAACCCTTCCTGAATTTGATATTTTAGATGAGTTAAAAAATGCTTATGTGAAAATTCCTTTGTTAAAGGCAATTAAAGAAATACCAATATATGCTAAAACAATAAAGGAAATGTGCATTAAGAAAACTCAGAGAAAGAAGAAGGATCCTACTACAATCCAAGTCATTGGTAAACTAGCAAGTCTCATGTCTATAGAAAACAAAATAGAAAAATATATTGATCCTGGTATCCCTATGGTTACTATATCAATAAATAATTTTTCAGTGCCAAACACATTAATAGACTTGGGAGCAGCTATAAATGTAATGACAATGGAGACCATGAAAACTTTGCATTTGAACAACATTAGATCAACCTCTACAATCTTAGAATTGGTAGACAGATCTAAAGTTGTTCCTGAAGGAATATTGGAAGATATAATAGTCTCTTTGGATTCATGGGAGTATCCTGTTGACTTCCTTATTCTGCAACCAAAATCAAATTTGGGAGGACATCCTCTAATTTTAGGCAGACCATGGCTAGCTACCGCTGATGCCTTTATAGGATGCAGGTCAGGAAGCATGATTATTTCACATGGAGAAGAAAGGAAACATATTGCTCTTTATTCACCTACACAGTCAACTTCTTTAGAATCAGTACTTGAAGCTCAAGAAAAACAGCAAACTAAATCAGTTTTAAGTATAAATAAATTCTTTGATCTAAGAGAAGAAGAAGGGAATGAAGACTTAATGGATCTTTTCATTTCAGAACCAAGTATTTCAGAGCAGCCTAGAGAAATGCAATATGAAGCTGCAAATAACCTTTTGAACCAAAGTTTTCAGGAAACCTGTACTATTCAAACTTTGAGAAATTCTTTTATAGACATCTTTCCTGTAAACACAATCTCCAATCCAATAATAAAAACAATTGAGGTAAGTCCTGGAAAACATTTAAACATTGAAAATGAGTTGCAATCAGAACAAGAACAAGAGGTAATTGCATTATTACAGAAATATTCAAAAGCTTTTGCCTGGGATTATACTGACATGCAAGGAATCCATCCTAACACATGTGTCCACCACATCTACACAGATGAACAAATTAAACCTGTAAGACAACCTCAAAGACGAATGAATCCTATGATGAAAGAAATAGTGAAAGATGAACTGCAAAAATTGTTAAATGTTGGATTCATCTATCCTATTTCAGATAGTCAATGGGTTTCTCCACTGGTTATTGTTCCAAAGAAAAATGGAAAGTGGAGGATATGTGTGGATTATAGAGAACTAAACAAAGCTACACTCAAAGATCATTTTCCTCTACCATTTATTGATCAAGTGTTAGACTCATTGGCTGGAAAGAAATTCTTCTCTTTCTTAGATGGGTTTAGCGGGTACAACCAGATTAGAATAGCAACAGAAGACCAAGACAAGACAACATTTACTTGCCCATGGGGAACTTATGCATATAATGTTTTGCCATTCGGTTTATGTAATGCACCTGCAACTTTTCAACGAGCAGTGCTTGCAATTTTTGCTGATCTAATCCATGAATGTGTAGAGGTTTAAATGGATGACTTTACAGTTTATGGAAACACATATAATGATTGCTTAAATAATCTTGAGAAAGTGTTGAAACGATGCATTGAAACAAATTTGTCATTAAGCAATGAGAAATGCTATATAATGTTGACAGAAGGAATAGTTCTGGGACACCATATTTCTTCTTCAGGAATAAAAGTGGATCCAGCAAAAATCCAAGTCCTAGTAACCTTAATGCCTCCTACAACACAAAAAGAGGTAAGAAGTTTCTTAGGCTATGCAGGCTATTATAGACGATTCATTGAAAACTTCAGTAAAATAGCCCAGCCTCTGTTCAAATTATTAGCAAAAGATATTGAATTTCACTGGACAAATGACTGTCAAAATGCATTTCAAATTCTAAAAGAAAAATTATCAGTTGCACCCATTCTCCGTGGACCAAATTGGTCTTTGCCATTTCATATATCAACTGATGCATCCGATACCGCAATAGGTGCCTCCCTTGGACAGAAAGAGAACTTGTTCAATTATGCAATATACTTTATAAGCAAGAATCTAACACCTGCAGAATTGAACTATTCAGTCACCGAGAAAGAAATGTTAGCCGTTATACATGCAGTAAACAAATTCAGACATTATATAACAGGATATCAAGTTTTCATTCATACAGATCATTCAGCAATCAAATATTTGATGAATAAACCTATAACCAATGGAAGAGTAACAAGATGGTTACTATTACTGCAAGAGTTTAATATCACAATACAAGATCGGCCAGGCAAGGAAAATCAAGTAGTTGACTTTCTGTCCCGCATACATTCACCCAATGATCCAAATCCAGTTGCAGATAACTTTCCCGATGAACATTTGTTTGCTATCACGGTAAAAACACCATGGTTTGCAGACATGGCAAACTATTTATCTTCTGGAAAGTTACCAAACCAATTCACTAAAAAGCAAAGACACAAAATTATTAAAGAAAGTTCCAGGTATAGTTGGGTAAATGGTGATTTATTTTATACTGGTCCATATTTGATAATTAGAAAATGTGTGCGAGAAGATGAAATATTAGATATTCTAAAGGCATGTCACGATGAACCATGTGGTGGCCATTTTGCAGATAAACGAACAGCATATAAGGTGTTGCAACTGGGCTACTACTGGCCATCCATCTTCCAAGACTCTAAGAAATATGTCAAGCAATGTGACAGTTGCCAAAGAACAGGGAGACCAATAACAAGAGATGAGATGCCGCTGAAGCCACAAGTCCTCATAGAACCATTTGAGCAATGGGCGCTTGACTTTGTTGGACCCATCAATCCATCATCAAATGGAAACAAGTACATCTTAGAATGTACAGATTATGTAACCAAGTGGGCAGAGGCGAAAGCAGTGCATAGAGCAACAGAAGATATAGTGGTCAACTTTCTTTTTAAAGAAATCTTTGTCAGATATGGAGTACCTAGACAAATTGTAACAGATCAAGGAACACAATTTACATCAAAACTGGTACGAGATCTAACAGAAAAGTACAAGATCAAACACAGAACATCTACACCATATCATCCTCAAGCAAATGGGCAGGTTGAATCAACAAATAAAGTCCTAGAGAATATCATGACAAAAACAGTACAGCTGAACAGAAAAGATTGGTCTAAAAAATTACAAGATGCACTATGGGCCTATAGAATTACATGGAAGAATACAACTGGTTTTAGTCCATACCAGTTAGTATATGGAAAAGAGGCCTTATTACCTATAGAGTTTCAAATACAAACATACAGACTAGCAGCTGAATTAGGACTAGACCTGACAGAAGCACAACAGCAGCGGATCATGGAACTGAATCAGTTAGATGAGCATCGTCAACAAGCCATAGAACATACTACATTGGTGCAACAACAAAGAATGAAGTGGCACGACAGATATATCAAGACAAAGACATTTCGCAAGGGAGATTGGGCATTACTTTTTTACTCCAAGTTCAAAGATTTCAAAGCAAAGTTCACAACACACTGGCTAGGCCCATATGAAATTGATGAAATCTTCGACAATGGAGCAGTAAAGATCAAGACAATTGACCAGGATTCCACCTCCTTTATAGTGAATGGACATAGGCTCAAAGTTTACAATAGGCCTATCAGTAAAGAAGCATTTATGAAACAACTGACAGAAGATACAGAACTGGAAGTCATGGCACACCAAGTTCAGCCATCTTCCAGTCCTGTAGTTGAATAAAAAAAATAAAAAAAAATAAAAACATAAAAAATAATAATTTGTTTGCTAGTGAAAACCAGGCAACTGGCACTATGCAAACATGAATTCATAGGGGAAAATCAAGGCAACTTGGACTCTATGAATTCCTTTTTCTTGTTCTACTGTTCTCACATAATTTCAAATACAGGTACTCTCCATCAACAATTGACTTGAGGACAAGTCATATCTTAAACAAGGGGGAGACTTGTATTAGATCTTTAGCTGAAAAGCTGAAGTATAGAAGAAACTTGTATTGTCAACAGAGGGACCTGAAAGAAGAAATCAATACAGAGGGACCTGAGAGACCTGCCAAAACAACATGTGCATATTATATAAGCAGTGCAGAGGGACCTGAAACAAAGAATCAGTATAAAGGGACCTGATTTTCAATTCAAGAACCAGAGCATGAAGGACAAGGAGCAGCAATAAAATTCACTTTTTGATTCATCTAACAACATCTGACTTCGTTCCACCTGTACAAACATCATTCAGGGAAGTATATGAATAGTCATTTTGTGCTTGAAATTCAAATTTTTCTTAGGAATTTTTAGTTTTTGTTAAGTTAAAGTTAGTACCTGAAGATATTCAATATTCTTATACATATCCTATATTCATAATTCCCTATACATATCCTATCTTCATAATATCCTATACATATTCCATTTCATTCATATACACATTTCTCATACATATTCCCTATAAACCTAAATATTTTTCTTGAGCAAAAGACCAAGCTAGGACAACTCTTTCCACCTGCATACATAAATCAAGCATTAGTATGGTGATGATTTTAAAAAATGACCTAAGATGGTCATTTTAAAAATCATAAAGATATGCATAAAAAGCAAAACAAATAATGCGCTATACAAAGACTATATACCATAAGTATAAATGAGGAATGCGAATTGAACGCAAAAGACATAAGGTTAATACGCATAAGAGGTAAGGTCAATGGCATATAATCAATGCGCATATGGTATAATCATAGGCAAAGGTATAAGGCGCATAGTTGGAACATAATGGTTATGACATAGTTGACAGGTTTGACATAATGATAATGGCGTATACAACGTAGGAGAATCATTGCACGAAAGGACACGGCGGAAGTAATCAGTTCATGCAGAAGGTAGTGATGATACGGGTGTATCATTCAAAGTGAAATGCGTTGGTGCATATCATAGCACACGACGATGGGAAATCAACGTGCACGGTGGTGACAATACAGGGTGATAATTCAAACATAGCGTGCACGGTGGTGTGATGAAACAGCCATGTCATTCAAACATAACGTGCGCAGGTGGTGGTGTACGTATATAGTTTAAACATTAAACAAGGCAGTGGTATCCTCATGACACAGTCTGTCGACTGGTCAAAGAGGACAACCATACCAACCTCACATAATAACGCCATCAGACACGGTACAACCATGAACTCGGTCCATTCATGACTTTCAACCTCATTCCTCATTGGCAGAGCTCAGAAGGAAGGCGTTTTGAAACAAAACATTGATCTGAAGAAAAGAGAAGGCGGTTGATTAATCTGGAGAGAAGAGAAGGCGGTTGAAGCAGCGGAATAGTGAAATCGCTCCGGGGAAAGCAAGAAGGCGAATTTAAGGTAAGAAATTGCTCCGGATTCGACGATCAGAGATCACAGATTTCCAGGATTGAGTCAGGTAACAGTGGAGTTCATTAACACTCAGCGATTATGGAATATTTTTTTGACATTAATTTGTGATCCTGTGTTTTGACACCAGCTCAGTTAACCGAAACAGTAGGGATTTGGAGCGCCGATTACATTCCACGCGTTTTGTTGACAGTCAGGTAATTTCAAAACCCGTGATTATCTCCAGATCGACGGGACTTAAGGTTTGATGATAGAGTGTGATGCGCAGCATCGTGAGGAAAATCCGTTGCATGAGTAACAAGTTTTAAGTGAAGTAGTATGGCGGAGGGTTGTTGAATTGCGCACTAAGCCGTGATCTATGCGCACCAATGTTTTCACAAACAGTTAGCGTGTAAACTAAAAACGCCATAAAACATTTTGTTGCCACTGCGTTTTGTTTTGTTTTGACAGTCAGGGATCAAATGCTTAAAGGTCACATTGAATTATGGATGAAAAATAGAGTCGGGTTCGATGAAGACGTGTTGAGGCCGAAAGCTTGTTGCATAATTGCATTTTCATGATAAGTCTGCATGCAATTTTGTTTAACACCTTTGCTTAAACCCAAACAGTGCGAAAAATTTCATATTAGGCCGAGAGCACTCTTTGATTTTTCTTATTTTTTATATATATACACAAGTAAATCATGATTGTGTGGTTTGTGATACTGTGTGTATTTAATAAAAAACAGAGATCAGTGTATTAACAGAGTATACAGGTGTTGCTTGTATTCGACAGGGAATTCAGAAGAGTGCTATTGAAAGGAAATATATCAGAGGTTAAAAGTGCAGAGTTGAGTTGAGTCAGAAGAAGAAGGTAAGCTTCTTTGCTTACTGAATTTCATTTAAAAAAAAAATAGTCATAATTTTTATTAAAATGAAGTTAGTAACAGCAGAAGCCTACATTGATTGGTTTACAGAAACAATGGCAAACAGGGTAGAGCCAAAATTTCAAATAGAAAGCTGGGGAAAAGAGACCATAGAAAAACTCTATCAGGCAAGAATGATAGGCTTCCTACAGAAATTTAATGGCCATTCTGAGGAGATAACCAAAGATTTTATAAATAATTTCAATCAGGACCAAACTCGAATAGGAGAAATCATTGTTCCAGTAACCCAAGAATACTTGTCCAAAGCCTTAGATTTGCCAATGTTAGGAGAGAAGTATTACAAAGGGCTACGCTTCAAGGAGAAAGCATGGACTTTCTTCCTTGAGAAAAACCGGAAGGGAACATTTGATAGGACAAAAGGTATACCCAGGGAATGGTTTAATGAGCCATGGAGAGAATTGGTCTTGATTATTCAAAAGTTTTTAACTTGTGACCGAGGATATAGTGTTGCCCATTTATATCATGTTAAACTTCTACAGCACATCAAGGGGGAAGATAGGATTAATTTACCTTATTTTCCTATATAAAAGCCTCTTAAAAATGATTGAAACAGCAAGACATGAAAACAGGCTTAAGGCAGGACAAATGTATCATCAAGGATTGATTAAAATCCTAGTTGAATATCAAGTAAGATTGCAGGGCATAGTGTGGAGAGAATTCATGGTTAAAAATCATTTTACTGAACAGATTACAGAGGTGCAAGAGAAAACAGAACAGGAAAGTAGGGGAGTGATGAATTCACCCGTGTATCCTAGAACAAGAGCCAAACAGCAAAATAATATGGCTATGGATTATGAAATATCTGTGATGTCTATTCCCAAAAGATTTACAAACAAAAGTCCCATCAATTTAGACAGGGAAGAAGAAACATATTTTCCAAGACCACAAGAAGAAAATAATATTCCACAAGAAGAATTTGATAGGGATTCTGCCTATGATGATGAAGCAGCTGCATCATTAATGAAAACAACTCAGGATTTTGAAAAAGATGGGAAAATCAAAGATTTAACTGATCAATTAGAAATTAGTAAAATTGTGGAAAAACAGTTAGAAGAGGAGAACAAAGCAAACAGGAAAGAAAATGCTAAATTGATCAAAACAAATGAAAAATTGAAAGAAGACTTGGGGAAATTGAAAAGGAAGAATGATCTAATTTCTAAACAAGCATTTAAATGGTTGAAGGAAAAGAACATGTGGCAGGCCAAGTATGAAAAGCAGAAGGTTAAAGCAACTTTGTTTCAAGAACGACATGACACAGGTTTAGATTGTTTGGCAAGGGCAGCACATCAGGAAGCATCAACAGGTACAACATCTACTTCAGAAAGAAGAAGGTCAAAGAGGAACAGGCAAGCATGGGGACATGCTTGATGATAAGCAAGGGAGAGATGTTGGGCCTTAGTTTTGGTCTTATTTTGCTCAAAGAAACTTATTTATCCATCTATTTTCCATCCATTTTCCATTCATTTATTCCATTTTGACATATATTTGATATCTATTCAGGCATTTAATTTTAATTTTTCAAATTCTAAAGTTTTTATGAAAGTTTGATTTTTAGTGCAAAATTGGCTGATTCAGAAATTCCCGTAATAGCTATATGGTTGATATGGTTGCAGGACACTTGGGCACGAGTTGAATGCATGGATGGACAGCTTGGCAACTAGGACTAAGCCACCTATGCTTAGTTCGAACAGAACAAGTTTTATTAGGCCCATTTAGTTCTAGTCAATCATGACTAGTCATTCGGAAATCCCATAGAAATAGGGCAGTTTTGAGATTCTATGGGATTGACCATATTTCTTGGGATAAGAACAATGAATTCGACTTGGATAGGTGGATGAGAAGTAGATGGGTTTGTTTGAGTAAAAATAGATCATTTTGTTCATGAGACTTCTTATTTAAAGCCAAAGCTTTGATGGCTTATGTATTAGGATTATTATTGACTTATATACTTTTATATTGTGACAATTTTGGATTGAGAAGTTAATTTGAAGACTTGTGCTGTTATCAATTTGCTGTTCAATGTTATGGATGTGTGATTGAAGTTAAGCTTCTGAGATCATTTATCAAGTGTGCAAGGCAAGGGTGGAAGGGCCCCCATTCCAAGCTAAGTACACTTTCTTGTAACTAGTTTTATTTCCTTGTTGTAGAACTGGTTTTCAAAGCTTTATTTCAGATTGATTAATGATTTATGCATAGTGATTGATGTCATTATTTTATAACTTATTCATCACTTTATCAAGTTGGAAAAACCGATGTATCAAGTTGAGCATCCCTTCTATGAAAATGATGAATTAAAGTTGGTTTCTTTTGTTGTGTGCAAGAAATTTCTTGTTGAGATTTTTGATATTAAGATGAATAAATTATAATGGAACACTTTACATGTCTCTTAAGTTAAGAGCTTCTTTCATTTCATAATTTATCCATCTTAAAGTTCTTGGTTTTTAATCTCTGATTCATTAAGTGGTAATTGAGGTTGAAATGAATTTCTTGAGTCAAGAACCATTTCAATATTATTCCTCTTTTTAAACTAATTGAGTTGGAGTTGTAAAATGTATTACTTTTAGCATATCTTTCAAGGTTGATTATATCTGATCTTCACATATAGTGATCTTGCCTCAAAGCATAAACAACCCGGATTGATAATAAATATTGTGTTAGTTTAGGAACATAAATTAGCTCAACATTGATACTTTGTTATCTCTTGCAAACCGATCATATTCTGTCGGTTTTATTCTTGTGCTGCCTCTCGAACTCCTGATACATAAATCAATGATGTCAGCAAAATTCTCTTGATAAATATCCCCTTTTCCCTTGATGTTTAATGTTTCAATCCATTGTTCCTTCATGCCCCTTATTAATGCAATTTTTAACACATTATCAGGTAAAGGTAGCGATGCATAAGGAGATCTTTGTAGATTGTACTGAAAACGTTCCACATACTCCTCCAATGTTTCATTCGGTCTGGTTGTCATTTGGAATATTTCATCTTTTAATTCTCTAGACCTACAATAATCCTGGTATTTTTTTAAGAAGGATTCTTTCATTTGATCCCAATTGTTGATAACCCCGCCACCTAGTCCCATAAACCATCTTAAAGCAGCCCCTTTTAATGTAGAGGGGAATAATTTCAATTTCTGGGGATCGGTGGTGTAATCATACCCCCTGCATAACACATCGAATTCGAATAAAAATGCATCCGGATCCTCTGATGTGAGACCGTGAAATGTAGGGATATGCTGAAGAGGGATAGCTTTCATGGGTGCATTTGCTGCAGAATCCACTATAGGATATTGTAATGTAGAGGTTTGAGCATTTGGCTAGTTCTGAGCCATGGGATCGAATATATGCCAATAACCTTCTGGGATATCTAGGAGGGTATTCCTAGGTTGAGAGGGAATGGTTTTGACAGGGATAGTTTTAATAGCACTTCCCTTATCTGGAATAATGAGAATACCTGATGTCTGAGGAGATTGGATTCCTTCAACAATTATTTTCGCAGCACTCCCCTTATCTGGGCTATTTAATGGCTGATTTGTTCCAATAGGAGATTTTGGTTCCTTTGTTTCCCCTGTTTCTCCTTCTCCTTCACAAAAGTTGCTATAATTCCCTTCCTGCAATAGTTCTGGAGTAGAATTTCCAATTTCTTGAAAGTCCTGCTCTTCAGTTTGACTATGCACCTCAGCAAAGGCTACAGATGGTGATCATGTGGCTTGAAGGGAACTAGCAGGCTGTTTAGAAATGATTTTCCTGGGGCCTACTGATGGCTGAGATTCTGTTTTCTTATAGATTTCGTCTATGAAGGTCGTTCGGCCAAGGGTCACCGGCCCCTTAGATTTTTCAGGCTTGGATGGGGGTTTGATATTCTTTTCTGGTCTTTTCTGCTTAGTCATGCACTCAAATGAACTACCAAATTCTATTCAAACAAAGCAAAAACAAATCTGTTAGGAAAGCGGATAGTGGAGCAGGGCTTTTACATGCTCCACACGTAGGTTCTTACCTTCCGTTTTTAAGATCCAACTCCTCCCTAGCAGGTTCGTACACTACTCTGAAAAAGACAAATGGCTACACTCTTTCCCCGGCAACGGCGCCAAAATGTAGAGCTATAAAAAGGGTCTCTTTCACCTCTAGTTACCTCACATTAATATGTCAATCCGGGAGCGTTTTGTTATTCCAAAGAGTGTCTCAGTTTGAGGCTATCACTTGTCAGAGTAATGCTAGCAGTACAGTGTTTAAGAAATACAAGAGTAAACGGATGCTTGTCTGTAACTAAATTACTTCAAAAGAATAAATCACACCTTCAGAAAACTAGGCAGCTTATCAGTCAAGGGTTCGGCAGCGATAACCCATCCCTTTGGAAACTGATGGAAAGGAAATTAGAGCATAGACCATGGGTCTGGGAGCTAGACAGTGAATGCCAAAGCTCACTACAGCCTTAGATTGTCTCTCACACCAAAACAACAAATGCGAGTAAATGGAACTACAGATAGCAAAATGGAACAGCAAATAAAGAATTGAACAGCAAATCTGGAATGGAACAGTAATTCTAAAATGGAACAGCAATCGAACAACTAAGTCTCGCGAGTCGTAACCAAACTTAATCTATTAACCCAAATACACTCTTCGCAATCAAATAACAATCTTTCACTCTTAAGGCAAATCAAGCAAAACACACTAATGGAACAGCATTAGCTATTGATAAATTATAGAACAGCACTAATAAGTCATATACGCACACAACACGCTGGAATAATAATCTGATCAACCCTACGTGTATAAAATGTCAGACCTGGTGTTCTTTCCTTTGCCAGTGTAATAAATCTCCCACATTTTCCAACACGAGCCATAAGACATTAGCCAACGGTGCCACCTCCACGAATTAAGAATTAAAGAATAAACATAATGGTCGGACCTCATTTATCATTGATGATCAGTATCCTGTAACCTATCCGCATCGCCTGACATTCCTGCTAGGACTTTAGGTAAAATATGAAGGCATTCTTGATGCAGGTTATCACATGGGATGTTCTGCCAACATGTGTCAAGGATGCTCTTCGGGTTATTCACTGCATGATTAGCTAGGACATCTGCCATAGCATTCGTAGTTCGCCTGACTGCTTGAAACACAACCCCATTGAGAGTGGAGATATGGGTAGCGATGAGAGTTGTGACCATGGAAAGGTGCTAGTGCTTGGTAACCTTCCCTGGCTGTGAACCATTTTGCAATTTTTTTTCCGCATCAATTTCCAATAGCGAGTCCCCTTCCACCATGGCTGCACCATTCCCCAGTCTGATAAGAATTTGCAGACCTTGCTCAAGAGCTGAAAACTCAGCCTCGTTATTGGTAGCTTTGCCTAAATGGAGGTTGTAGGCATGCATGATTTACCCTTTGTCATTGCAAATGACTCCTCCAAAACCAGTCAACCCAGGGTTTCCCTACGAAGCACTGTCAAAATTTAGCTTGCAGTACCCTGGGAGAGGGAACTGCCAAGACAGAAGCGATGGTGTTGGCTGTTGTTGTTGTGACGGAAAATTGGAGCCTGTTGCACCATTAATTCAAAACATGCTCAGAATTCACTGGTCATTTGCCGAAGGCCTGTTCTTCTGCTCTTCTTTACTTATGGTAAGGGTTGTTTCTCTTATGTTCTTCATTATATCAGTTTTAATTTGATCCATTTGTCAGAATTTATCTTGAAAGATTCTTCTTTTTCTCTCCTTCCAAATAGACCACACTATGAAACTAGGGCTTAGTCGCCATAGCAGGTTAACAGTATCATAGTTAGTGTATTTGGTCCTCCAGTTGGCTATGCTGTCCTGGATAGAGTCTTTGTTTCTATCCGTTTGCCGGAATATTTCCTCCAACCAGTCCCATAAGTTATTAGCCCACTTGCAAACGTTCAAGAGGTGATTCATGGATTGCTCTTCTTCCCCACAGAGAGAGCACCTCGAGGGCCCAATAAAACCCTTTCTGCACAAATTCTCCCATGTGAGGATTTCTTGTGCATGAGAAGCCATAAGAAGGTTTTGATCTTAGGCCAGTTGATAGCATCCCATACGTTAATTGTGCCAGTATACTTTATCTTCTTGATCTCTCTGTTCTAGGTATAATCTTGCTTCCTTGAGGTTGAGAGTCCCGCCTTCCAATTTCCCCCATCTGAGTTGATCCTCTTCCTGTGAGCAACAAATTTTCCTTTTATCCAACCAATACTGTAGGGTCGACAGTTGGTTTTTTACCAGGCCTTCCTGAGAAGGGAGGTTCAGGTTCCAATGGCGCCAATGCTGGTCCAAGTTGTTGTTGGTCCAGTAATGGTGAACTTTGGTTTTTCCGAGCTCATGAAATATCTATTGGAGGGGTTGGTAATATGGACCCTCGAGCCTTGGAATTTGTTTCCAGGCATCTTCCCAGAAGAGAGACATGCGATCATTTCGAATTTCCCAGAAACAATGGTCTTGGATGATTTTCTTGTTTGCCCATGCCATGTTCCAAATGGGGGATCTAGTGATAGAACCAGTCATTCGGACTAGGTCTGGAGGGCACCAGTTTTCTGCATACTTAGCCTTCCAGAGCACAGCCCAAGGTGCCTGAGGTTCCTTGATCCATCTCCACCAGAGCTTTGCTCCACAAGCTTTGTTTACAGTTTCTGGGTCCTGAAGCCCCAACTCGCCCAAGATTTTGGGTTTGCATAATTTTTTCTAGGCCACAAGGGCCCATTTCTTTTTATTGGCTTTCCTTGACCACAGGAAGGTTCTTTGAATATCTTTGATATTTTGGAGGATTCCTTTGGGGGCAGGAAGAATGGATAACATGTACTAAGGGATAGCTTGCAACACCGCTCTAGTCAGGACTAATCTGCCAGCAAAGTTAAGGGCTCTGTTCGTCCAATAATTTCCTCTCTCTTCTAGGTTGGAGAGAATTTTTTCCCAGTGGTTTTTCTACCAGGGCTTATTCGTTAGAGGAATCCCTAGATACTTAGATGGAAGGCTTTTCCTTCTAAAACCAAGGATAGCTGTGAGGTTTCTGTAAACAACCACATGAGTATTAAAGAAGAAAATAGAGGATTTGTCTAAGTTGAGGTCCATACATGACGCTTGACTGAAGAGGTCAAGGATATATTTAAATCCTTGGGCCTCTCGAGCTGTAGGAGTGCCATGGAGCATAGTGTCGTCCATAAACTATTGATGAGTGGTAGATGGACAATTATGCAGGGGTTGAAGACCCACAATAACATTTCGCTCTTTTTCTGATTTGATGATACGGCTTAAGCCCTCCATCAGAATTACAAAAAGAAAAGGAGAGATAGGAACACCTTGCCGAATACCCCTTGAGGGAGTGAAGGGAAAGGTAGGGGCACCATTTACCAAAATCAAGAAACTGAGTGATTTAACCATGGCCATTACCCAATTAATTCAGCGGTGGCCAAAAACAAACACCTCCATAATTGTTTCCAGGTACTTCCAGCTGACCTTTTCATAGGCTTTGGATAGATCAAGTTGGATGAACATGCCTGCTTTCTTCCGGGATTGAAGGGTGTGAACCATTTCATGTGCTAGCAGGATGTTGTCCATAATTTGTCTTCCTTCCACATAGCCTGATTGCTCCTCTGAAATGATCAATGGGAGAATATGCTTCAGTCTATTAGCCATTACTTTGGAGATTATTTTATAAAGAAAATTACATAAAGCAATAGGCCGGAATTTCGAAGGGGTGCAGGTTGCCTCTTCCTTGGGGATCAAGGCAATGAAAATGGAGTTGAGAGACTTGAGGACGGAAGAAGATTTGCGAGAGTCTTCGACCACTACCCAAATTTCATTCTGCACTATGTCCCAACAAGCCTTAAAGAAATCTATGGTAAAGCCATCCGGTCCTGGCACCTTGCCATTGGGCATTTCTTTCACCGCTTTGTTGAATTTCAACAGTGTGACAGGGTGGTCCAAATTTTGATTATGTTCCTCTGATACTATTTTTGGGATAGAGGCTGCCACTTCCCTGATTGCCCCTCCCCTGTTTATATCTGGTTATGTGGCGATGTGGGCAAAATGATCGATAAGGATGGTGGAGATATCTTGATGTGAGTCATAGGAGGTTCCTTGATCATCTTTTAACCGAGTGATCTTGTTGGTACATCTGTAGTCTATGGCCGATCTATGGAATAATCTACTATTTTTCTCCTGTTCCTTGAGCCACTGTATCCAAGATTTTTGTTTCCATAGGATTTCCTCCTGCAGACATCTTTCGTTCCATTTCTTCATGAGGTCCTGCTCAATATTGATGGAGTCCTGAGTGATATCTCCTTTCAACCATTATTTATGAAGTCGTTCCATTTGTTCTTCCAGGGCCAACTTCTCTTTGAAAATGTTCCCAAACACCTCTTGGTTCCATGTACGAAGACGGGCTTTGATGAGTTTCATTTTAGCTTGAAGATGGTAAATTTTCATGCCTTTGATATCAAGAGGTTCATTCCACCACTGCTTGATTTTAGGTTTGAAATCTGGATGGGCTAGCTAGAACTTCTCGAACCTGAAGGGTCTGTTTTTAGGAGTTCCGAGGATGGCCGCATCCAAGGTGATGGGCCAGTGATCGGAGCCCCCATTGGGTATGATATCCGACTCCACCTTAAATCCTTCTACGAGAATACCATTAAGCGACTTGAGTTCCATGTATCGCGCTCAGGATCCATCGGACGTTCTTTTCAATGCCATTCTCTATGAATCGAAGAAGCAGAGTAAAGAGGACTTCGTACTGGTGAACACGTTTAAGGAGCTCGAAGGAAGAGACGCATTAATGGCCCTATCTTTAAATGGATGTCCTGCTCTGGCGATAGGGCCTCTGTTCCTTCCTAATTATTTACAGGGAAATAATTCCACCACCAGTCTTTGGGAGGAGGATGAGAGGTGCCTCACATGGTTGGATATGCGACAGCTAGCATCTGTTATATACGTTTCCTTCGGCAGCCTGGCTGTTAAATATCAGGAGCAACTGGAGTAGTTGGCGCTAGGGCTAGAGGGTACCGGGCAACCTTTCTTGTGGGTTCTCCGCTCGGATATCACAGAAGGGAAACCTGCGGTTTTGCTGGAGGCCTTTGAAGAGCGAACAAAGGAGCGGGCAATGGTTGTGAGGTGGGCGCCCCAGTTGGAAGTCCTTGCCCACACATCTGTGGGATTGTTCCTCACACACTATGGATGGAACTCTACCTTGGAGAGTATGGGTATGGGAGTACCTATTTTGGGATTCCCTTATTTTGGGGATCAGTTTCTCAACTGCAGATTCGCGAAGGATGTGTGGGAGATGGGCCTGGATTTTGAAGGGGTAGACGTGGATGACCAGAAGGTGGTGTCAAAAGAAGAGGTGGAGGATGGTGTGAAGAGAATGATGACCACCACTCATGGAAATCAGTTGAGAGAGAATGCTCTGAAGCTTAAGGAGTGTGCAACGCGGGCAGTTCTCTCGGGAGGGTCATTGTTTCGGAACTTAAACACCTTCGTTGAAGACATGGCGAAGAAAGAAGCAGCCAAATTGCAGCATGAAACCAGGTGACTCGTAGTAATTGGGTTGAAACTAACGAGATTATGGTTCAATGGCTTGCTATGATTTAGTAAGAGTCTAGATTTACAGAAAAAGGGAATCTACTCTTTGAGTGGTTTGCAGTTTGCTACATATAATCTACAAATGTTGCGTGTAGAGAATACGGTGTTGCGCCTGATTTACCGCTTTATGCAACTCGTAATAAATTGTGATAGAGTCATCCATATATATTGCAGTTTTTGGCTGCGTAAATACTGGGATCGCATGGAAATTATGCTCCCATCCAAAATCACCTGGCGCAGGAGCCATGCTCTCAAAATATAATTACGCAGATAGCTGTGTTTTATCTTGCAACATGGTTTTTAAATTTCAATTTAATTAATAGAGTTGTGTTTTCTAAGATGGTTTTTTAATTTTAATTTTAATTATCAATTATAATTATTAATTATAGAGGATAATAATTTTTAAGTAAAGGATATATATTTAGTGTATTTTTTTTATTTTTATAATTTTTATTTAAAAATTATTAAAATAATAAATTTAAATTATTATTAAATTTATATAAAATATTATAATATATATAAATTTAATTAATTAATAATATAAAATATAATTATATGATGATGATGATGGTGGTTAATGTCCACTGAGACTAATCTTTGGTCTATTTGACTTAAAGAAAAGAGTTATTTAATTTGATTTAAGATTTTATTTCTATGCTCAAAAAGCTTGGAGAGAAGCCTCCCCAATTCACTATAATTTTGACATCTTAAAAGGCTAGGAAGGTCATTATTGCAACAAAGATTATGAAATTGAGCTCTAATGTGATTGTACGCGGGGCACTCTAAGAGGAAGTGATTTTCATCCTCGATGTTCATATTCTCCCAGTTATGGCAGATCCTTTCCATCCATGGTGTTTTAGAAATTGTCCAACGACCTGTTTCATTATGGAGCTCATGAGAGTTCATTCTAATCTTGGCTATATTAATTTTCTTCTTTGAGCTAGTTAAAACAGAGAGAGAGATACTTTGATCTTCTAAGGTGGGATTGATGACCTCCTTATAATACCTTAATTTTCTTTTAGCTGCTAGATCTTTCTCACACCACATTTTTTCTTTGAACTTAGAAGTAACAATTTTTTTAATGTTATTGATGTTTTGCAATGCAACATTCTCGTCAATCTCCCAATGGTTAACTAGGCCTTGGTGTCTTTATACCAACCTCGTTTAAGCCTTAGGTGGTTTTGGCTGGAATTTGAACTAGCTTAGGAAGTCTATGGTCTCCTATGCTATTGAGCTTGTGCTTGTACAACAGAAGCATAGTCATAGCTAGGCTCTCGATAGGAGAAAGACCCACTTCTATAAGGAGAATATGATAGGGTGTATTGCTTTTAATTTTAAGGTTATACGTTATAAAACTCTTCTGGATTTGCTCAATATTTCTCTAGGATTCTCTAGAGATGCTGCAACCCCAAACCTCACATCCATATAAGATAACAGGAGTGACTAAAGTTTCAAAGAGGAACTTCTTTCTATCCCACATTACGAGGTTTGTCGTTTTACAATTATTTTCAAGACCAAAATAAGCTTTCCACCCCCCACTAATGCTTTTCTGAATGCTATAGTTCCAGTTGAGATTGTGATGAATATCAATTCCTAGGTACTTGTAAGAAGACACTTCCTCCAAGTTACTATTTTCATACATAAAATTAGCATAAGTGTCCTTCTTGGATTTGATAATCATAACTTTTGTTTTGTCAGTGTTAACAGACATACCCATGGTAGAGCAGAAATCCTTAAGAATTCTAAGTTGCTTATCAAGATCAGATGAGCACCTTGCGAGAAGAACAATATCGTCAGCATAGAGAAGAAGGATGATAACTATCCCAGCTAAGATCATGCCAGCACATCCTGCTTCCTCTAAAAAACCTTCTATATAATGGTGAGAAATAATAAAATTCACATTTAAATTAAAATTATATAGGAATTTTAAAAGTTTAAAATACTATTTTTTTTTTAATAGAATTAAATAAAATAAAATAATTTTTTGGAATTTGGTTTTTTTGATTCATAATTTGTAAAAAATTTCTTTAGGTAATAATCATATATAATTATGAAGTGTCTACGCGTTTCGAATTATCACGGAAAATTTTTATATAAAAAAAATATAATGATGATTATGATGGTGGTTAACGTCCACTGAGACCAATCTTTGGTCTATCCGACCTAAAGAAAAGAGTTATTTAGTTTGATTTACGATTTTATTCCTATGTTCAAAAAGCTTGGAGAGAAACCTCTCCAGCTCACTATAATTTTGACATCTTAAAAGGCTAGGAAGGTTAGTTGATTTGAAAATGAAAGTATTTGTACTGTTGTTCAAAGTATTGATTTCCATTTAATTAAGTATGCAAAGTGTTTGTCATGTCTTGCAAATTAAACAAAGTGTTTTGGTAATTGTTTTTGAATTTATGTGTGAGGGAATGTTAATTAAAATTACCATTTAACATCTTGAATCTGAAATACACAACAGAATAACTTCACCATAAACACACAGTAACATGATGAGGCAGTTCACCCCTCCTGGGCTACATTTTTTGGGTCCAAGGCTCCCAATGGGCATGTCCTTGATATATTATGATGCTCAAATTAGTTATGTAGTGAGAAAAAGGCCTAAACAGGCAAAACCAGCCGTGAAAATGAATTCAAAAGGCAGAAATAAGATAAGAATGACTTTTATTTCACCTAAAACAATGAAGTGTAGCCCAATGTAGCTCCATTTTCCCCATGGCCCTGATGGCTCTCCAAGCTTCCCTGAAGAAAAAATGGCTATAAAACACCTCTGTTGGCTCTGCAACCTATTCCAATGGCTCCATAATGCTCAGAATAGTTGAAATTGACTAATATTTCGTCCAAAAAGGTTCAATATTGAAGAAGTTATTGCAAAAACGGTATTTTTCCCAATATCACTAAAAAACTCCACCAATTTTGGGCTAACTAGAGTTAACACTGCCAATTTTGGCATACTCAGCCGGATTAGGCAGACCACGCCCAAATTAGGTGGAACTACTTGTGGCTAGCATTAAATTTCATTGGTGGCGGTCACAAGGAATCTCCGCCTGAACCGCCACCAAAACCGCAACTTGAATGTTAACAAGCCACGTATTATAAGTTGTGGTTAGTGCTGTCACATGTATTACTTTAATGGTTAGTTGTTAACTATATTAATCTCTGCCTGATAGGTTCTGGTTTCGACCTTGTGGTCACATAACGCGTGGGGGCTGGCCCCCATTTTTCGCCACCCATATTTCATCTAACATTTAAATACACCCTTTGCACATAACATATTAAGTAACAAGTGACAGGCGGGCTGGTAAGGCACAAAATTTGTTCACGGGAGGTCGGGTGTTCGAAACCCCAGGCCTCCATAAAACTTTTGATCGATAGTTCCTGGGCCACGTGGCAGCCTCTCGGCCTACCACGTGGCGTCCTGCTATTGGTCGGTCCACATAAAAGTCAAACCATTGACCAATCACTGAATGCCACTTGTCTTCCAACCATTCATCCAGATGGAATATTCCATGGAATATTCTGGGGAATATTTTTTAGAATATTATTTTTTTAATATTTCCAAAGTCAAAGTCAACTTTGGTCAAACTGGATTTTTGAAGGATACTGAAAACTTCAAACCTGCATAACTTTCACATACAATGTCGGATTTGAGTGTCATTCATGGTGCTAGAATCACAGTGACGAGGCTTATCCGGTCGTTCAGGTTTCAACCAATTCTGATAAATTCCATTTTTGAGCATTTTTTCAACTTATGACATGATCACCTGATCACATATCCCAAATGAGAAGCATTTGGACCCCAAAAGCTCTCTGATTTACAGAAATTGAAGATGAGGAGACTGATTCTCCACTCTTCCAACCTTGAACCACTGAAATCTTCCTCACTTCATCAAATTGAGCTTCTCATAAAAAGACAAATTCTTTCTTGAATCTACTGACCGACCATTGCTAACCTTGACTGAGTCACGATGCAAATTTTTGAAATTTGCAGAATACATACTGTTTCTACAATGGTCAAACTTCAAAGAAGACTGAAAATAAGATTCACCTTGCCAACTTTCCTCATGGCGAATTTTTGACAATTAAGCCATGTACTTGCATCAAATCCCAACCAAGTTTTCTTGCCATACCAACTTGCCATTCTGAAACCAGCATTGACCCATGCTGCACTTTGTGTCCTCTTTTCTTGCATGCGTTTCCATCTTTTGGATTCTTGCACCACTCTGCACCGACACTTTGTTCTTTGCACTGATTGACACCAAAGGCACTTTCTGCAACATCTTGTCATCTTCAAAAGACGACTTTCTTTCAAGCTAAAACATATCATCATTTACATTAGCAATAACATGAAAAGGAGAATGTACAAAATATTTTTTCTTAACCATCAACAAAGTCAGATTTTGACTTGCATTGACAAGCCTTTTCAATTGCCCTACATGGACTAAAGAAGATTTTAGCTTCTTCCGATGTGCTCTCACAATAAATTCTTTTCCAACTTTGAACAGATGATACTTGTTCTCATGGCGATGGAAGATCACTTTTCTGTCATATAAGTACGAACTACCCAACACAACACCTGTAATGTCAAGAGGTACCACATCTAATTCAACCCAATCAACATAATGAGCTGTTATGGCGAAGCGCAACATGCGCTTTCTTGAGACTTGTAAATTAGCATCCTTGCAAATCCAACCAAGTGGATATGGCTTTGGATGAGGTATGGTCTCAAGTTTGGCTATTATCCTCACATGAAACAACTCTATCCTCCTCTCTTCATTTTGAGCTTCTATGTGACAGTTTAACATGATAGAACTGGGATTTGTTTCATTTAAAATCTCTTTTCCCTTTATGTTATTTAGTACCATGGCTATGCTTTTAGTTTCATCACCTGATTCAGACCCTAAGTCTTGTTCAACAGTTGCAATAGTTTTACCCTTTTCTTTGGCCTTATCTTTGTTTTTGAATTTCTCTAGTTTCAGCTTCAGATGAAGCTTCCAGCAATGGTCTTCATCGTGGCTTGTTTTGGAACAGTTTTTACAAAAGAATTTCCCTTTTTCTTTCCTAGAGTTTTCATTTCTTTTCCTCCCTTTGCCTTTGAATTCACTATCCATATTCCCATAAAAATATTATTTACCTCTAGCCTCTAAATGTGTAGCTTTCACACAAACTTCGTCTAGACTAGTAGGATTGAACATAAGGATAGTATGTATAAGGTAATTGTGTAAACCACCTATATATTTCAGCAAGGTATCTTGACTATGCAATTCAATTCCAAGTAGTAAAGCCCTTCTTCTAAACTCTTGAGTGTAATCTTGAACACTTTTGTCCCTTAAGTTGTCTAAAACTTTGCCAATTCATGATAGCATTTTTTAAATGAGCTAATGGATAAAATTGCTGCTTAATTGCGGAAATAAATTCAGCCCATGATAAAGTGATCTTACCATGTTTTTTCAATTCATCCTTGGTCTTGGCCTCCCACCATACCAATTCTTCTCCTTCCATTCTTAAAGAGGCTAACTGAATCTTGGTGTCGTCTTCATGAAGGTTTTGTATCCTCAAGTAAACTTCCAACTGTCTGATCCAATTGTCAATTTTCTCTGCATTGAATTCACCGTTAAACATAGGCAACTCAAATTTGACATCAAGCTTTAAAAATGGAATTTTACCAGTTGTTTTAGACTTGTGAGATTGATTCACCGAAGTTGAGGATGACGATGTAGAGGAAGAGGATGAAGATGGGGATGATGGATCACCATTTCCTCCATGTCCTTTCTTTGACTTGTCATCACTTTTCTTTCCTCCTGAAGAGCCCTCTCCTTCTTTCTAGTGTTTAGACCCTTCTTCTGCAAGCCTATCATTCCTTTCTTGGTAGAGTATCCTCACCATCTCTATCATGTCTAGGAAAGCTTTTCGGAATACCCGTTCCTCTTCTTTGGGATCCATATCTTTAGGAGCTTCTCCCCCTCTTGAAGACATGCTTGAAGCTGCTACTATGGCTCTTGGAGGTGGCTCTCTGACCCTTCTTGGTTCTGGATTAGTTTGTGCACTAACCAAGTTTCCTTCACCTCTCTTGAGTTTAAGCCTAGTAAGCATCAAAACTTGCAAACAATCAACTATATCTTTGCACAAAACAAATGTTGAGTAAAACTATAGCTCCTAAGGCTCAAATCCTTAGCTCTGATACCATCTGATTTGAAAATGAAAGTATTTGTACTGTTGTTCAAAGTATTCATTTCCATTTAATTAAGTATGCAAAGTGTTTGTCATGTCTTGCAAATTAAACAAAGTGTTTTGGTAAATATTTTTTGAATTTATGTGTGAGGGAATATTAATTAAAATTACTGTTTAACATCATGAATCTGAAATAAACAGCAAAATAACTTCACCATAAACACACAACAACATGATGAGGCAGTTCAACCCTCCTGGGCTACATCTGCCAGGTCCAAGGCTCCCAATGGGCATGTCCTTGATATATTATAATGCTCAAATTGGTTATATAGTGAAAAAAAGGCCTAAAAAGGAAAAACCAGTTGTGAAAATGAATTCAGAAGGCAAAAATAAGATAAGAATGACTTTTATTTCACCTAAAATATTGAAGTGTAGCCCAATGTAGCTCCATTTCCCCCATGGCCCTGATGGCTCTCCAAGCTTCCCTGAAGAAAAAATGGCTGTAAGACACATCTGTTGGCTCTAAAACCTATTCCAATGGCTCCAAAATGCTCAGAATAGTCAAAATTGACTAAGATTTCATCCAAAAAGGTTCAACATTGAAGAAGTTATTGCAAAAACGGTATTTTGCCCAATATCACTAAAAAAACTCCACCAATTTTGGGCTAACTGGAGTTAACACCGCCAATTTTGGAATACTCCGCCGGATTAGGCAGACCGCGCCCAAATTAGGCGGAACTGCTTGTGGCTAGCATTAAATTTCATTGGTGGCGGTCACATGGAATCTCTTCCCGAACCGCCACCAAAACCGCAACTTGAATGTTAACAAGCCATGTATTATAAGTCGTAGTTAGTGCTGTCACATGTATTACGTTAATGGTTAGTTGTTAACCGTATTAAAATCCGCCCGATAGGTTCTGGTTTCGGCCTTGTGGTCACATAACATGTGGGGGCTGGCCCCCATTTTCCGCCATCCATATTTCATCTAACATTTAAATACACCCTTTACACATAGCATATTAAGTAACAAGAGACAGGCGGGCTGGTAAGGCACATAATTTGTTCACGGGAGGTTGGGTGTTCAAAACCCCAGGCCTCCATAAAATTTTTGATCGATAGTTCCTGGGCCACGTGGCAGCCTGCTATTGGTCGGTCCACATAAAAGTCAAAGCATTGACTAGTCATTGAATGCCACTTGTCCTCCAACCATTCGTCCAGATGGAATATTTTAGGGAATATTCCTAGAATATTTTTTGGAATATTCTTTTTTTAATATTTCCAAAGTCAAAGTCCTCTTTGGTCAAACTGGATTTTTGAAGGATACTGAAAACTTCAAACCTGCATAACTTTCACATACGATGTCGGATTTGAGTGTCGTTCATGATGCCAGAATCGCAGCAATGAGGCCTATCTGGTCGTTTAGGTTTCAACCAATTCTGAGTAATTCCATTTTTGAGCATTTTTTCAACTTAGAACATGATCACCTGATCATTAGTATTGCAACAAGATTATGAAATTGAGCTCTAATGTGGTTGTAAGAGAGACACTCTAAAAGGAAGTGATTTTCATCCTAGATGTTCATATTCTCACAGAGATGGCAGATCCTTTCCATCCATGGTGTTTTAGAAACTGTCCAATGACCTATTTCACTATGGAGCTCATGAGAGTTCATTCTAATCTTGGCTATAATAATTTTCTTTTTTGAGCTAGTTAAAATAGAGAGATACTTTTGATCTTCTAGGGTGGGGTTGATGAGCTCCTTATAATATCTTAATTTTCTTTTAGCGACTAGATCTTTCTCACACCATATTTGTTCTTTGAACGTAGAAGTAACAATTTTTTTAATGTTATTAACGTTTTGCAATGCAACATTCTCGTCGATCTCCCAATGGTTTAACCGGGCCTTGGTGTCTTTATACCAACCTCGTTTAAGCCTTAGGTGGTTTTGGCTGGAATTTAAAGCTAGCTTAGGAAGTCTATGGTCTCCTATGCTATTGAGCTTGTGCTTTTACAACATAAACCTAGTCATAGCTAGGCTCTCGATGGGAGAAAGACCCACTTCTATAAGGAGAATAGGATAGGGTGTATTGCTTTTAATTTTAAGGTTATACGTTATAAAATGCTTCTGGATTTGCTCAATATTTCTCTAGGATTCTCAAGAGATGCTGCAACCCCAAACCTCACATCCATATAAGATAACAGGAGTGACTAAAGTTTCAAAGAGGAACTTCTTTCTATCCCACATTATGAGGTTTGACGTTTTACAATTATTTTCAAGACCAAAATAAGCTTTCCACCCCCCATGAATATGAATAAGCTTTCCACCCCCCACAAAATTAACGTAAGTGTCATTCTTGGATTTGATAATCATAACTTTTGTTTTGTCAGTGTTAACAGACATACCTAGGTAGAGAAGAAATCCTTAAGAAGTCTAAGTTGCTTATCAAGATTAGATGGGCACCTTGCGAGAAGAACAATATTGTCAGCATAGAGAAGAAGGATTAGGACTATCCTAGCTAAGATCATGCCAGCACATCCTGCTTCCTCTAAATAACCTTCTAGCTTGTCGATGTAAATGGAAAATAGGGTAGGGGAGAGGAGGCAACCTTGTTTAAATCCGATATTACACTTAATATCTTTCGACCACCCCTCATTTCTCTTTAACTTGGAAATTACATTCTCGTATAACCTTATAGTGGACGCTCTTAAATTGAAAGGAACATTTATCTCTTCTAATCTATTCCAAAGGTTGTTTTGAGGAACCGTTTCGAAAGCCTTTCTAAAGTCCACAAAGCAATAGAAGAGATTGGATTTATCATTGCGGCATTCCTCCAAAATGATCCTAAGTGTAACAAGGTGGTCTATTGTTGAGTGTTTCCTTCTAAAACCTGCTTGGCCTTTAGCCCGCTTACCTTCACTTTCAAGCCAAATGCTCAACTTCTTTTCCAAAATAATACCATATAACTTGGCTAAGAGAGGGCTGATCATAATTATCCTATAATTAGAGGGGTTATTTGTATTCCCACTTTTAAAAATAGCGATAATGACGCTCTGAGTCCAAGGTTTAGGGAACCCTTGCTTGACTGCTTGGTTGAAAAGCTTGTGGATGTGGGGGAAGAGGACAGGACCTCCAATTTTTAAGATTTCTGCCTGGTAACCTTCAATGCCTTTAGCTTTCCATTTTCCAGGTGTTTAACCCCAAAATCAATGTCTTCTAATAAGAAAACTTCTTTCGTTATGAGCAGCGTTTCAAAGTTATCCCTAGCATTTGGAGATTCATAAAGCCTTTTAAGATAGAAATTCCAGTCATGTAAAGCAATTTTCTTATTATATTTAGTTTTCCTAGTTAGAATCTGCCTCCAGAATTTATTAGGAGCCACCTTAGAGAGGTGTAAGAGATTCTCTTGTCTTTTACGAATATATTTCCTTTTTTTCCTTTTAGTTAGGGCTTAGATTTTTATCTTGTTACTTTTGAGAGATTCATCAACAACTTCCTTAATTTTTAGATTTCTGTGGTGTGAGTTTTGAGTTTCTGAATTCGGAATCTCCACAGTGTGCATTTTTGCATCTACGTTTCAGGTCTAGAACAAGACCCATCATTAGGATTTGTCCTGATGATGGGTCTTGTTCTAGACCCGAAACGTAGACAAAAAAATGCACACTGTGGAGATTTCGAATTTAGCAACTCAAAGCTTCCTTAATTGCTCTCCTCACACTTTTACAATATTTGTCATACCATGGGTTGGTTTTGCTATTTCTTTTATTACTTGAGATTTCAATTGAGAACTTCTTAATAGAATATGAGAGGGTTGTAGTAAAATTATGATAGAGGTCATGTTTGTTGTCTATATTAGATAAAGGAAGCAAATTAGTTTTTAATTAATTTAGAAAGAGATCATTTTTATTTCTATAAAAGATTAAGTTCTTTTGACTATAAGGATTATCTTCAATGGGATCTCTATGCATGAAAAAGTTGAGAGTTATGAGTAAAGGCCTATGATCAGAGTCAGGCTCGTGGTCATCTAAGATGTCAAAATTTATTTTTTCATTGTATAAAGGGTGATTAGAAATAGCATAGTCTACCACGTTGCTGCCAAGCCCATGGATGCAGGTCATCTGGCTAGAATTGGGCCACTTCTTTAGGACATTGCAAATTATGAGATCCTGAGCACTACAAAGCTTGACTAGCTCCGACCCAAACAAATTATCCCCGAGGTCTTCAGAGCTCCTTTTGTACTGGCTAGCCAAAGTAAGGTCTTCGTCTAACCAAAGAGGATTGGGGTTGGAATGATTGCTTAGAAGAATGGCTTGGTTTCTTGAAGTTTGAGCATTAAAGTCACCCATTAAAAGGATATTACCTTCATTCCTTAGGCTAGAAATATCATTCTCTAAACCATTGTAAGGACTATTTTTATCTAGATTCTTTTTCTTATAGAAGTTAGAATTAATGGGTGGAAAATAATATATTGCTATGTAGGTCTTTTTATCATTAATGTCAGTAATTTCAATCCAACTATATTGGTTGTAAGGGTCATTTTTATAAATCCTAGCATGGGGGGAGATGTTCTTGTTAATGTAGCAAGCTTTGCCCCCAATTCCTCTACGGGAGGATTGCTTGTTCCAGGTAGACCATAGTGCAAAGCCATCTATGTTAGGGACCTTAGATTCTTCGTGCCCCTAAGTTTCAACAAAAAATATAATATCAACATCATTTGAGATCCAACTTAGCGTGGGGCCTTTGTTCCATGGAAAGCCTCGACAGTTTTAAGAAAGAATTCGGAGCATGTTGAATTGCTATTTAGTGCTATATTTTTTGTTTCTATCTCGAATAACGGCTTTTCTATTTCTGATTATTGCCCATTTTCCTTCCTTCCTAGCTTATTTTACCTTTTGAACCTCCTTTCTTAATTATTCTTGATCTTCTGGAATGAGATCATCATTTATAAATATTCTCGTTCCTTTTAGACTTGAGGTTTTACTAAGTATGTCATACTTATGGTCAGTAGAGCTCACCTTTATTCGGATTAGTCTTCCTTTATTCTCAGTTAATTTCCCTAACCTTGTTGCTTTTATGTGACACATGGTTTCAATTTGTAATCTATTATGTAATTCTGTATGGGCTATGGCTAAAGTATCCTAGTATACCTCCTCTTTCAAACCAAATATTATAAGGTTCAAGGCCCTTTTGTTACACTCATGGTCTAATTCGATCAATTTTTTCATTTCATCTTTAATTGGTTTGATATCTAATTTACCTGCCCCACTATTTAGGGTGAGACTCTTGTTAACTTTTTATTCTAGTTCTTTAATCATGTCCTTCATTTTAGGACTCTCTATATTATCAGCATCTCCTTGCTGGGATGTTTGGTTCGTATCTTGGTTTTGTTTTTCTATGACCTGCAACCTAGTCTCCATTGCCTCCATTTTATTCTCCAATAGTTCTATTTCATTTTCTATTTATTTTTGGATCTTGTCTTCAAGAGATGTGAATTTTTTTTCCAGCATAGCTTCTAACTGGGTTTGTAGCTTGACTTCTCTTTCTTCTCTACGTTTCTCTAAAGACTCTATATACTCATAAAGACTCTGTAGAGTAACTGTGCTAGGTCTACCTTTGGTAATCTTTGGTAGCTGTGGTGAATTATTCATACTTGAGAATATATGAGCAGATATGTATTAGAAAAAGATAAGGAATGTGTGCACCTGAATATCAAAAACTGGAAATCACCGCATACCCAAGTATTAATCGAGAAAATTTATCGCAAAATTTTCACCAAAAAATTTCACTGCAAACCCAAGTATTAATTGAGAAAATTCACCGCAAACCCAAGTATTAATCGAGAAAATTCACCGCAGAATTTTCATCGTAGACCCAATCTAGAAAATTTTCACTGCAGACCCAAGTATTAATCGAGAAAATTCACCGCAGACCCAAGTATTAAGAGATATATAATAAATATATACACTAAGAGATATATAATAAATAAGAAATATATCATAAGTTTAATTAATTAATTAATTAATTTTTAAGAATAAATAATTGTATGTGGATAGATATGTTTATTTCGGAAAAGGGTTTTTAGATTTTTAATTTAATTATTAGTAATTACTAGATGGATGGTATGGATTTAAGCTTAGGGAATATTCAGAAAATATTTTTAATATTAATTAGAGATAGTTAATGTGTATATGTACATATATTATTGCAACCATACAAATTAAATGGCTTATAAATACTTCTCTCATGATACATCTCACATTGTCAATATAAAAAAAATCATAAAAATTGACTAAATTATAAGTTTAGTTTAAATTATTATTATTATTGATTATTAAAAAAATTAATACATGCAGTTAAGCTGTTAAACACTTAGATCATGATACATCTCACATTGTTAATATTAGAAAAATCATAAAAATTAACTAAATTCTAAAGTTATTTTAAATTATTATTATTATTATTAGCATTATTAATTATTAAAAAAATTAATATATTCCCTAAACATATATATATATATATACATTTACAAAAACATGTAACAAGATTTTCAACCATGGATATTCACCCCCACTTTATCATGGAGATTTTTAACATGTAGATACACTTCATTGGAATACTATGAGTTACTAATACCACATCCCCAAAAAGCCATAACTCATGTTCATATGAATTTTTTTAATTAATCAATTTAATTAGAAGGAAAGAAAGACCATAACTACTTTTGATATAAATCTCATCTTTTGATTTGTGGTTGCTACTAAGCACATATTAGAATATTTTGTGGAGGTTAAATCCCTAGCATCCACTTGATCCATACACATCAGTCTATGTTAAGCATCAAATTAAATACTTCATTATACATCTCTCACATTACTAAGATTAAAAAAATCATAAAAATTAACTAAATAATAAGTTGTTTATTATTATTTAAAAAATTAACATATGAGTTAGTTATATATATATATATATATATATATATATATATATATATATATATATATATATATATATATATATATATAACAAGATTTTTAATCATGGAGACTTACCTCTACTTTTCTATGGAGATTCTTAACTTGTAAATAAGCTTTGCTAAAATATCATGGACCAACACCATGGCTTATCAATACAACATGCTCAAAAAATCCAGTTTCATATTTAATTTATTCATATGATTTTATTTTTTTTCAATTAATCAATCTAATTAAAAGGGAAGAAAATAATAAGGACTTTTGAGATAAATCTCAACCTTTGATACATGATTACTACTAAGAATATTCTAGAATTTTATGGAGGTTAAATTTCTACCATCCAGCTAATAATTATTGATAATTAAATTAAATAATAGAAGCCTTACACCCTAATTATTGATAATTAAATTAAACTTTTATTTTATTTAATTTTATTCTTTTTGTGAATAGGCTGAGCTTAGGCTAGGGCTAGCCCATTTATTAGACGGAAGAAAAATGATACAAAAATAGTAATAAATTAAAATTCTAGAAGCCCTATTCCTAAATGAACACTCCATGTAATTACTTCTTTTTAGTAGTGTCTATTTCAAAATAGAGCTTCCAAAATTGTAATTGAATTATTAATAATTAATTGGAAATGATAGAGATTTAATATTACATAATACTTTTAGTAATAGTCACAAATACTAATTTAAGATTTATTTCAAAAATAATTATATATTTTTTGTTTTTAATTTAATTAAATAAATGTTATAACATTAAATGAACTTTTTTCAATTGTTTTTTCTTAAAGTTAATGTTCTTGTGAAATATTTTTAACAACATTATATATATCAATGTGTGTAAAACTTGAATAAATCTAATAATTAAAAACATGTATTTTCTTAATATAATCACAAATTCAAATCTAAAAAATTAAAGTATACACATCTCTATAAACCCATCTTAATAGAGCTAATAACAAATCATAAACATCTTTATAGACTAAACCAATATTAACATAGCTATAACAACGAGCCTCATTTACTTAAAATGCATTGATAAATGATCTTGACCTCGAGACCTCGACCGTTACTTGTTCATGTCTGACAAGGATGGGGTGAGTAATGAAAACTTGTACAATGATTACCTTACGAAACATGGTTTCTTAGTAGTTTTAATTTGTTTTATATTTCTTTATATAATAACTAGCAATTGCACCTAAAGAGGTGCAAAGATACACTTACGAATAAGAATATAAAATTTAAATGTAATAATTTTTTTAATAATTATTTATTTCTTAATTTTATAATTTTATAAAATTTTATTTTTAAATATTAAAATTTTTAAAATTTTAACTTAATTTCAATTATATGTATTTTAATATTATTTTAAAAAAAATTATATTATTACAATATTTATGGGAAAATATGTGATTTTTTTTTGAAAAATTTATATTGGATTATAGAATATTTATTCACTTATTTGTTCGCTGAAAAACAATGTTATTGAATAATATATTTACACCGTTTTTTAAACCTTGAATTGTAATTAATTTTTGTTTTTAAACAACTTATGTGACTTGTGGTCTTTGCATTAATTTATAGATTTTTTTTTTTCTCTCAAAAATAAATTTAATCTTTTTGGTCTTACATGATACAATATTGTTGATCTTGGAAATATGGCTATGAAGATCACTATCTTTTCAACAAAATTGAAGTTTTGATGTATAATCTCACCATCATTAAATTATATTCTTCAATTCTTCTAAACTTTAAGATAAATTAGGCTGCTCCCTTCTCTCTCGAATAGAATTAAGTTTTAATGTGTATATTTTCATAACTTTATAACTCTAACTAAACGAAATTATACATTTTCATTTATTTATTAGTTTTTTTTTTTTAATTGTTTTTGCTAACCTAACTGAACATTTTTAATGCTAGGATAATTTTTTTTTAATTAAATAGAACCATATTGTTAAATTTTGAATTTATATTGCATTGAAGGTATGATGGGGCTACATATCATTGTTCTATTTTCTTCATTTAACGAAATAAGAAGTTAAAATTAGAAAATAAAAATCTTTCCTCCTTGGAGATTTAGTTAGTTTAGTGGACACTACTTCCCGGTTTAGGTAGTCAAGCATATGTAGTGAAGCATGATGCAAACAGATTTTAGCATTCCTAGTGCTACATGTCAAATAATTTATTTTTCCTCTTTGGAGATTTAGCTACTTTAGTGGACACTACTTCCCTGTTTAAGTAAACAAGCATATGTAGTGAAGCATGATGCAAACAGATTTTAGCATTCCTAGTGCTACATCACAAATAATTTATTGACTTTTTACACCATATATTTTTCACCTTAAAAGCTCAAAAGTAGTCACCACAAAAAATTCGTGTACTACGTAATAAATACCAAGTTTAAGTAGTCAAGCATATGTAGTGAAGCATGATGCAAGAAAGATTTTAGCATTCTTGGTGCTACACGACAAATAATTTATTGACTTTTTACACCACATTTTTTTCATCTTAAAAGCCGAAAAGGCTTTTTGCACCATATATTTTTCATCTTAAAAGCTGAAAAGGTAGTCATTCCATTCGAACAAAAATTTCGCATACTACATAATAAATAACCTTTCACTTTTGATGCTATATATGCCCTTCTCATTGTAGAGTCAAAAGCTCAAATGAGAGTAAAGCAAGATCCAAATGAGACTTCTCAAGTTTTTATGGAATTAACAAATACATCTTATTTTAATTAAATTATAATTATATTAAACAAATAAATTTAAATGATACAATTACAATATATGTTTATTATAATTGTTGTAATTAAACTTTATTAAACATTAAATACATAAATGTATTAAAAATATATATAATTTGTATTTACTACCATATATTTTATAATAATTAGTTTAGTAATTATTTTCTTAATGGGTTCCTTCTACACTTCAATATCAAAATCATTGAAGCTTTAGTGGGTTAAGATGACACATTCAATTCTAAAGTTGACAACTAAAATGTTGAATAATTACACACCATTAGCACATAAAAACAAGCATATTTATATCCAAACATAATCATGGCGGAAAATACTTCAACCTCACGGCTTTCTAACCCATGTGGATGAAGCCTTTTCCGCCAATGTTTTGTCTCTGGTTTGTTATGTGTGTTTTATGTATTTTTTGAGTGATCTGATTTTCAATATGTGGTATCGGAGCCACATGGTTTGTTCTTCGGGTATATGACATGAGTAATTTTGCATTGAAATTGTTGGACCGACCTTGGAGTGCATAGGAGCTCGAATGGAAGCTTCCGGAATGGGGCGCAATGCTCCACAATGGATCAGTTGTAGCCACTTATAAAGGTTGGAGCTGTGTGTTGTTGATTGTATTGTTTGTCACTTGATTTTTAACATGCGCCTGCACGATCTGTGTGGAGTTATACCTTGAATTACAGATTAGGAACAAATAAATCGTTTATGTATGTAGTGCTCAGTACCAAGCTCTCTCATATTACTCCCAACAGTGTTGTCACACGTTTTCCGATTTCAGTAGAGTATTCTAAGTTAGCTTTCCTGAAATCTACGGGTTTGTCTGGCCAAAGCGACATCATATCCTGGAGAGGTTTGCAGGAGTAGCAGATGAAATCTCTGGTACACACACGATCATTATTTTGCTTAATGTTCTTATCGTTCTTGTTCTTGCCACGCCGAACACGATTGTTGGCAGGGCTGCGACATCATTTGTTGGGATTCTGATCTACAGGAGGAGCATGACCCTTGAACACTCCGCTGCGCAATTTTGGCATACTTCACCCATACAATTCAAAGATCCCTCTCTAATGTCAAACAATTTTTTACAGCCAAATCTACAGGAACAAAATGATATCATCCTTTCTTTCTAAAATTTACACAGCGAATCAAATTCCTACCAAAGGAAATAAACATTGTTCATTGACAAATCAATGATTCAATCTACAATTTCTGTGTTACTTTCTAAGCAGTTAACATACTCAAAGTTTCAAAGAACTCTGTACAGTGTATGAAGATAAATATGATGCCCGTAGAATATGCCAGGAGTTTATGAATCTTGACATTTTCCTCAATGCACAATGTGCTTTATATCTAGAGGCATAATTGAACGTTGTGTAAAAGCGTTGTTGTATTGTGTAGCCGTGGAGGAAAAGGGTAAAGGCGCTCTATTTTGATCGTTGAACATGAGGAGGAAAGGGCATTGCACAGTTATGTGGTAAGCGTTGTGATTACCTGCTTTTTTAACACCAAGTAGTCGTGGAGTTTGTCCTACAGGTGGAGCTGCAACGACCACTAGCTGAGGTTGCCACATCTTTGTTGAAAAGGTTATCATTGAGCTGAGACTACCTATCCCTGGCTAGAAGGCATTAGCGATTATCGATTTCCTAATTGAGCCGACTGGATTTGTGGAGATACTGGAGCCAACTGTATATTGAAAATCAAATCACTTAAAAAATACATAAAACACACATAACAAACTAGAGATAAAACATTGGAAGATAAGGCTTCAGCCTTATGACTTTCTCACATATTTTCTCATTTTTAAAAGAATGTAATATTGCAATTAAATAGATGAGGAGACTGTGTCTCAAGATAGTGTGTTCTATCTTGGACACTTTTGGTTGAGACAATTTTTCAACTATACACACCAATCTAGGAGCTACCTAAACTAACTCCTAACTTAGAGGAACAACCCAATCTAGAGAGTTAGGCATAAATTCCTAACTTTTAATATTTAATTTATTTTATATTTATAATTGTTTTATGAGAGAGGCTAACACTGTAGTCGACTGGTGACCCATTCAAATTATTGTTGAGAAGATTTTAAAAAGTTTGATTATTAAGAATAAGACAGTGTTAGAAGTAGCAATGAATTCAGTTAATATGCATACAGAGAAGAGGCTCGTGATACCATGAGTAGCGCAAACCAGTGTGTGGAAGTAGTGTCACTCTTTCCAACTCTGAGGGTCCAATATTTTTGTGGAACTACAAGTCATGATTTCTAAATTATTGTCTTTTGTGCCATCATTAGATTCAACCAAATTTTTTAGTAAAGTTTTGAATTTGTTGCCATTATATTCACTGCCTTCACATCGTTTCTTTTGGAGATCCTGAAAGTAGAAGTCTTGGCCTGTCAGGGCGAGGAACCTCCTTCCACACAGACAAGACGAAAACACAACCATGTGTGCTCTACTTTGTTTGATTCCAAGTGTCATAGAAACCTTCGTATGTGTTGTTATGTCTATGTGAATGAAATTAATCTAAAATCAGAAATTGATGTTGGAAATCCGCAATGAGGCTTCTCCTCTTCTTCATACTGAGTGTAAGTTTAATCACCATTTAGAGTGCTACCTCCTTGTAGGTAATGCAATATAGTTACTTGTTGGGTCCTCAATTATTTCCATATTTTTCTTCTCATTACATTATACTCCCTAATTCGTCACAGGTCTTACAAAGAAAAACATTCAATTACCATACCCGCTATTGAAAGCAGGAAATATCGAGATGAAAGTTGTCAAAAGGAAAATCAGATAAAAGTGTTAATTGATGGTAAGAATTATCAATTTTCTATGTTTGGAATCTCACCATTTTTTTGAGCTGGAAATTTTCCTAAAGGAACTATTCAACCACAAAAACAATACCTTAGAAATTCAACATTTTAAATCAAATTTATTGATAAATTATGACTCAGTTGCGTTTTTAAGTTGAATTACAATTCTGACATTTGATTAAGTTGGCCTTTTAAATCTACTTTCCATTTTGATTTTAAGGAAGTCCTATAACCTAGGTAGATCTCATTGAAATTTATTTATTTTAATGGTGCATGTTTAGAACGAGAATGGGATTATGGATGTGGAAGTGATATTGGTCCGAGTGAATGGAGTGAACTATCGCAATAATGGTCTATGTGAAAAGCAGGAGCAGAAAATTCACCCATGAACCCTCTCCTTTAATATTGCTAAGAATTAACATATTGGTAATATGAAAATAATGCAGGATTCAACACCAACTACAGTTAGCCCCAAGGGTTAGATCAACTGGTTGGGTCCTCGCTGCTAAGTACTTTTCCAATTGGGTGGTCATAGAATCAAATCTCCTTGACGCCCTTGGGGTTAGGCCTCGCGTGTATGGCCGACAGTTAGACCCCCTTGGGAGGATCTGTCGAGATTTTTTGACCATGGACGTAGCGAGTACATATGTGTGCGGGCACATTATGCTTGTGAACCACTCTGAAAAATAAATGATGGGAACATTAAAAACAAAAAAAAAACTAAATGATGGGAACATTATTAGGCTTTGTATAAAACTGTTGATTAATTTCACATGTGGCTTTGGCCTTTGTGAGGTTTGGGTTCATACACCCTTGGGGTTAGGCCTCACGTGTATGGCTAATGGTTAGACCCTCTCGGGAGGGTCTACCGAGATTTTTCGACTGGGACTGTTAGGTCCCTATATTACTAGTATAGTCCCATATTATTGTTATTGTAACCCCCTTATTGTTATTATTGTACCCCTATAACCCCCATATTGTTATTATTGTGCCCTTAAATTATTATTGTTAGGTCGGCTAGGATTACATTGTGGCCCCATGGACTCCTATATATAGAAAGGAGGTTTTTTAATTTGAATCATCCAATAATTGTTCATTCATGTAATGTATTTGAGGTTTCACCCTCAAAGTGGCTTATTTCTAAGGTGTTGATATCTCTTTTCTTCTATTTCTGGAGCTGGTTTCACAACATTTGGTATCAGAGCTTTGGATTCTAGGGTTTCGCTGCTCCAAACAGGTCATCGTGGCATTTTCGCTATAATTTTTTTTCTACGAAGGTTCAGAAGCTGAAATTTTTAGTGTGCGAAGAAAAAATCCCGAGGAACATCGTCACAAAATTTCAGAGCTTGTTTCACAATATTTTTGGAGATATAATTTGTGGAATTTAGGTCATTTTGCAGGCTCTTGAATTTAACCTAAATAGGTCATCGTGGAATTTTCACTATAACGTTTTTTCTATGAAGGTTCAGAAGCTGAAATTTTTAGAGTGCGAAGCCGAAATCCTGAGGAACATCATTGAAACATTTCAAATCTTTGTTTGCAATATTTTTGGAGATATGATCTGTGGAAGTTAGGGCTTTTTCAGGCTTCTGAATTTCATCTCAAAGAGGTGACCGTGGAAACATCTTCATAACTCTCTCTCTGAGCATCATATTGGAATGCTGTAAAAATTAGTCATAAGTACACAGACTTTAGTTTGTTTTCTATCAATTTCAGAGCCAAAGGAGGAAATAGTGACACGTGGCAAGTCGTAAAAGTTCACTCTACTGAACCAGTCCATAATTGGGTCATTGTGGGAGATTACACATAACTTTGCCTTGAAGAATCCAAATAAGATCAGACCTGTGGCATTTGAAAGAAGCTTTAGAGGGATACTACAGGGCCAAATTTCAGATATTGAGGATCCATAATTATAGAGATAATTCAATTTCAATATGGAGCTCCTCAAAAGAAAGTAAAAGGTGTGTATATTTTTTTCCGAATTGCATGATTCTTGTTTGAAGAATCAAGTTGAATTGATTCCAAGGGCATATTGTAGAATAGATATTAGTATTGGATTCTAAAATGGCCCCTAAAAATAATTCAACACCTATTAAGCCTTTAGAAGGCTCTACTATGACTCATGAATACGAAGAATGACAACATGACATATCAAAATTACAAGAGCAAGTGCAACAAATTTCACTCTCGCAAAGAGCAACAAAAAATGAAATGGAAGTTTTGAAGAAAGGCGTGGAAACTAAGATGGATGGTTTGAAGAAAGACGTGGAAGCTAAGATGAATGGTTTGGAAGCTAAGATGGATGTCATAGAAGTGGGCATGGAAGCTAAGATGGATAACATGGAAGCTAAGATCGATGAAAAAATGAAAGACAACATGGAAAACATGAAGAATGATCTAAAAGTAGACATAGAAGGTTTGGCAAAGTTGATACAAGAAATTTTTCCTAATGGTGAAAAGATAGTAGAGGAAACTCATGATGAGAACAAAATAAATGTTAATCGTGATTTCATACACTCTAATGTTGGAGGGAAGAACCATCATATTCTAAAAATGGATATGAGGAAGTTTGATGGAAAGGATCCTGTAACATGGATACCACAAATGGAGCAATATTTTGATCTCAATAATGTGCAAAACACACAAAAGGTACGCATTGCAACTTTACGTTTAGAACAAAATACATTTGTATGATATCGATGGCTTTTCTCCCATAAAAAATTTGTCACTTAGTCAATTTTTACAGAGGAAATGATAGCACATTATGAGGATACAAAGAGCAACACCTTCTTTAGCCAATTGATAAATCTCAAACAAAAGGGTTCAGTGGGGGAGCACATTGAGGACTTCCAAAAATTGAATATAAGGGTAACTGATATTTCAGAGGAACACAAGATTGATCTCTTCATAGGTACTTTAAAGGATAGCATCCAACATGAAGTTCACGTTTTGGAACCTGATTCATTGGAGAAGGCATTTAGGTTGGCCAGAAAAATTGAATGTAAAATTATGGCGACAAGGAAGCCTACCACTCACTTCTATAAAGAGGGAAGTGTTGCTACTCCTAGATTTGCACAACCTACAAGGTTGACACCACAACAATTGGAAGAAAAAAGAGCAAAAGGGCTTTGCTACAGTTGTGATAGAAAATACACTAAAGGTCATGAGTGTGCTGAGAAGAAATTATTTTACATAGATTGTGAAGAGGAAGAAGAAAATGAACAATAATCTTCAAAAGAAGAGGGTATACACCACGAACCAACCCTAGAAGAGGAAGAAATGAGTCCGACCATATCGTGTAATGCATTGGCAAGAATTACCACTCCTCAAACTCTCAAGATAGAAGGACATATCAAGAAGAAAAAGGAGAAAAAATTATATGCAAAAACATCCAAATGTTTCTTTGGAGTACAAGATGTGGAATATATGGGTCATATTGTATCTCATGAGGGTGTTAAGGTAGACCCTAACAAAATTAAAGCCATCAAGGAATGGAAATTCCCCACAACCATAAAGCAGTTGCGAGGAGTTCTCAGGTTAACAGGGTATTATCGCAAGTTTGTTAAGAATTATGGGAGAATAGCAGCACCTATAACAACATTATTGAAGAAAGATGCATTTTCATGGACTCTTGAATCAACTAAGGCCTTTGAACATCTTAAAGAAGCAATGTGCCTAGCACCAGTCTTAGCTATGCCAAATTTCACAAAAACCTTTATTGTGGAATATGATGCCTCGGGAAATGGAATTGGTGTTATTTTAATGCAAGAAGGAAGACCCATTGCTTTTGAAATTCGTCCAATCAAAGGAAAGTATTTACAGAAAGCTATTTACTATAAGGAAATGATAGCAATACTGCATGCACTAAATAAATGGTGAACTTACCTAATGGGAAGACACTTAAAGGTAAAAAATGATCATGATAGTCTTAAACACTTTTTGGAACAAAGAATATCTTCAAAAGAGCAGCAAAAATGGGTCACAAAGATGTTGGGTTATGACTTTGAAATAATCTACAAAAAAGGGAAGCTAAATGTTGTTGCAGATGCACTCTCAAGAAATAATGAAGAGGTGGAAGCATTGCTTTGTGCCTTATCTATTATCCAACCAGATTGGATAACCGAAGCAAGCGATGAATGGAAGAAGGATGAAGAAGTGTGGACACTCATTCAAAAGTTTTAGCAAGATCCTAGCACGTCTGATACATTTAGTTGGAAAAATGATTCCTTATGGTACAAAGATCACTTATAGCTTTGTAATAATTCCCAACTAAAACAAAATATTATTTTGGAATTGCACACTTCTCCTTTAGGAGGACACTCAGGATTTTTAAAAAACTACCATAGGGTGAAGAAAGAATTTTTTTGGGATGGCCTTAAATCTGATATTCAAAAGTTTGTGGCAGAATATTTGGTTTTCTAGCAGAATAAAGTTGAGACAATTAAGACCCTAGGTCTTCTACAACCTTTATCCATTCCAAGTCAACATTGGGAGGAGATTTAAATGGATTTTATCATAGGTTTACCTAAGTCCAAAGGAAAGAGTGTCATCATGGTGGTAGTTGATAGACTTACCAAGTATGCACACTTTTGTGCATTATCTCATCCATTTAAAGCAAGTACAACTGCTACTACATCTATGGACACAATTCAAAAGCGACATGGAAACCCAAGGGTTATTGTGAGCAACAAAGATCCCATTTTACTGGAAATTTTTGGACGGAGTTATTTTCTTGTATGGGTACTCAATTAGTTCATAGCTCATCTTATCATCCTCAATCCGATGGTCAAACTGAGATAGTAAATAAATGTTTGGAAGGATGTCTTTGTTGTTTTGTATCTGATAAACAAACACAATGGATCAAGTGGTTACCTCTCACCGAATGGTGGTATAACACTTCCTTCCATACTGCAGCAAAAATGACCCCATTTATGGCACTTTATGGATATCATCCACCATCCATCACATCATCTTTAAGAGAAAATTCGAAGGTTCAAGTAGTGGAAGATCGCATCGAGCATCAACAAGAAGTTCTCCAAATCTTAAAGGATAACCTGAATTTGGCACAAAATCAAATGAAACAACAAGCAAATCAACATCGCAGCGAGAGAAGTTTTGATGTAGGAGACTGGTTATTTTTATGGCTATAACCATAAAAACAAATGTCCCTCAAGCATGCTAAGAAGGATAATAAATTATCGCCAAAGTACTATGGTCCTTACAAGGTGTTCTAAAAGATTGGCACTATGGCATACAAATTGGAGCTTCCTGCTTCTTCACGAGTGCATCCAGTTTTCCATGTTTCATGCTTAAAGAAGTTTATAGGTGAAAATCTTCCAGTTCAAAAAATATTGCCAGAACTTGATGAGGAAGGAAAAATCATATTGGAACCTCAAGCAGCCACGGAAAAAATAACTCGACAACTACGAATTCGATCAATCTTAGAGTATCTCATCAAGTGGAAGAACTTACCCACTGAAGATTCTACATGGGAGGATGAGAATTTTATACAGAAGCACCCAGAGCTACTCAAGCATTGAGGAAAACACTTTTTTGAAGGAGAGGGGCACGTTAGGTCCCTATATTACTAGTATAGTCCCTTATTGTTGTTAGTGTAACGCCCTTATTGTTATTATTGTACCCCTGTAACCCCCATATTGTTATTATTGTGCCCTTAAATTATTATTGTTAGGTCGGCTAGGATTACATTGTGGCCCCTGCATGGACTCCTATATATAGAAAGGAGGTTTTGTAATTTGAATCATCCAAGAATTTTTCATTCATGTAATGTATTGGACGTTGCCCCCTCAAAGTGGCTTATTTCTAAGGTGTTGATATCTCTTTTATTTTATTTTTGGAACTGGTTTAACAACAAGGACGTAGCGAGTACATTGTGCCTGGGAACCACTCTATAAAACAAGAAAAAAAACTCTACATTTCTAAATGACGGGAACATTATTAGGCTTTATATAAAAGTGTTGATCAACCTCACCTGTTGCTTGGGCCTTTGTGAGGTTTGGGTTCATACGCCATTGGGGTTAGGCCTCGCGTGTATGATCGACGGTTAGACCACTTCAGGAGGGTCTGCTGAGATTTTCCAAATGTGGACGTAGTACATATGTGTGTGAGAACATTGTGCGTGAACCACTTTGGAAAAAGAAAAGAGAAGAAAAAAACAAAACAATTCTAAATGATGGGAACATTAATATACTTTGTATAAAACTGTTGATCAACCTCACATGTTTCTTGGGCCTTTGTGAGGTTTGGGTTCATACGCCCTTAGGGTTAGGCCTTGCGTGTATGCCTGACGGTTAGACCCCCTCTGGAGGGTCTGCCGAGATTTTCAAACTGTGGACGTAACAAGTACATATGTATGCGGGCACTTTGTGCTCGTGAACCACTCTTAAAAAAAATAAAATAAAAATAAATAATATAAATGGGAACATTATTAGGCTTTGTATAAAATTGTCGATCAACCTCACATGTTTCTTGGGCCTTTGTGAGGTTTGGGTTCATGTTGTTGGGATTATTGCGATTGAGGTGGAAGGGTGGCTTTTGTATATTGATGTTATTATGATCTCAATATGATTCAAAACAACTACAGTTCTAAATTATGGGAACATTATTAGGCTTTGTATAAAACTATTGATCAACCTCACATGTTGCTTGGGCCTTTGTGAGGTTTGGGTTCATGTTGTTGTGATTGTTGCGATTGAGTTGGAAGGGTGACTTTTGTATATTGATGTTATTATAATCTCAATATGATTCAAACCCATAAGACCAAAAAATGAATTGCATGAAGGACAAATAATAAGCCATATGTTAACATAATATAACTGTGGATGCGCTTTGTTAGTTTTAGCACAACCCATAATTCATTACCAACTCAATATGAAAAAATATCAATTTTAATATGAATTACTAAAAATTGTCACTTGAAATCTCATTCGACGTATGTTCCAAACATAGACGATGCATCACACTGTCCCAAAACCATTTTCGATCAAATTAAACCATATGTTAGCATTAAAATATACATGGACACAACTTTTTGTCATCTAGTACAATATGTAATTCAATGTCGATTTGACAAAATATTATAAAAAAATTAGTTTATACTATTATCGATGAACTTCAAGGGATTGAGTTTCATGCTCCTTCTGAGCATACCAGCAATGGAAAAATGTAAGAATGAATATATTTTTTGATGGATAGTTTGTTCTAGTTACGTATTTTTGGGGTTTATATTGTAGAAAATCCACATAGATTCAACTGTTCTTGTAATAATCTAAAACAAAATAATTGAATATATTCTACAAATTGTGGAAACCAATAATGATCATTGATTCAGATATATGCAAAAATGTAGCATAATACACATATAACCATAAATACAAAAATGCAGTGGAAATAACACTTCATTTCATTAATATCAAAGAATTGAAATTTGTTTACAAATAGAATGGAAATAAACTAGCTAGAGCACTGGTAGTTTATCTCCGAGAAGAGATGTGGTGGCTACAGGCCTATGAAATGTGTTACAATGAGGCTCGAGGGCCTATTTATTATTGAGAAATAATGGAAAAAACTAACATCCAAAAACCTAACCCTAGGAGATGAAGCGCCAAAACTATGGGCCCCGTTTGGGTAAATTGGTACATCAACTTTCCGGGGATTTAACTTTGGCATACGATCTCTGTTTGACGCGCTCAATACCTTGTTAGAAAAATCTATCCGAGGACCAAAATTTTTGAGAGAGCAACATGGTATATGACACATGTTACTCCCGGTATTCCCAAAAAATGTCATTTAGGGTCTCAAAACAACTCTGGAAGTTCAAGATCGGAAAAACTGCTAAAAATAGTAAACTATGCTATAATTAAGGAAACTGAAAAACTAAAAGAAACAATGGTGGTGCCCCAAGTGGAATAGGTGGGTAGCCACAAATATCCACCTGGATCGTCCCCCCCCCCCCACCCCCCCCAAGGAAGAAATGGTCCCCATTGTGTTAAGTTCCTCCATGAGATGAGGAAACTTCTACTGAACTTGGTCCCTGGTGAACCACTTGCCTTGGTGCAAGAGTTGGCCAGATTTGACAACCTGATACAATTGGATCTTCTTTTGATGAGTGTTCTTGATGTGCATGCCTATGATACAGTTTGTGGTGGCATGTTCCATGCATTCTGGGTTTAAATTTGTTAGTGTGAGTTGTTCTACAATGTCGGAGGTGTCCAATAGAGGTGGGAAGTAGGGCCTAAGTTGGTCCACATTGAATACTGGGTGTAGACCAAGGAATGGTGGAATACTGATCTCGAAGGCATTGTTCCATATAACCTTGGTGATGGTGTACGACCCATATCGGAGAGGGCGAAGCTTGCGGTGAGGTGCAATGAGGTGCGTCTTTTGCAAATGTAGCCTCACTTTGTCGCCCACCTGGAAGTTGTGTGGCACCTGATGTTGATCATGCCATTGCTTGTACTTAGCATTGGCTCTGTCCAATATGTCATGAACCTATTGGCGGATGTGCTGAATGTGCTCAATGAAGTTGTTCACTTTTGTCAGCTTCAAAGAGGACATGAGCCGAATTGCCCTGAGTAGCCACAACATTAGGGGAATTTTGAGGTCTAAAATGGGCCTCCTAAGGAAAATGTACAATAAAAATTCCCTTTATGAGAACCAATCACATTTTAGGGGATGACATCATCCCTAATGGTTGAGGTGGCAATGCTTGAGTTAAAGGTACTTACTTGTCACATTCTCAATGGTGGATAAAAACTTATGGTTAACCATGGTAGTGCTCTAAGTACTTTTAAAGTCAAAGTAAAGCACTCATAATAAATGTCATTTCACACTTTTTGAATAGAAATATATTATTGTCATTTGATATTTCTTGAAAGAAGCAATGCATATCCCTATAAATTTATTATATTATATTATATTATTTTTATATAATATATTAATTACATGTTATTATACAATTTAAATAATATAAAATTTAATTAATAGCATATAATATAATTAAGAATTTATAAATTTTTATTTATATTTTATTTTAAGTTATTTAAGTACAAAGGAAAAATGCATTATTTGTTCAATGATAATGACTTTTTCTTGAAAAACTCATTCTTATTTATAGTCACATCAATACAATTTTTTTATTAATTTGATTTTGGTACAATTTTTGAATTGAATTTAACTATGGTTATATGGATTGTGGTGCAAAAAGTGAATTGAAAATTCATAAATATTATTTTATTGGTTTAGCTATTATTTTATTATTTCCTTACGAGAACCATTTTAGACCTCAAAATTCCCCTAATGATGGCATGGCTACGTCAATGAGACATAGTGGCTGGAACCCTAGGCCCACCTGAAAGGGGCCGTGTCCAGTTGAGCTATGGAGAGCCCGGTTATAGTTTTGTTGTACATAGGGAAGACTCTTGCCCCATGTGTGTGGATGCTTTGAATTGTACATGCGCATAATGTGTACAATCATCCTGTTGACGACCTCTATCTAGCCATTGGTTTGGGGATGGAAAGCTGTGGACTTAGTGAGCTTGGTGTCCAACATTGACCAGAGGCTGGACCAAAATGTGTTGAGGAACCTGTTGTCCCAAACTGAGATGATAGACAGTGGGATCCCAAAGTGCACCCACAGTCATTCAAAGAAGAGTTTAGCAGTGGCTTCTACTGTGATATTCTTCTTGCAAGCCGACATAATGGCCATCTTCAAGAATCTGTCGACGACCACGAAAACACAGTCGTTTCCATGCTTAGTAGAAGGAAGGCCCAACATGTAATCCATGGAGATGTATTCCCAAGGTCTACTAGGGTTAGGTAGTGGGGTATAGAGGCCTTGCTTCTTGATGGTCGCTTTGGAAATGGCACAAGTAGTGTAGGATCCGATGTACTTCCCAACATCTTGTCAAAGGTTTGGCCAATAGAAATATTTCTGCAGTACTGCCACTATTTTCTTGACCCTGAAATTCTCAACGACTCGATTGTAGTGTGCTTCCAAAATCATCTTGGCACGCTCACTTGAAGGAACACAAAGGTGTCCCAGGTGACATAACAGTGCATCCTGGAGGTGAAAATTTGGAACTTGCATACCCTCAAAGAGTGTCTTGTATGTGTGGCCGAATTTCAGATCTCTTTTGTAGAGAAGCAATCAATCAAAAGTCTTGTGCCCACAAGAGTTGAGAACGGTGGTTAGCACCACAAACGGTGGTCGGCTAAGGTAGTCTACAACATTATTCTTGCTTGCCTTCTTATACTTGATGTTCAAATGAATTTGTTGCAAATATGTGGACTACTTCTGATGGTGATCATTCTGCAACTTCCCTTGTGTTTGTATGAACTGTAGGGGTCGGTGGTATATGTGGATGACCATTTCCTTCCCCAAAATGCAATGCTTCCATTGGCGGAAAGCCTGCACAATGGAATACATTTCTTTGTCATAAGTGGTATTCTTGCGTACTGTTTTAGACAGTGTCTCACTATGGTATGCCACTGGATGCCCATGTTGAGTAAGAAATGCCCCAATAGCATAGTCAGAGGAATTTGTCTTGATCTCAAATGGTCATTGAAAGTCTGGTAATGTGAGCACTGGGGTAGAGAAGAGGCGATGTTTCAATTCTATGAACACCTTCTGTTGAGATTTCGACCAAAAGAATTTTTCCTTCGCTCCTCCTTTGGTGACTTGACTCAAGGGCCAAGTGATATTAGAGAATCCCAACACAAACCTGTGGTAGAAATTAGCAAGACCGAGAAAGTTGCGAAGCTCTGCTAGAGTGTTTGGGGTCGGCCAATCCCTAATTACTTGGATCTTAGTTGGATCCACATGCACCCTCGTTCATCAATAATTTATCCCAGATACTGAACCTGGGTCATGCCGAAAGTGCGCTTCTCCAAATTGGCACACAACTTGTGTTTCCGCAGTGTTTGGAGGACTTGTCGGATGTGGTGGAGGTGCTCTTCCCAAGTCTGGATGAAGATCAGGATGTCATCCAAGTATAATACTACAAAAATGTTGGTGAATGGCCGCAAGATGTCGTCCATCAGCCTCATGAAGGTTGAAGGAGCATTCGTCAACCTGAAAGGCATGACCAACCATTCGAAAAGGTCCTCCTTGTATTCGAAGGTAGTATTCCACACATCAAAGGGTTCGATTGGTACCTAGTGATACCGGGATTTCAAATCGATATTGCTGAAATATTTCGCCCCTTTTAGTTGATCGAGAAGGTCTTCAATCTGTGGGATCAAGTACCTATTTCGGACAGTGATATTATTTTAGCACCCGATAGTCAATACATAGTCTCCAAGTCCCATCCTTCTTCTACACCAACACGATCCGTCTCCCACAGGGCGATGAAATCGACCAGATGTGACCTTTCTGTAGTAGTTCCTGAATCCGCCTCTTGATTTCATCGTTCTCCAAAACAGAGCGCCGATAGATCGATCCATTGGGAAGCGGCGCACCTGGGGTCAGATCGATGGGGTGCTTGACCTGATAGTGCAGAGGCACCCCTGTGGGTGAGGTGAAGATGTCCCTATAATCCTCCATGACCTTGTCCATTTTTTGTTGTCGTGCAGAGGGGACTTGTTTGGAGGTCATGGCCACCGTATTCTTCCTGCCCTGGGGGCGGATTATCAGGAAAAAAAATTTCCCAGTTTTGGAAATGAGCTTACTGCATTGTTTTGCAGTAACCAAAGAGATAGACGTAGGCGGTGGTACCTCTGGTATCCTGTACAAATTATTTCCCAAAGTAACAATAATGGTGTGAGGTCGGGACTCATACATAGCATGTCACTTCCACAATTATGTTTGGCCTAATAATACATCACAAACATCAAGAGGAGAAATGTCACATAATACCTCATCTGTGAAGGGCTTGAAGCTGTAGGGAAGTCGAAACTGCTGGTTGACGCAGAGATCCCGTCCTTGGTGAATCCACCCGATGGTGTATGGTTGTAGGTGTGCTATGGTCGGCAAGCTTAACCACTTCATGACCTCAGCTGAAATGAGTTTCTTTTGGCTCCCACTATCGATAATGAACTGTAGCAGGGAACCCTTTACTCACAACTAGGAGTGGAAGAGACACTCCTCCTTCTCTGGATCTTCCAGTTCCTTATTCTGGATCGTTGTAGTGGAAACAGTGGCGTTAGGCCCTGCATAAATAATCTGCTTCCCTTTGTTAATCCCATTGTTGGATTCTGATTCTGAGTCGGAGCATGCATCTAATTCAGAAGCTCTCATGTCACCCACTAGTGACTTCTTGGTCTGACACTCACTTTTGGTGTGACTGGAGATCTTATGGAACTCACACCACTTTCTTGTGTCCTTATTTGGCTTCGTAGTGTTGTTCTTTGATTAGGGCTTCGGTAGGTTATCTTGGTCCGCATTCTTGGATTTGTCCTTTGTTCTGTAGTTTGGTGGCACCTTACCCTTGCTTTTGATTCGCAAATCCAAAGTCTCGCTTCTTCTGTTTTAATCTCTGGTCAATCTTGGCAGTACATCGGTATGCCGTACCAAGCGAGGAGATGTCGAGGAACTCCATTTACTCCTAAATGTATTTGTACAGAAAACTACGATACTTCAAAACCAAATGTTTCTTCGAACCTTTGATACCCAACTTTGTGAATAGGATATGGAACAGATTCGTCAGCTCATGCATGTCTTGATCCCTTTGCTGCTACAACGTAGTCCATTGCATGTACTTGTCCTCATAGATCCCCACGGGATAATATTGTTCCTTGATGGCCTCTCAGAAATAATTCCAAGTGGGTATGGCCAAGAACAGAGAGTGTCCCCCCTCATCCCTTTTCTCACAGTAAGTTTCCCACCAGTCCTTGACATGGGGGGTAGCTTTGAGGAGTGAAAAAATAATCTTCTCCTAGTCAGAAAAGTCATGAACCAAGAAATATCCTTCTGATAGATTCAATCATCTATCTACGACCTTTGCATCTATTTGGCTCTCAAATATGGGAATGTCAAATTTTACTTGTACCTTAAAAGGAGTTGTGCCTCAAGAGTGGCTGTTGGATGCAGATGAGCCGTCGTTAGGCAGTTGTTAGGATCTGGTCAAAGTTATCCATCATCGCGTTCCTTTTTTTTTCGAGCAATATTTTGATAGGATATCCAGCTCCCTCATCTTTCTTCTTTTGCCCCATGGGAGGCTGTCAGGGTTTGCGAGGCTAATCTTGCAAAGGTTCAACCAGATCGAGCCCTAACTCCTTATACCCTGACCTCGTTGGGGACATACAAAGAAGGATCGAGAAAGAGAAAACCTCTCTGAAACCACTGATACGGATTTATGCAGGAACACAACAGAATACAATTATAACCATAAATACAAACATGCAGTGTAAATAACACTTCATTTAATTAATATCAAAGAACTGAAATTTGTTTACAGACAGAATGGAAATAAACTAGCTAGGGCGTTGGTAGCTTATCTCTGAGAATAGATGTGGTATCTATAGGCCTCTGAACTTTGTTACAAGGAGGCTTGAGGGCCTATTTATTATTGAGAAGCAATGGAAAACCCTAAACATTCAAAAACCTAACCCTAGGAGATGAAGCGCCAAAACTATGGGCCCCGTTTGGGTAAATTGGTACATCTACTTCCCAGTGACGTAACTTTGTCATACGATCTCCATTTGATGTGCTTAATACCTCGTTAGAAATATTTATCCGAATATTACAACTAATAAGTGAAAAAAATAATAATACATGACCATGTTGCTCTCGGTTTTCGCAAAAAACATCGTTTAAGGCCTCAAAACGACGCCAGAAGTTCAGGACCTGACAAACTGTTAAAAATAGTAAACTGTGCTATAATTAAGAAAACTGAAAAAATGAAAAACAAAATAGTGGGGCCCAAAGTGGAATAGGCGGGTGGAAACCAATATCCTCTTGGATAATTCCCCCCCCCCCCCCCCAAGGAATAAATGGTCCCCATTATGTTGAGTTCCTCCATGAGATTAGGAAACTTCTGCTGAACTTGCACTACTACATTTGGCGGAAATTCCGACACTTGGTTCCGATGCTTTTGACCAAATGTCAGAAATTTCCCCAAATTTTTTCCATCCCGCCCGAACCCATCGCTATACCGACGTTTATAGAAAAGTGTCGCAATACCGACACTTAGAAAAGTGTCACAATTGCGACGTTTGGAGGAAGACGTCGCAATTGCGACACTATGGCCCAAAGCGTCGCTATTGAGACGACTCCAATCGTCGCAAGTGTGACACAATGTCTAGGTGTCACCATTGCGACGTTTAGGTACCCGTCGCAATAGCGACGCCTTTTCCGCCGTCGGTATAACGACACTTATATGCGCGCCACATAAAAATACGAAACTTATATGCGCGCTACATAAAAATTTGAAACTTATATGCGCGCTACATAAAAATGATTTTATTGTTTCGTATGCGTCACAATAGCTACATTAACGTCTGATATGACGCGCGCATTCGCCCTCCGCTCTTACAGAACAGCATTCGCCCTCAGCTCTTGCAGAACAACATTTTCCCTTAGCATTCGCGCTCAGCTCTTGCAGAACAGCATTTTCCCTCAGCATTCGCCCTCAGCGTTCACCCTCAGCTCTTGCAGAACAACATTCGCCCTCAGCTCTTGCAAAATGGTAAGTTCTTACTGCAGGCCCTTCCTCCTATAGTAGGGTTGACTCTATTTGGGGTTTTTTGGTCAATTCCATTGGATTGTGTTAGGCTCTAGGGTTCTCTCTAGATGTCAAGAATCAAGATTCAATACCCTCTATTATCTTCATCACCCAATACAAGATTTAAATTTTTCCCAAAGAAACGCTTATTAATTTGGCAGCCATTATTTCTCCCTGCTTTAAAACCCTACATTTAAATGAAAACAAGCATTGCATTTCAACTACAAAAATCTATTAGTGTTCAAATGTACATGTGTGCTACATTAACGTCTGATATCACGCGTGCATTCGCCCTCCGCTCTTGCAGAACAACATTCGCCCTCAGCATTCGCCCTCAGCTCTTGCAGAATAGCATTTTCCCTTAGCATTCGCCCTGAGCTCTTGCAGAACAGCATTCGCCCTCAGCATTTTCCCTGATCTCTTGCAGAACAACATTCTCTTTGCATTCACCCTCAGCTCTTGCAAAACAGCATTCGCCCTCAGCTCTTGCAGAACATCATTCACCCTCAGCTCTTGCAGAACAACATTCGCCCTCAACTCTTGCAAAATGGTAAGTTCTTACTGCAGGCCCTTCCTCCTATAGTAGGGTTGACTCTATTTGGGTTTTTTTGGTCAATTTAGGCTGTAGGGTTCTCTCTAGATGTCAAGAATCAAGATTCAATACCCTCTATTATCTTCATCACCCAATACAAGATTTAAATTCTTCCCAAAGAAACGCTTATTAATTTGGCAGCCATTATTTCTCCCTGCTTTAAAAACCCTACATTTAAATGAAAACAAGCATTGCATTTCAACTACAAAAATCTATTAGTGTTCAAATGTATATGTGTGCATCACTTGTGTAGGGTATTCCTTTTCCACTTTCACATTATCCAAGAATGTGTGCAGTATAGTTCATATTTTTTGTGATTTAGATTGTCTTGAAAAAGGAAAGGTAAATTATTTCCCATGGAAAAAGAAGGCTTTCCCTTTTTATAGGTTGTTTGGACTTGCGTGGAAAAATTTATGGTATGCCTTTCATATTATGTAGTTTAAATTTGAATTAACAGATTATTCTACATGAAAATATAATTACCTATGTGATGTCCTTCATCACTAATTAAAATTATAGGCTTTCAATTTCCTAGACTCTAACTCATCCGATGCTAAATTCTAGGTTCTCATTGGTGGATCACTCTTCCATTGATTTCCTTTCCCTCTGGATCTTGTCACACTTTAAAAGTCATCAATGATACATATATTATTTCAGGTATCCCAAAAGGCTTTATAGTAGAACATATTGTGAAGTTTTTTTGACACTTGAGGATTCTTTTTAGAACTGCAACGCGGTCTATGTTATCGAGTTATATACCAAGCAACTTGTCCTTAATAACCACACTATGAGGTAGGTTCAACTAGTTTGAACTTGTTGGGACATAGCATATGAAGTTGTGTGATGAGTCCATATCATAGGTCTATTATGGTGACAAAAGTGAAGATACGTAATGATAGTTATTACGTTAACATTACTAGAAACATTTTCGAAATTATCCATGCTATCAAGATGTCAAAATTTCAGGCATTAGGTGTCAATACTTGTAGCTAATAGATAATAATAATAATATAAAAAAATCACAACTTTATTCTTGAAATATGATTGTTACACATTGGTAACCTAGTTCATGAGTTACTATCACCCAAAGATTGCAAAAAAAACTTAAAATATAAATTAAACCAACAAGAGAATCCAACTAAGGGTTTCTCGACAAAATCATGCCATAACCTGGCATTTTGAAACCCAAATTTGAATCCATCATAAGTAATACAATGCAAACTCAGATGGATTTTCAATGCATGTTTGTATGCTACACTTATTCTCTGTCTAGATATCATTTTTTAAATGGAACCATTAGTCAAGCCCACAGTCCTTTTTATGTGAAAAATTTCAGCTCTATTTGAGCTCTTTTTTGCTCCACCACCTCCATAAACTAGTGTTACACGAGGTCTCGCCCCCCCACCTAGTGGTCTAGATTCCTCGCCCCCTCGCGCTCCAGGGTCTTGGGGACTTCTAGGGGATGTTTCCCTCATGCCCCCGCACACCCCCTTTCACGCCCCCTCACACCCCCCTTCACGCCCCCTCACGTCCCCTCACCGCCCCTTTTAGTTTATGGTTTCGTGTTAAAAGTTGATGTGCCACTTAGCATATTTGAGAATCCAAGTGATTCTGATTCATATGGTGACATGGTTGATCTTGATATATTCGTGCAGAAGTTGGATGCAGAGACTAGTGGGGCATTAACTTGAGCATTTATGCTCATTTATCATTATGATGATATCATTTGATATTCATATGTTATGTTTTATGTTTTATGTTTCAGACATAACTTATTTGCGTTTAAGTTTTATGTTTCAGACTTGAGTTGTAAACTTCAGCTTAAACTCTATTTTGAATCTTGATATAATATGTCATATGATATCTTAAACTTTATTTTCATTGTACATTGTTAGTAGTTACATTAATGATTATATAGTTACAAACTTACAAACTTACATGCATGATCGTATGATGTATGTTTTAACTTTTAACTTTTAAATTTGTTTCAATTATATGATTCATCATTCATCGATTTGTAATTTTATCATTTATGATTTATCTTTCATGATGCAAGTGTATGATGACTGTATATACATTCCTTGCAAAAATATAGTTACATTTTAAATATTAATTTTTATAATTTTTATGACCCCGACGTCCCCCCACGTTTCCTGAAAATTGGTAGGGAGCTTTTGCATAGGCCGCTCCCGCACTCCCTCGCCCCCTCGCTCCCACCTCCAAGGGACTTGGTGGAACATTGCCATAAACATATGCAAACATATATCATGATCTTGGAATTCCATTACATATGTATGTGCCAATGTTCCATAATCATGCCCGATCATCAATTTAAGAAATTTCCATTGAATATCAAATTATGGAGGGGGGAACTTTTTGCTGCAACATTTGGCTCAAAATCAGGGACCATCTCTGTATGAGGTGAATGAGAACTATAGATATTTGAAGAATTAGATTAGTGCGTTTTCCTCTAACCATGGAGTCATATACAGTCATCCATCACAAAAATTTGTCTTTTTTCATTCTCACCTTGAAAGTTGCAAAAATTCATGCCCTAATTGAAACGACACTAAATTTGAAAGATATAATAAAAATGCAAGCTAGAAGTGCCCTATTAATACAAAGGGAAAACCTTCCTACCTACACTAACTGAGATAAATTTTGATTGAATAGGAAACATGAGATTTCCTATGGAGTTGATCCAACAACTTGTTAAATGTATGGGACTAAATCATGCATTTGATTTCCAGGGAAACATGCACATGAAGAGAAAAAGTGCAGAATTAATGGAAACTCCATACATGCCACTTATAAAAACTACACCGAAAGGTCAAAAAATACTTAAGGCCTTAACTTAATTTGAATCCAAAAATGACAAAACAGGATTAGTGAAAACACGAGAGTGGTGTGGGTGAACAACATAAATAAAAAATGAAGATACCTTTCCCCAAGATGCCTTTGTCACCGTTGTATGAAAACATGTTTTCCTTTCCTTTTATACATGCAAGTGAATGCATTATAGGTATGGTGTTTTCCCAGAATAGGAGAAGCCTACTTAAATGTATCATTCGTGGATTGAATTTTTGGGTGCGTTAATGTGCAATGACATGTTTCCAGGACTGAATTCAATGCAAGGCATATTTGAAACTCTAACTCTGTCTTCCGGTGTCTTATTAGAAATTATTTCAGTTTTCATTTTGTGTTTTCAAGTTAGATATTGTTTTCAAGTTTTTACATTAATAATTTTATTGCAATGTGGCAGACTGATCAGAGCAGTGCAGGAACAACCCCGAGACGAGATGATCGCGGAAAGAGGCCAGCGGAAGAACATGTAAAGTGCCAGCATTGCTCTATCTTCAAGTATTTTAGTTATTTACATAATTGAAATAATATTAATTTTGTTCAAATATGCAGACACCTAGCCATGGTACGCCTGATGATTCCCTCTTTTAGGAAGAGCTTTCTTCATCCCTATCTCCAGTGTTCTTGTTGCGAAAAAAGGCACGAGATGCAAGGTCGAAATTTAATACTTTGATAGACGCACCTCAAACACCTGAAACAGAAGAGAAGATAAAACAACTTATGAGCCAGCTAGAAATATATCAGGTAATAATAAAAAGTCAAAAGGATATTTTTTTTGTTCTGCATGAGATGAATTGTGATAGTTTGATTTTTAATTTTTACATTGACTAAACTAACAAAAAGTTCTTTTGTATGTAGCCTCTTCTGGCATTTGCTGAACCTGGTGTTGGTGGTAGTGGGACACAAGGGCAAGAGATTGCCCAACAACCCTCTCGTACACCTTATACTCCTTTAGGTGCTAGCCAAGAAACACACCCTGCCCAAGCAGACACCCAGCCAACCGCTGAACGTGTTGGCAATGATGAGGCTGATATGGCCAACTACATTATTGCGTTTCCTGGAGCTACACGTGTCATCTCCACAGGGACCATTAATGGCACGTTGTTTGTGAACAATGAGGGTGTCCCTATAAATCATGTACAACTCCCAGGTAAATTTTAATATTTTAACTATTTCATGTACTTTATCTAAAACATATTTATCATGATTTTTATTTTTAAATTAATGATAATATCTTCTTCTTTTTTTGGTTTTATTCTGTGTAGGAAACAATGAGTTCTACAGGATTCTGGAGAGCCATGCGTTGGTAATTTTTGACCCAACCATACGTACAGGGTGGAATTCCCAGAATTCCAACCTGAAAAAAGAACTTCTAGATTATCTAGAAGCCCTTTTTGGGGTCGGCACATTTGACAGAACAGCGGTGGCTCGGGTAGCCGGAAAATATTTGAAATATACCAGGGACACCTATAGGACGAAATTGCAATTTAACCCTAGATATGAGCGTCCTCTCACAGTTTCAGAGAGTGAGTGGAGAGCACTCATCCATGATGGAAAAGAGAAAAGGGAAAAGAAAGAAGGAAAAATGCCAACTGGACCCGCAAGGTAAATTACAACTTTAATTCAATAGCTTTAATTTTCTCTATGTCTAAAATGAAAGTGTGCTACGTCATATCCGACTTCAATATTTTGATGCTAGGTTGCCTGAAACTTCAAAGGCAACCAAAGCTAGGATTGAAAAAAAGGGCCATCACAAGCTAGGCCAGGGCGGCTACTTGAAATTAGTCGCAAGAATTGTAATTAAGTAGCTAAACATCTTATAATTAATTGTATCGCCTTCCAACGTTTTTGTAATCCTATCAAATATGATTAAAAATACACAATCATATGTAATCTAGGGTGATGACTTCGGAACAGAAACTACAGAGGAAGATAAAAATATCGCTTTCCATTTCGGCTATCAAGTTGTAGTTGAACGTCGCAGAAGCTTGGGGCAGGTCCCAAGATCCAGAATGCCTGATAAGGTAAAACATTAACCTTTCAATATGTTTGTTTTCGTTCATAAATTTAATGTCTAACAACTTTGTTTAAATCAGGGGAGCAGCACTACCGACGAGGCAAATAACCCAGTTTTAGAGCCAGATGTAGATGATCCTCACGTGCAACCTGATCATTGTAGTGGGGACCAGGCTGATAATGCTACTATTAGTGAGGGCCGTGACGGTAATTAATTTCCACTTATATTTTTTTCTAATTATACCTTGATGGTTGTCCTTATAACGTTTTTTGTTTAAATGACAGAGAATGTTTCCCTTGAGGATCTTACCACCAGAGAGGAAGACAGGGCAACAGTCCCAACGGCGACAACTGGTGCACCAGGTAAATAATCTCATTGCAATTTTTTTATTAATATTACCGAACTAGCTCAATGATATTTAAAAACTGACAATTAAAATTTAATATTATCTATTTTTGTAGGCGATGCCCCGTCACTGGATGAGACCAGACATCGTGACTACGCAACTAGGTCAGCGGCGACAACTGGTGCACCAGGTAAATAATCTCATTGCAATTTTTTTTATTAATATTACCGAACTAGTTCAATGATATTTAAAAACTGACAATTAAATTTAATATTATCTGTTTTTGTAGGCGATGCCCCGTCACTGGATGAGACCAGACATCGTGACTACGCAACTAGGTCAGCGGCGACAACTGGTGCACCAGGTAAATAATATCATTGCAATTTTTTTTATTAATATTACCGAACTAGTTCAATGATATTTAAAAACTGAGAATTAAAATTTATTATTATCTGTTTTTGTAGGCGATGCCCCGTCACTGGATGAGCCCAGACATCGTGAATACGCAACTAGGTCAGCAGTGCGGGTTGAAAGGCACGAAACACGAGCAGAGCACGATGATATTGATGATGTAATTAGGAGCTTTAAAAATAGGAAGAAGAAAAATAAAATTTGACAATGTAAAATATTGTATTATTATAAGACAAACGTTACCATACTTGGAACGTTTTTTTGCGTTATATAAAAAACTCATTTATCATACTATTTTTATGTCAAGCATTAATTGCAATGTTTCCTTGCGTACTTTTTGTTGAATTGTTTTTTTTATTAGTTATTGAATATTTTTTTTTATGCTCATGAAAGTAAAAAATGAAATATAGATTGGGTATTGGGGAATTGAGAGTGATGTGAGGGGGGGAGGGGCCATAAGAGCTTCCACCTTCATGTGGTTGGCCCTGTTTAGTAGAGAATAATTTATTGGAGCGATTTAATCTTGGAGCAAACCTCCCTTGATCCAGCGTAGCAACAAAAAAGTCACTGTTGACTTAGTTGCTACTCTTTCAAATTGTGGGAGGCTTGTTCCAAGTTCATGCGACTCCAATAAATTGTTCTTAAAATGAAGAGGAGCTTATTCAGGTATGTTTTGACATTTCCAACATATGTTCTAACATTATCATAAGAATGCATCTTAGAGTAAAAAATACTACATCAATTACTTGTATTTATTGTATAGATAATGATGGATTTTGATTGACTTGGCAGTGCAGGTACAAATCCTCTTGCATCATGAGCAATACAACTTGTCAACCAAGGTCATGTCCAGGATATTTTTGCTTGTGTGCTTGACCAGGTTCGTAATGTCACATTTTGTAAGTTCCTTTACAGTTCATAATTCAATATTAAGCTTGTTCATGATTATTATCTAGGTTTTTTGTATGTGTGTTTTCATCTATTTGATTGTAAGCAACTATGCATGTTTCCTATTGTTCACTATGATTTCTCCCATTACCACTCCCAGGATGAATCCGACTTTATTGTTACATAGGTTACCTTATTGTTACTATGATTTCTCCATTTACGAATTTCATAGGTTACATCATGTAAAGTTGTCAATCTCAGGTTGGTGATGAGCTTTAGTTATCCAGATTTGGGGCTTTTCTGATATTTTCTCCCTCATGTCATTCCTGCATCACCTCGTTGTTTGAGCATGCCAATTGTCTACCACTTGTACCAATTGGCACATGTCAATCTCCGAGTGGTGCCACATTTCACCTATTTTCAGTGAGAGTTTAGGGTTTCTCTAACATAGCTTCAGAAATCCGATTCAGTGCCTGCTTGAATATTGTCACATAATACTCATGGTTTGGATTGATGAGCATGTTTTGAATGGTTGGTTGATTCATAAGAACCACCCATATAGTCATCTTGAGATATTTCAGAAGGTTTCTCGAGTTTCCTTTTTCACCGTTTCTAGTGGGTGGGATGGTGTGAGGTGATCCATCAATACTGGTGCTCTTGTAGTAGGGAATTTGTTTTTGGGGATATAAAGGAGCATTTGATGTAGATATCCCATTGGATGAATTCATAGATGGGCACGAGAGGTCAAGAATTTAAATTAAAAATACGCAACCTCTAGCATGGCAACCTGAAGGCCGCGAGAGACACTGGTTAAAGATTGTTTTGTGCTAGCCTTAATATAGTCGTGATTTCTTTCTATTATCTTAATGCAAATATATAGTCCGGTCTCATTAAAATGAGGATTTTGGTTGTATTTCTCTTTGGTTATTTCTCTCTTAATGCTCCAGAAGTTGCCAAAAGTTGCGATAGTTGTTTAGTTTGCCTGTTACAACTTAAAAGTGGTTTTTAGCAATGGGAGTCATGTTTTTTAAGGTTCATACTAATATGAAGATCTTGTAATTCTATATTCAGCATAAGAGAAGATGGCCTCTGCTTTGGGCGGCATGACAACAATTGCCACATCTACCTCATTGGGTAACAATGGAAAGGGGAAGAAGTTGGGTGCAATGTTTGATAATTATGGCAGACAATTGTCTTCTCTTTCAGTTTTTTCACCCATTTTCTTTAATCGCTCAAGCAGAAGAGGGACTCTAAGATTACGCGACAGAGAGAAGGTAGTTAATACAAGAGCTATGGAAAAGGAGTTGTACTTCAACAAGGATGGCTCAGTGACAAAAAAATTGCAGGTCAGAGAAAAAATTATGTTTAAAGGAAGGTCACCCGCACGTGAAACTTCACTGCGGTGGATCTTTCCTTGTCCACTTATATTAGATTTTAATGTGTTATTTTAATTTTTCATGGAGGGTTGTTTTGGCATATGGTCTCGCATTCAATTGCACACTTACTGAAAGCATTGTCAATTTGTCTTGCAGGCGGTGTGAACAAACTTGCTGATCTTGTTGGAGTCACCCTTGGGGCGAAGGGCAAATGTTGTCTTGGAGAGCAAGCATGGTTCTCCGAAAATAGTTAATGATGGTGTGACAGTAGCTAAGGAGGTAATTTGTAGATGTGTGCTCTGGTTTTTTTTTAACGTTGTATTAGTTCCCCCTCTTAAATGTCTTAGATTTGGTAGGCATAATTTGAAAACTCAAAGGTGAAAGGAAACATATTTGTTACCCAATGGTCTACTTGGCCTATGGACTAGCCACATTAGAGTAATGCATAAAGCTTTTCACAACAATAAAAGGAAAGGGTTATGGCCGAGTCAAATTTTATTGTTATTGACAGTGTAATGAAATGTATCTCAATGCTATGGTTTTGGCCTTTTTATTGGTTGAATTAGAGGACCCAGTTGAAAATATTGGGGCCAAGTTGGTAAGGAAAGTTGTGGCAAAGACAAATGATTTAGCTGGGGATGGAACCACAACATCTGTTGTTCTTTCACATGTTGGAATATTGAAAAATTCCAGAACAATGAATGGAGAATAAATCTCCCTTCTTTTAACACAGAGAAAATAAAAATTTCTTTGACAAGAGACAGAGTTTCAATACTTTGAAAACAAACTTCTATTCCCTTCAATAACTCAAAAAAAAAACTATTACACTTCTTCCTCACTGAGAGGGATTACAAAATTATGACTGCTACAAAACGCAGTGCATAAAACCAACTCACCGTCTGTTCAAAACAAACATACTCTGTCTCTAAGACACTCTGCTGTGTTTTTCCCTTTCGCACTGCTGTGCATACACACTTAAAAAGTTACACTCAGTTTTTCACTTTTTACACACTGCTATGTAATAAAAAATTTACGTACTGTCTATAAAAAAAACTACCAAGCTTTTTCAACCTTTTTATTTTTATATGCCGGAACATCTAAAACATATTATAATAAACCCTCTTTTTAAAAAAATAAAATTAAAACTAAATTCTATGGCCCACCTTTCATTTCGCATATGATATATATATAACATATGTTTAAAACATATGTATATATTAAAATATCAAAACATTAAAGAACCCTTTCCGTCAGACTTCAAAAGTCTGAATAGATTGAATTTCAAACCAAATTCGCGTTCCAAAATGGGATGCTGACGTCTGCCTAATTTTAACTCAAATTCTCAATCCAATGTGCCCTATAAAAAATTCGGGTCCAGTTTTCAGGTTTTCAGATTCCCTTCAATTTCATGCGATCCAATATTAATGCTCCATGTGTCCTCTTGAATTTACAAAACTGTCGGGTAAATTTCTGTTTGTTTAATTTCTGGTTGGTGAATTGCGTTAATGCTGGTTGTTGTGTTTAAATACAATCCTGTACAGAAATATGGTTGCGGCCGTCTACAAAAAAAACTTGCAGGAATTTTAAATGCTGAATTAAATTTCTGGATGGCATGCAAGCAACCTCCAAAAAAAAAATGTTGCTGCTGCATCCGTCCTTCTGCTGCAGCAGTTGAAGTTAAAATTCAACAGCACAGGGTTTAATAAGTGAGGGTGTAAAGGTAACTTTTTGTCGATAGTACCGGATTAAGATCATCTATTCATTTTTGTAGGGTCTTATGGTGTTTGGTTTTTTAGTTTTGGGTTGGGCTTATTGAGTCTAAGATAGTTTTTGAGTGAAAAAATTGCTATCATGTATTAAAAAATTTTGGTTCTTTTGTCAAAATTTATGAGCTTGTTAGGAAATACAAAACAGACAATGGTTGTATCTTAAATTTGTGGAAAATAATTTGAAATGAAACCTTTTTGTTTAGGTTGTTGCAGCAGGTGCAAACCCCGTTCAAATTACTAGGGCATTGACAAGACAATAAAGGCCCTTGTTTCGGAACTCAAAATTTTGCCAAAGGAGGTAAACGCTTGCCTTTTGAGTAGGCTAGTTTTCCTTTTTGCTGATGGTTTGGTGTATCTAATTGAATTAGTTGCCTAAGGTATTTTTGGTTGCAAACTCCTTTTCATTTTTCATACAGTATTGGCCTTGTGGAATACATTTGATCGTGTGGTCTTGTTAGATCTACAACATTTGTAGTTGTTTAGTCTTATGGCCGAGGTGCACTTTTATTATGGAAATAGTTGATGCAATATTGTCATTTAATCCTTACTGCAGGGTAGCATGTTGAGAAGTTTCTTGTGAAACATTTGGTATTAAAAATGACACTTGATCCTATACAGCATCATGCACTTGACTTCAAAATTCATATTCAAAGCGTGCCAGACAATTCTTGCAAAATTTCAAATATTTATGTTGTTTTAAACCATTATCTTTTTCATGTATTGGATGCTGAAAATGTGAAAAGGACTTTGGTATGAAACCAACTGGTGAATAATTTCCAGCACAACAACCACTTCCAAGACATGAATTAGAAGTAGAACAAATGTGCTTATGAAGCATAGAAAGATATCCTTGATGCATTGTCAATGTTTGGCTAGGGTTATTTTTGGAGAAAATAACTCCTTATTCCTAGAATAGTGATCTTCAATACAAGTAAATGCCAAAGAAGAGAGATCATCGTGTGACGTAAAAAAACTGAAATTGGACCCCCAAGGAGAGCTGGTGTGTCTACAATCGCTCTGTCATCATTTTCCCTTGGTTTACCCCGTTCTTTTCCTCTAGCCTGAGTCTTAATTGACTTCTTCTTTCTTCGGGTTTATTTATCAAATTCATAGAATTTGATAAATAAATACTATCCACAATGGTTGGAACTTTAATTTATATTCCTGACTTTATATTATCTCCAATCCTAATAACCAATGTTTAACTTTCAAAACTTTGTATTTATACTCCACGTTTCTTTTTAAATAAATAACTTGTAATGAACTTTTGGCTCTATATTTCACCACCCAGCCTTACAACAATCACGCTCCAGACTTATGCTAATTATCCGCCAATCGTTTAATTAAACAATTTCATTATACTCCGGCCCCACCTATATATCAATAACCAATCAAACACTCGTATCGTACCTGGCTATCCTCCGCACACCTTAGTTAACCTCCGGGCAAGTTCAACGTGCGACCACCGTCCGATGGCCCTTCTCCAAATCAACGACTCTTGGCAATTTCGCTCGGCTTCCAACGTCGGGTTTTAACGTGCGATGGCGCGGGTTAAACGGTGGTTTTTCGGGGGTCACTTTGCCACGTGTTGCATTCCCTATGGAATCGCTCGCAAATAGGAAATACCGCCTACTCTGCAAAAGCAGTGCGATATGGGCAACCCGCTTTTGTGATTCCGCTCGTGGTTTTGGTAGAGGGCTTGACCACGAGTGCAAGTCTGGTTCTGCTATCCTTTTGTTTGTTAACTCATGTCCAATCCTTGGGTCAGGTTCCGAAAGCACAACAATTTTGTCTCTTTATTAAGCGGGATTTTTATATTTGGAATGCTTTTCACGTTAGTGAGCACACATACGTACCTCGCCTCGGGGTCTTTACATAAAAATGATTTTTTCAATAATTATTTATATAACTTTTCCACATGTTTAGTGTGGTATTCCCATGATTTATTATAAATATGTGTATTATCAAAGAAAACCAACACAAATTTTATAAGATGGGATCAAACAAAATTGTTCTTAAGTCGAGCCCGTCGGACTTCAAACGGCGATAAACTATAATTCAAACCAAATTCGCGTTCCAAAATAGCCTGCTGACGTCGGCCAATTTTGTGACGCGAAAACCAAACGAATTCCGCCCTAATCTTTTTCGGGTCCGAAGTTGGGCTGGCGTAAGGAGGGAAGTTGTGACGCGAATTTCTTATCAAATTCGCCCTAATATTTTTCGGGTCTGGATTTCCACTACGCGAGCGGCCCAAACAAAGATCCGCTCCAATCAATTTCTGCCACGTGTCCTCAATAAAAACTTGCCTTGCTCCCGGCTGCGGGTGCATTCGATGGCGTTTAAGGCGATGGGACATGGATATGGCGATTTCATATCAATCACATTAACATTTAACGCTGTTCAATTAAGTTTTCACATCAAATCTGCATTAATTAATTTTTAACACTGTTCAAGACCGGACCTCCACTCCTCTTAGCAATTCTGCACGCTCCAATTTGATCCCGCCTTCGGCTCTCGTTATTAATGATCAGAGATTAATTATGACGGGCGTCCTTTGATTTCATTGCATTCGGGTCGACAAAATGGCGTTTAGCCATGGTTTTTAAGACAAGCCAGTTGCTAGATTACACTGCCTGCTAACTGTGACGATAAGGAGAAGTGACCAGCTGAACTGCTACCTAGACCTTGCTGCATATTTGCATTTCTCTCGGTTTTGTCTCTGCCTGTCTTCCTCTGTTAATTGGAATTTTGCTTCTCCGTCTCCTCTTGTGCCCACTGCACCTGAGATTGCACCCATGCCTCGCGTGCGTCATAGGATGCGTTGCCGCAGGGGGAGCACTAGAGGTCAACCCCTGCGCGCTCCCTCCAACCCCTCAACAGAGTCGACTTCCGGCCAGTCCAGTGATTATTACGCAGGTCGATATCCAAATACTAGGAGTGGGCGGGGTCGGCTTGTAGGATCTGGCCACCGTATGGATTCCCCTGCTCCTCGCTTCCCCACCGCTAGTTCACCTTCTCCCACGATGCGCACTGCACAATTTTCCTTTAATTTCTCTCTCAACCGCCCACGAATCACGGCTTTAGTCACTGTGGTCTTCCGCGAGGAGGCCCAAATGGAGGAAGAATGCACCCGTCCGGCGGGTCTGAGCTCGGAAAAAGCCGGCCAGCATTCGGGCCTTCAGGAGGGGAGCCGTGGCATGCATGTGGAGGTAGCACCTAGCGATCCCGGACCTTCCGAATTAGGATGGTGCCGAATCGTGGAGGAACCAGCGGTGGATTAGTTTGGTTAATTTGTTTTTCTTGCTTAGCAGGCCCAGTTAATTGGGCTGCTTTTAGTTTATTTTACTGTGCTGGACCTTTAAGTAATATTTTTGAATTCTATAAATTAAACGTTCAAGACTGGTTTCCCCGTATGAGGGCAGTCTTCTTAATTTTTTGATTTTTTGATGACAAATTTTCCATGAGTATGGCCAGGCAATGTTTTTGACTTCGGTGTAATTTTATTCGCAATGTTAATAGATTAACTTTACTTAGAATTCTCACATGATTAACGTTTTTCTTGATCTGTTCAAGGATTTTGGGTACTTTAATTTGTATTTGGAACAATGGACGTCGGTACTCTATCTGTTGCTTTACTGTTCTACATACTACTATTTCTCTTTCTTATAGATGCCTCGGGCATATTTGAATGCTTTCTCAGATTGTCGATAATCTCCATGTGGACCGTTACTGGATTTTATATCATGTCCCTGTATGTGACATGGGGTATTTTTCTATCATTGTTTGGGGTGGGACTTCCACTTTTCTGGATGGATATTTGGGTTCCAATCTTCAAATGTGAAAATGTAATGACTTCATGGACTGTTTTACTTCATATAATATATTCAAAACAACGTTTTTCTCTTGTGAAAAAAAAATGATTAATGTTTATCACTCTGCCTTCAAAACTAGTGATGCTGGTTTATTGATATGGTCTGATGGTATTTTTATATTTTGGACATATCACACTCCTCACATGATTAGCGTTTTTCTCTGTTCAAGGATTTTTGGTACTTTAATTTGTATTTGGAACAATGGACGTCGGTACTCTATCTGTTACTTTACTATTCTACATACTGCTATTTCACTTTCTTATAGATGCCTCGGCATATTTGGATGCTTTCTCATATTGTCGATAATCTCCATGTGGATCGTTACTGGGTTTTATATCAAGTCCCTGTATGTGACATGGGGTATTTTTCTATCACTGTCTGGGGTGGGACTTCCACTTTTCTGGATGGATATTTGGGTTCCAATCTTCAGATGTGAAAATGTAATGACTTCATGGACTGTTTTACTTCATATAATATATATTCAAAACAACGTTTTTTCTCTTGTGAAAAAAAAAATGATTAATTTTTATCACTCTGCCTTCAAAACTAGCGATGCTGGTCTATGTTGCTGGTTTATTGATATGGTCTGATGGTCTTTTTATATTTTGGACATATCACACTCCTCACATGATTAGCGTTTTTCTATGTTGCAGGATTTTGGGTACTTTAATTTGTATTTGGAACAATGGACGTCGGTACTCTATCTGTTGCTTTACTATTCTACATACTGCTATTTCACTTTCATATAGATGCCTCGGGCATATTTGGATGCTTTCTCAGATTGTCGATAATCTCCATGTGGACCGTTACTGGGTTTTATATCAAGTCCCTGTATGTGACATGGGGTATTTTTCTATCACTGTCTGGGGTGGGACTTCCACTTTTCTGGATGGATATTTGGGTTCCAAACTTCAGATGTGAAAATGTAATAACTTCATGGATTGTTTTACTTCATATAATATATTCAAAACAACGTTTTTTCTCTTGTGAAAAAAAAATGATTAATGTTTATCACTCTGCCTTCAAAACTAGCGATGCTGGTCTATGTTGCTGGTTTATTGATATGGTCCGATGGTCTTTTTATATTTTGGACATATCACACTCCTCACATGATTAGCGTTTTTCTCTGTTCAAGGATTTTGGGTACTTTAATTTGTATTTGGAACAATGGACGTCGGTACGTACTCTATCCGTTGCTTTACTATTCTACATACTGCTATTTCACTTTCTTATAGATGCCTCGGGCATATTTGGATGCTTTCTCAGATTGTCGATAATCTCCATGTGGACCGTTACCGGGTTTTATATCAAGTCCCTATATGTGACATGGGGTATTTTTCTATCACTGTCTGGGGTGGGACTTCCACTTTTCTGGATGGATATTTGGGTTCCAATCTTCAGATGTGAAAATGTAATGACTTAATGGACTGTTTTACTTCATATAATATATTCAAAACATCGTTTTTTCTCTTGTGAAAAAAAAATGATTAATGTTTATCACTCTGCCTTCAAAACTAGCGATGTTGGTCTATGTTGCTGGTTTATTGATATGGTCTGATGGTCTTTTTATATTTTTGACATATCACACTCCTCACATGATTAGCGTTTTTCTCTGTTGCAGGATTTTGAGTACTTTAATTTGTATTTGGAACAATGGACGTCGGTACTCTATATATTTCTTTACTATTCTACATACTGCTATGTCACTTTCTTATAGATGCCTCGGGCATATTTGGATGCTTTCTCAGATTGTCGATAATCTCCATGTGGATCGTTACTGGGTTTTATATCAAGTCCCTGTATGTTACATGGGGTATTTTTCTATCACTGTCTGGGGTGGGACTTCCACTTTTCTGGATGGATATTTGGGTTCCAATCTTCAGATGTGAAAATGTAATCATGGACTGTTTTAATTCATATAATATATTCAAAACAGAGTTTTTTCTCTTGTGAAAAAAAAATGATTAATTTTTATCACTCTACCTTCAAAACTAGCGATGCTGGTCTATGTTGCTGGTTTATTGATATGGTCTGATGGTCTTTTTATATTTTGGACATATCACACTCCTCACATGATTAGCGTTTTTCTCTGTTGCAGGATTTTGGGTACTTTAGTTTGTATTTGGAACAATGAACGTCGGTACTCTATCTGTTGCTTTACTATTCTACATACTGCTATTTCACTTTCTTATAGATGCCTCGGGCATATTTGGATGCTTTCTCAGATTGTCGATAATCTCCATGTGGACCGTTACTGGGTTTTATATCAAGTCCCTGTATGTGACATGTGGTATTTTTCTATCACTATCTGGGGTGGGACTTCCACTTTTCTGGATGGATATTTGGGTTCCAATCTTCAGATGTGAAAATGTAATGACTTCATGGACTGTTTTACTTCATATAATATATTCAAAACAACGTTTTTTTTCTTGTGAAAAAAAAATGATTAATGTTTATCACTTTGCCTTCAAAACTAGCGATGCTGGTCTATGTTGCTGGTTTATTGATATGGTCTGATGGTCTTTTTATATTTTGGACATATCACACTCCTCACATGATTAACGTTTTTCTCTGTTCAATGATTTTGGGTACTTCAATTTGTATTTGGAACAATGGACGTCGGTACGTACTCTATCTGTTGCTTTACTATTCTACATACCGCTATTTCACTTTCTTATAGATGCCTCGGGCATATTTGGATGCTTTCTCAGATTGTCGATAATCTCCATGTGGACCGTTACTGGGTTTTATATCATGTCCCTGTATGAGACATGGGGTATTTTTCTATCATTGTCTGGGGTGGGACTTCCACTTTTCTGGATGGATATTTGGGTTCCAATCTTCAGATGTGAAAATGTAATGACTTCATGGATTGTTTTACTTCATATAATATATTCAAAACAACGTTTCTCGTCTTTTAAAGTTTCATTTTTTTTTTTTAAATTGAACCCTCCGTCGGTCTACCGACGCCTTGTAGACGTCGGAACTGTGACAACCCAGAAACGTTGGAAGAGAGACAGTATAAAAACGTCGGACCACATTTCGTCGGAATTACGACAGATTACAAACGTCAGAAGAACGACGTTCCAAACGTCGGACCGCATTTCGTTGGAATTGCGACATCTTACAGACGTTGGAAGAGCGACATCCAAAACGTCGGACCACGTTGCGTCGGAATTGCGACCGTTTACAAACGTCGGAGGCGCAATGGTTTGTGAGACGTCGGAAGAGTGACGCTTGTTCGGAAGCGACGGAAGAAGTGTCGATAGTGCGACACTTTTTACGTGCGTTGAAACTGCGACGGCATGACAAACCACATTTTGTGCGCCCTCGAACTGTCGCTCTTGCGACGACTATGTGTCGGAATAGCGACGAATTGGCCGTCGAAATTTCCGCCAAATTTTCTAGTGTTGGTCCCTGGTGAGCCACTTGCCCTGGTGCAGGAGCTGGCCAACTATGACAACCCAATATAGTTGGCTATTCTGCTGGCAAGTGTTCTTGATTTGCATGTCTATGATACAATTTTGGTGGCATGTTCCATGCAGTCTGGGTTTAACTTTGTTGGTGTGAGTTGTTTTGCAATATTGAAGGTGTCTAGTAGAGGTGGGAAGTAGAGCTAAAGGTGGTCCACATTGAATACTGGGTGCAGACCAAGGAATGGTGGAATAATGAGCTCGAAGGCATTGTTCCATACAACCTTGGTGATGGTGTACGACCCATATCGGAGCGGGCGAAGCTTGCAGTGGGGTCTAGTGAGGCGCTCCTTCTGCGAATGTAGCCACAATTTTTTGCCCACCTGGAAGTTGTGTGGCACCCGATGTTGATCATGTCATTTCTTGTACTTAGAATTGTCTCTGTCCAATATGTCATGAACTTGTTGGCGGATGTGATGAATGTGCTCAATGATTTTTTTCTCTTTGTCAGCTTCAGACTAGACATGAGCTGAATGAACATGAGTAGCCACAAATGGCATGACTACGTCAATGGGACATAGTGGTTGGAACCCCAGGCCCACCTGAAAGAGGCTATGGCTAGTTGAGTTGTGAAGAACTTAGTTATAACTGTGTTGTACATAGGGAAGGCTCTCATCCCATGTGTGTGGATGCTTTGAATTGTACATGCACAAAATGTGTACAATCATCCTGTTGACAACCTCTGTCTGCCCATCAGTTTGGGGATGGAAAGTTATGGAATTGGTGAGCTTCGTGTCTAGCATTGACCAGAGGTTGGACCAAAATTTGTTGAGGAACCTGTTGTCCCTATATGAGATGATAGACAATGGGATCCCAAATTTCACCCACACTCATTCAAAGAAGAGTTTAGTAGTGGATTCTTCTGTGATATTCTTCTTGCAGCCCGACATAATGGCCATCTTCGAGAATCTGTCAATGACCACGAAAACACAGTAATTTCCATGATTAGTTAAAGGAAGGCCCAACATGTAATCCATGGATATGGATTCCCAAGGTCGACTAGGGGTAGGTATGGGAGTATAGAGGCCTTACTTATTGATGGTCGGTTTGGCAATGGCGCAAGCAGTGCAAGATCTTATGTACTTCCCAACATCATGTTGAAGTTTCAACCAATAGAGATACTTCTATAGTATTGCCACTATTTTCTCGACCTAGAAATGCCAAATGACTCAACTGTAGTGTGCTTCCCAAATCATCTTGGCATGCTCGCTTGAAGGAATACAAAGGTGTCCCAGGTGACATAGCAGTGCATCGTGGAGGTGAAAATTTGGAACTTGCGTACCCTTCAAGAGTGTCTTGTATGTTTGGCCGAATTCTGGATCACTCTTATAGAGAAGTGACCAATCAGAAGTCTCGTGCCCACAAGAGTTGAGAACGGTGGTTAGTGCCATGATCAGTGGTCGGATGAGGCAGTCTGAAACATTATTGGTGCTGCCCTTCTTATAATTGATGTTCAAATGAAATTGTTGCAGATATGTGGAAGACTTTTGATGGCGATAGTTTTGAAACTTCCCTTGTGTCTGTATGAACTAAAGGGTTCGGTGGTTTTTTTGGATGATTGTTTCCTTCCAGAAAATGTAATGCTTCCATTGGCGGCAAGCCTGCACAATGGAATACACTTCTTTGTCATAAGTGGGATACTTGCGTGTTGTGTTGGACAATGTCTCATTGTGATATGCCACTGGATTCCCCTATTGAGTAAGGACTGCCCCAATAGCATAGTCATAGGGATTTGTCTCGATCTCAAATGGTTGTTGCAAGTCTGGTAATGTGAGCACTAGGGCAGAGCAGAGGCGATGTTTCAATTCTACAAATGCCTTCTGTTGAGAATCCTACCAAAATAATTTTTTCTTTCTCTCCTCCCTTGGTGACTTGACTCAAGGGCCAAGTGATGTGAGAGAATCCCAACACGAACCTACGGTATAAATTAGCAAGACCCAAAAATCTGTGAAGCTATGTTAGAGTGGTTGGGGCCCGCCAATCCCGAATTACTTGGATCTTGGTTGGATCCACATGCACCCCCCATTCATCAATAATGTATCCCATATACTGAACTTGGGTCATGCCAAAAGTGCACTTCTCCAAATTGGCACACAACTTTTGTTTTCGCAGTGTTTGGAGGACCTGTCGGATGTGGTGGAGGTGCTCTTCCCAAGTCTGGCTAAAGATCAATATGTCATCTAAGTATACTACTAAAAATGAGTTGGTGAATGGCTGCAAGATGTCATCCATCAACCTCATGAAGGTTGTGGGAGCATTAGTCAACCCGAAAGGCATGAACAGCCATTCAAAAAGATCCTCCTTGGCTTTGAAGGTAGCCTTATACACATCAGAGGGTTCAATTGGTACCTAGTGCTATCCGGATTTCAAGTCGATCTTGCTGAAATATTTTTTCCCTTTGAGTTAATCTAGAAGGTCATCAATCCATGGGATTGGTTACCTATTCTGGACAGTGATATTGTTCAACGCCCAATAGTCAATACAAAGTCTCCTAGTCCCATCCTTCTTCTGCACCAACATGATCGAGCTCACACATGTCGATGAAATTGGCCGGATGTGACCTTTATGTAGCAGATCCTGAATCTTCCTCTTGATTTCATCTTTCTCTATAACAGAGCACCGATATATCAGTCCGTTGGACAGCAGCACACCTGGGGTTAGATCGATGGGGTGCTTGACCTAACAGTGCAGAGGCACCCCTATGGATGAGGTGAAGATGTCCCCGTATGCCTCTAATACCTTGTCCATTTGTTGTTGTCGTGTGGAGGAGCCCTGTCTGGAGGTCGTGGCGACCGACTTCTTCTTGCCCTGGAGGCGGATCATCAGGAAAACAAATTTCCCATTTTTGGAAATAAGCTTACGACATTGTTTTGCAGTAACCAAAGAGATAGTCATAGGCAGTGGTACCTCTAGTATCCTTTATAATTTATTGCCCAAAGTGACAATAACAATGCAAGGTCAGGACTAATACACATCATATCGCTTCCATAATTATGGTTGGCCTAATAATACAACACAAACATCAAGAGGAGCAATGTCACATAATACATCATCTGTGAAGGGCTTGATGATGTAGGGAAGGTGATCATTAGGGGAAGTTTGAGGTCTAAAATGGACCTCCTACTGAAATTATAAAATAATAGTGGAAATAATAAAATAAGATTTGATTTCATCATCAAAATTTAGAGGGAAAAAATAAAAAACTAACTTTTCAACACATGTTTTCAACTTATCTCCCTATGGGTTTACTCAAATTTCGAGCGGGAACACTCATTGGATGTGTTGTAGCTCCTAGAGATAGCCTTGAGTTGCAAAAGACCAGTGCCTAGGACATATTGAAATCAGAGGTTAGATGTAGACAATTTTAAGGGTGCCTGTGAAAGAATATGGTTTAAGAGGATAATGGTTCTGGTGGTTCCAGAATGATGAAGAATTTGGAGTTTGATTCATGTGAATTACCCTATACTGTGAGAGGGCTCAGGAGGTTGTATGGCTCGATGGAATTTCAAATGGGCCAAGTATGAAACAATGAGCAGAAGCTTTCATAATATGCAGAGGTGTTGAGAAGGAACGGAGGAGGAACCTGTGAGAGACAGGCTTAAAAGTCCTAAGAATCTGTTTCCCGTGAACTAAAAGGAAGCGAATGTAAGTGGAATATGACCAAAAAGAGAGATTCGTGGAGTGTGAATTAAGGGGGCACAACAATTTTAACACATGAGCATTATTCATACACGAATTCATGAATAAAAATGCATACCACCGGCATATACATTACATGAATCATCAAAGCAGCAAAACATTGAAGATGATTATACATATACAGGAGATTACTAATAAACAAGAGAACACAGATACATACTACTCATTGCTTCATCTGGAATCAAAATAAACAATGTTGGATATCATATTATGTTCAAAATAACTCTCTTGAATATGTATCTTAGAGCACAAAGAGCACAGTCATACAGAACTACAACAAAAATTCTCCAAAATTTAGAACCCTTCTTTCATCTTTGAACCCTCTACATATATAGTTCTCCTTGAGGGTTTACGATCAAATAAAATTTCATGATCGACCCACACATGTGAAAATCAAAATATCATAACCAAATCGTAGAGTGTGCATCAATAAATCACTCCCATAATCAGAAAATCAAAACAGAATAAGGTGAAATCGAGATTTCAATAGAAAAACATCATAATCAAACAGTAAAAGAAATAACGTATTTGGCCCCGGAGGCCAAATCCTGGAATCTTCAAAATGGGGTGGCGAGGAGTAGCCATGAAAAAGTGGGAATTCTAGCTTCCATCACATGATTCCACTTGCCACCAAAAGCCTCCACTCCCTTATTCTCATGATTTCCACTATTCGTTACGAAATGGCCAAACGTGCTACATGTGCTTAGCTCTTTAGTGAGGAGTTCTTGGAAAAAATGAATATACCATAACTGTACTTATCGTGCCAAAAACCCATGTCGTGCTTGACTTGAAAAACTGGAGATTGGATTTCGGAGGGGGTCCTATCTGGTTTGTGGTATTGGATGGGGGGGTGCGAAATCACTGCAGGCTGACACGTAGCACCAGAGGTGGTTTCCAAAACCAAACATTTCAGACCCCCCACTCGACGTTAACCTTCAGAAGGTGAGGGGGGGGCGAAATATATCATGAGCTGTTAGATATGTGATAGGCAGTGGAGAAGAGGGGAAGATGGCAGAAGTAAAGGTGGAGTTAGTGGGAGAAATGGCGGTAACAAGAATGAAGCAATGCAATGTGAGATGCATGATGAGAGGAGAGGTGACATGGCATGATGGAGGTGGGGCCACCCGCAAATCGCAGTCATAAGTTTTTTGTTATGAGAAGTGAAGGGTAAAGGTTATGACTTGTGATGTGTTATTTTCAATGGGTGGAGAGGAGACATGGCATGACAAAGGTGGGGCCGCCTGCAAATCGTAGTCAGAAGTTTTTTGGTATGAGAAGTGAAGGGTAAAGGTTATGAATTGTGATGTGAGATTTGCAATGGGCAGAGAGGAAACGTGGCATGACAGAGGTGGGGCCACCCGCAAATCACAATCGGGAGTTTTGTGAAGGAGTGGAATGGTGACAACAACTCTTTCCCCTTCTGACTACGGGGTGTCCGCCCGAGTTGTGCCTGAATTTATTGGCCTTCCCTTTAACCATTCCTACCTCATCCCTATGATTTTCCTATAGGGGCCACTTCTCCACCTTGTCTGCAGTCACAGGCCAACATGATGCATAATTTTATTCCTCATCTAAGTAGTACCCACGTTGCATACTTTCAATAGACCCTGCTACATGAAAAAATGAGAAATACATGAAAAACGTGATTGCAATCAAGGTTTTCATGTATTTCTCATTTTTTGTATAAAAGGGTCCATTAAAAGTATGCAACATGGGTACTCCTTTAATGAGGAATTAGATTTTACATCCAACGAGTACTCCTGCTCGAAATTTTAGTAAAACCTTAGGGAGATAAGTTGAAAATAAAAGTTGAAAAAGTAGTTTTATTATTTTATTATTTTTTAATTTTTACCTTTTTACCCCAAATATGGTGAATCGTCCCCCATGGTTGACATCATCATCTTGAATCCTATTGGTTCTTATAAATTTTATTTTGGTTGTACGTTTTTCTTAGTAGGCCCATTTTAGGCCCATTTTAGACCTTAAAAGTTCTCTAATGACTATTGGCTGATGCGGAGATCCCGTCCTTGGTGAATCCACTCGATGGTGTATAGTTGTGGGTGTACTATGGTTGGAAAGCCCAACTGCTTCACGAGATTTGTTGAAATGAGGTTCTTCTAGCTCCCACTTTCAGCAATGAACTGTAGTGGGGAACCCTTTACCCACAACTAGGAGAGGAAGAGACGCTCCTCCTCCCCTGGATCTTCCAGTTCCTCCTTCTGGATATTTGCAGTGGCAATGGTGGCATTGGGCTCCGCATCAATAATATTATTCCCTTTGTCATTCCCCTTGTCAGGTTCTTATTCAGAGTAGGAACATGCATCTAATTCAGAAGCCCTCATCTCGGCCATCAGTGACTTCTTGGCCCGACCCTCACTTGTGTTGTGAGTGGAGCTCTTATGGAACTCATGACACCACTTTCTCGTGTCCTTCTTCGGATTCATGGTGTTGTTATTTGCTTGCAACTTCGATAGTTTATCTTGGGCCACCATGCCTTGGCTTTGTCCTTTTTTCTGTGGTTTGGGGGCACCTTTCCCTTGCTTTTGATTCACAGATCCAAAGTATCGCTTCTTCTTTTTGAATTTCTGCACAATATTGGCCACATACCGGTATGATGTACCAAGCAAGGAGATGTCGAGGAACTCCATTTCCTCATGAATGTATCTGTGAAGACAACTGTGGTACTTCAACACCAAATGTTTCTCTGAATCTTTGATACTGAAATTTGTGCACAGGGTATGGAACAGATTCGTCAGCTCATGCACATCTTGATCCCTTTGCTGCCGCAACGTAGTCCATTGTATGTACTTGTCCTCATAGCTCCCCAAGGGATAATATTTTTCCTTGATGGCGTATCAGAAATAATTCCAATTCGGTATGGCCAAGAACATAGAGTGTTACACCATTTTTTTGGTCATCTAACCCATTATCATTAGATGAACCCAAGTACACCATGTAAGACCAATTTTACCCCAAGTAAAATTGCTTTCACCATATAAAATAACATTTGTCCATATTTCCTAGTCATATTTAACCCAAAACAAGGAAATTGATTAAATAAATCATTATTTATTTCATTATTTCCTAGGAATAAGTTATTCAAATCATTATTTAATAATATTCCTAGTTAAATTGGACTAAATCATTTGTAAATAATTAAATAAATCATTATTTATTTAATTATATTCCCATCATCTCCCTAAAATAATAAATAAATCATTTATTTATTTATTGTTTATAAATAAAGGAATTGACCCAAGTCAAAATACCTTTTCCCTCCAACAAATATAATAAAATATTCCTAAAGGGTGATTCTAGAATGTGATTAATAATATTTTATTCATGCACCGAGTTCTAGAACACCCCAATATTTTGTTATAAATAGAAGGGTTTTCCCCATTCATTAGTCACCTTCATTGCATTAGATCACTCTGGATCTACTCTTGGTCACCATTTTACATTTTGCGTTGTGAACTCCCATTGAGTTCTATGTTTGTTTTTCTACACCAGTAAGAGAGAGGAATGCTAGATCTGAAACACTGAGGACTTTCAAGAACCCATCCCACTGAGGAGAACCGGAAAACACCTTTCTTGTTTTCCTCTCAGGTGCCCCATTCTTTTAAACATTTTGTTCTTGTCTTGTATATTGGATGCATGGAGCCATATTACATTTTATCTTCTTAATGTCTTTTGTGCTTAGATCTGAATTTGTGCAGCAGACTTAAAGATATTTTGCAGCCATAATCGATGTTAGGGCTATTTGTTATGCATAGCTAAAGTGATCTTTTACGATGAAAGAATCACACTAACAAAGAGGGTTCCCCCTCATCATTTTTCTCACAGTAGGTTTCCCACCATTCCTTGACATAGGGGGTAGCTTTGAGGAGTGCAAAAATAATCTTCTCTCGATCGGAAAAGCCATGAACCGAGAAATATCCTTCCAATAGAGTCAACCATATATCTATGGTTTTTTCATATATTTTGCCCTCAAATATGGGAATGTCAAATTTTACTTGTACCTTAAAAGGATTTGCGCCTCCAGAGTGGCTGCTGGATGCAGATGCACTGTCGGTGGGCAGTCGTTGAAGGATCTGGCAAAAGTTACCCATCATTGAGTTTCCTTGTTTTATGAGGGTCTCCTCAAGCAATATTTTGATAAGATCTCCTGCTCCCTCATATTTATTTTTGTCCCCCATAGGCGACCATCGGGGTTTGCGAGGCTGATCTTGCAAAGGTTAAACTAGATCGAGCCCTAACTCCTTATACCCCGACCATGTTGGAGACATGCAAAGAAGGATCAAGAAAGAGCAGATGGCTCTGAAACCACTGATCCGGATTTATGCTGGAACACAACATAACACACATATAACCATAAATACAACACATGCAGTGGAAATAACAATTCATTTCATTACTATCAAAGAACTAATATTTGTTTACAGACATAATGGAAATAAACTAGCTACGGCGCTGGTAGCATATCTCTTAGAAGATATGTGGTGGCTACAAGTCTATGAAATGTGTTAAAATGAGGTTCAAGGGCCTATTTATTATTGAGAAATAATGGAAAACCATAAACGTCAAAAAACCTAACCCTAGGAGATGAAGCGCCAAAACTATGGGCCCCGTTTGGGTAAATCCGGGTACATCAACTTCCCGATGATGTAACTTTGGCATACGATCTTCGTTTGATGCGCTCAATACCTCGTTAAAAATATCTATCTGAGGAATAAAAATTTTGAGTGAGAAATATATTATCTTATGACCTTGTTGCTCCAGATTTTCCCAAAAAATGTCGTTTAGGGCCTCAAAATAGCTCCGAAAGTTCACGACCCAAAAAAATAATAAAAATAGTAAACTGTGCTATAATAAAGGAAACTGAAAAACTGAAAGAAAAAATGGTGGGGCTGAAAGTGGAATAGGTGGGTGGCCACAAATATCCACCTAGATCATTCCTCCTCCCTTAGGAAGAAATGGTTCCCATTGTGTTGAGTTCCTCCATGAGATGAGGAAAATTCTGCTTAACTTGGTCCCTAGTGAACCACTTGCCTTGGTACAAGAGTTGGTCAAATTTGACAACTCGATACACTTGGATCTTCTACTGGCGTGTGTTCTTGATTTATATGTCTATGGTACAATTTGTGATGGCATGTTCCATGCAGTCTTGATTTAACTATGTTGGTGTGAGTTGTTATGCAATGCCGGAGGTATCCAGTAGAGGTGGGAAGTAGGGTCGAAGGCGGTCCACATTGAATACTGGGTGCAGACCAAGGAATGGTGGAATATTGAGCTTGAAGGCTTTGTTCCCTATAACCTTGGTGATGGTGTACGACCCATATCGAAGCCGACGAAGCTTGCAGTGGGGTCCATGATGCCCTCCCTCTGCAAATGTAGCCACACTTTGTCGCCCACCTGGAAGTTGTGTGGCACCCATTGTTGATCATTTCGTTGCTTGTACTTAGCATTGGATCTATCCAATATGTCATGAAGCTGTTGGCGGATGTGCTGAATGTGCTCAATGAAGTTTTTCACTTTGTCAACTTCAGACTAGACATGAGCCCTACGTCAATGGGACATAGTGGTTGGAACCCTAGGCCTACCTCAAAGGGGTTGTGGCCGGTTGAGTTGTGTAGAACCCATTTATAATTGTGTTGTACATAGGGAAGGCTCTCATCCCATTTGCGTGGATTCTTTGAATTGTACATGCACAAAATGTGTACAATCATCCTATTAACGACCTCTATCTGGCCATCAGTTTGGGGATGGAAATCTATGTACTTGGTGAGCTTGGTTTCCAGCATTGACCAGAGGCCAGACCAAAATGTTTTGAGGAATTTACCATCCTGATCTGAGATGATAGATAGTGGGATCCAAAAGTGCACCCACAGTCATTCAAAGAAGAGTTTAGTAGTGGCTTCTGCTATGATATTCTTCTTGCATGCCGACATGATGGCCATCTTCGAGAATCTGTCGACGACCACGAAAACACAGTCATTTCCATGCTTAGTAAAAGGAAGGCCCGACATGTAATCCATGGAGATGTATTCCCAAGGTCTACTAGGGGTTGGTAATGGGGTATAGAGGCCTTGCTTCTTGATGGTCGCTTTGGAAATGGTGCAAGTAGTGTAGGATCTGATGTACTTCCCAACATCTTGTCGAAGGTTCGGCCAATAGAAATATTTCTGCAGTACTGCCATTGTTTTCTCGACCCTAAAATTCCCAACGACTTGATTGTAGTGTGCTTCCAAAATCATCTTGGCACGCTCGCTTGAAGGAACACAAAGGTGTCCCAGGTGACAAAACAGTGCATCATGGAGGTGAAAATTTGGAACTTGCGTACCCTCCAAGAGTGTCTTGTACGTGTGGCCAAATTTTGGATCGCTTTTGTAGAGAAGCGACCAATCAAAAGTATCATGTCCACAAGAGTTGAGAACGGTGGTTAGCACCACAAACGGTGGTCGGCTGAGGTAGTCTGCACCATTATTGGTGCCGCCCTTCCTATACTTGACATTCAAATGACATTGTTGCAAATATGTGGACCACTTCTGATGGAGATCGTTCTGCAACTTCCCTTGTGTTTTTATGAATTTTAGGGGTCGGTGGTCTGTGTGGATGACCGTTTCCTTCCCCAAAATGTAATGCTTCCATTGGAGGCAATCCTGCAAAATGAAATACATTTCTTTGTCATAAGTGGGATACTTGCGGACTATGTCAGATAGTGTCTCAATGTGATATTCCATTGGATGCCCCTGTTGAGTAATAACTACCCCAATAGCATAGTCAGAGGCATCTGTCTCAATCTCAAATGGTTGTTGCAAGTCTGGTAATGTGAGCACTGGGGCAGAGCAGAGGCGATGTTTCAATTCTATGAACGTCTTCTATTGAGATTCCGACCAAAATAATTTTTCTTTCACTACTCCCTTGGTGACTTGACTCAAGGGCCAAGTGATATGAGATAATTCCAACATGAACCTGTAGTAGAAACTATCAAGACCTAGAAAGCTGCAAAGCTCTGTTAGAGCGGTTGGGGCTAACCAATCCCAAATTACTTGTATCTTGGTTGGATCCACATGCACCCCATGTTCATCAATAATGTATCCAAGATACTAAACCTGGGTCATGCCAAAAGTGCACTTGGAGGACCTGTCGGATGTGGTGGAGGTGCTCTTCCCAAGTCTGGCTGAAGATCGGGATGTCATCGAAGTACACTACTACAAATGAGTTGTTGAATGGCTACAAGATGTCGTCCATCAGCCTCATGAAGGTTGCGGGAGCATTAGTCAACCCGGAAGGCATGACCAGCCATTCAAAAAGGCCCTCCTTGGCTTTGAAGGTAGTCTTCCACACATCGGAGGATTCGATTGGTACCTAGTGATACCCGGACTTCAAGTTGATCTTGCTAAAATATTTCGCCCCTTTGCGTTGATCTAGAAGGTCATCAATCCATGGGATCGGGTACATATTTCAGACGGTGATCTTTTTCAATGCCTGATAGTCAATACATAGTCTCCAAGTCCCATCCTTCTTCTACACCAACACGATTGGGATCCCATAGTGCGATGAACTCGGCTGAATGTGACCTTTCTGCAGTAGCTCCTGAATCTGCCTCTTGATTTTATCGTTCTCTAGAATAGAGCACCGATAGATCGGTCCATTGGGTAGCGATGGACCTGGGGTCAGATCGATGGGGTGCTTGACCTGACAATACAGAGGCACCCCTATGGGTGAGGTGAAGATGTCCTCGTACTCCTCCACGACCTTGACCATTTTTTTTTGTCGTGCAGAGGAGCCCTGTCTGAAGGTCATGGCCACCGTCTTCTTCTTGGCCTGGGGGCAGATCATCAAGAAAAAAAGTTTCTCGATTTGGAAATGAGCTTACTACATTGTTTTACAGTAACCAAAGAGATAGCCACAGGCGTTAGTACCTCTGGTATCCTGTACAAGTTATTTCCTAAATTAACAATAACAACGTGAGGTCGGGACTCATATATAACATGTTTCTTCCATAATTATGATTGGCCTAATAATACATCACAAACATCAAGAGGAGCAATGTCACATAATACCTCATTCGTGAAGAGTTTGATGCTGTAGGGAAGGAGACACCGCTGGCTGACGTCGAGATCTCGTACTTGGTGAATCCACCCGATGGTGTATTGTTGTGCATGTGCTGTGGTTGGAAAGCCCAACTGCTTCACAACCTCTACTGAAATGAGGTTCTTTTTGCTACCATTGTCGATAATGACATGTAGCGGGGAACCCTTTACCCACAACTGGGAGTGGAAGAGATGCTCCTCCTCCTCTGGAACTTTCGGTTCCTCCTTCTGGATCTTTGCAGTGGCAATGGTGGCGTTGGGTTCCACATCAATAATCTACTTCCATTTTTCATTCCACTTGTCAGGTTTTGATTCAGAGTTAGAGCATCCATCTGATTAAGAAGCCCTCATCTCGCCCACCAGTGACTTCTTGGCCCGAAACTCACTTGTGTGGTGAGTGGAGATCTTATGGAATTCACACCACTTTTCCGTGTCCTTCTTCGGCTTCGCGGTGTTGTTCTATTCTTGCGGCTTTGGTAGGTTATTGGGTCGCCATGCCTTGGTTTTTTCCTTTGTTCTATGGTTTGTGGGAACCTTTCCCTTTCTTTTGATTCACAGATCAAAAGTCTTGCTTCTTCTATTTGAATTTCTGCCCAATCTTGGTAGCATATCGGTATGCCATACCAAGCGAGGAGTTGTCTAGAAACTCCATTTCCTCCTGAATGTATATGTGCAGAAAACTACGGTACTTCAACACCAAATGTTTCTCCAAATCTTCGATACCCAAATTTGTGCGTACGGTATGGAAAAAATTCATCAGCTCATACACATCTTGATCCATTTGTTGCCGTAACGTAGTCCACTGTATGTACTTGTCCTCATAGATCCCCAAAGGATAATATTATTCCTTGATGGCGTCTCAGAAATAATTCCAAGTGGGTATGATCGAGAACAGAGAGGGTTCCCCCTCATCCTTTTTCTCACAGTAGGTTTCCCACCAGTCCTTGAAATTGGGGGTAGCTTTGAGGAATGAAAAAATAATCTTCTCCCAGTCCGAAAATTCATGAATCGAGAAATATCCTTCTAATAGATTCAAAAATCTATGTATGACGTCTAAATCTATTTGGTCCTTAAATATGTGAATGTCAAAGTTTATTTGTACCTTAAAAGGAGTTGCACCTCTAGAGTGGCTGTTGGATGCAGATTCGCTGCTGGTTGGCAGTCGTTGAAGGATCTGGGCAAAGTTATCCATCATCGTGTTCATTTTATTTTCGAGGGAATCCTCAAGCAATATTTTGATAGGATCTCCTTCTCCCTCATCTTTATTTTTGTCCCCCATGGGCGGTCGTTGGGGTTTGTGAGGCAAACCTTGCAAAGGTTCAACCAGATCGAGCCCTAACTCCTTATACCTCGACCTCGTTAGGGAGATGCAAAGAAGAATAGAGAAAGAGAAGACTGCTCTGAAACCACTAATCTAGATTTATGCAGGAACACAATAGAATACACATTTAACCATAAATACAAACATGCAACGGAAATAAACCTTCATTTCATTATTATCAAAGAATTATTTTTTTTACAGACATAATGGAAATAAACTAGCTAGGGTGCTGGTAGCTTATCTCTAAGAAGAGATGTAGTGGCTACTGTTAGTGTGAATTCTAATCGTAAGCATACGAAAAAAAATCACTTTAGATTTTCATAACAAACAACCCTAACATCAAATATGGATGCCAATTTCCTTAGATCTGCAGTTAGTTAACCAAGATAAGTGCTACAAAATCTAGATCTGTGCAGTTAAAGAAATTAAACAACAAATAAAATCAAGAGTTGCTCCATGCATCTCGTTAGGGTCCTATAAATATAGGATTCATAATTTTGAATTGACTCTGTTAAAATCTTGAAATATTGTACATACCTTTTCTTTCTGCAAATGTATTCCCCAATTAAAAAATGAAAAGAGGGTATGTCTTAAAAGAACAATCAAAGGAAAAAAAGAAACAAAGATCAAAAGAATATTAAATGTGAACCCCATCAAAAATAGATCATGAAAGTGTTGCAAGCTTCAATGCACCCATGCAAATGAAGTAAAAAAAAATAGAATAGTGATGGGTAGGTAGAAAGCAGTTGTGCAAAGCATGTAATAAAGCATCATCTGGAAAATTACTAATTTCCCCTCCCCCATAATGATCCAATATTCAAAACCTTCAGTTAAAGAGGCTTAGAGCATTTCTCTGACTTCTGTTGGGACCGGACCCAAGGCTTACTGACTGAGTGGTAAAAGTACTGGATTCCCTTCATAAAAGTCCATTTCCTTAACATATTCACCCTTTTCCAAAAATATAATCCCTTTTCCTAAGTAAAACACCTTTTTTTCTTAGAAAAAGTAAAATCCCCTCTTTATTAATTTCATTTCATCCAAAAACACTCAAAAACCCAAAAAATACAATTTATCCTAAGTTAATGTGTAAATATTAAAATGAGGTCATTATTATGATCAAAATGCCTATTTTACACTTTTCCTAGTTTATTTTATATTTTCATTCATTACATTTCATTTCATATTAATTTTTAACATAAAGTATTAATCCCTTTAGACTACCCCTTCCCGTATATTTATTAACTCATTTAGTTAAAATATCCCAAAAACCCATTATTTAAACATTAACCTATGATTTATATTCCCCATGTGCTAATATAAATTCTCTCCCTTTCCCCATAGGTTAAAAACAAAAACATTATAAAAACCCGCCCCACATTGGTTATAAAACATTTGTTAATGTTTTATACGCCATGTCAATATTACTCCCCTCCAATCAAAATAATACATTGGTTTACATTAAAACTATGTTTTAAACATTAAACTAATCCCGTCACATAACAGAACAAACTCGGGCCCCACAGTCCACTGCCGAGCATCTTCAGAAATTAATCTTCACCGTTCGCACTTATCCCTCCAGATCCAATGATCATAACACAATATCACATTTTAAATTGTGCCAATATTAATCATTTCAATTTTGTGAAATGGATGGTTTTGCTATACTATCTCTCCTCCACGTGGCGACATTAGATTGGATCCCATTTGATCCAATGAAACATCTTACCACCCATAGCTCGTGCGATAAACCACTCCTGGTTTTCTCCTCCGACTCCAAAACCGCCCTCCTCTCAGTTAACTGACATTCAATACTAATGTTGTTTTAAACCTAAAAACACTATTAAAACTATAAATGCATAGATAAACCCTTTTTGTACTCTTTGTCTGTGCTTAAGATTTCCCGACTGAAAACTCAAGCCCTGTACACCATTTTCATGCCAAAGAACCAGAAGACCACTGCCAATGCCGAATTGAAAACCCCTTTGCACATGTGATAAACCTCTGGTTCACCTTCTGCGATGTGCTAAAAACCATCATTCTACTCTGGCACTATGCAAAAGGCCAACATTGTTTCAAAAAACCTGCAATTGAGTTATTTCTGCGGATTTATGAATAAAATTAAAGCCATTGCCCAACCACTGCAAACTCGTGTTTCATTAATCAATTGTTTGTTTTTTTTGCAGGTGTTTATCATTACCATAAAATGGATAAACAATTGGATACTAATCCCCAACCTGTTTACTCCAAATTCCCAGGGTATGCATTCGAAAATTTTTCATAAACAAAAGATTCCAGGCAATGTAGCGGAACAGAAAGAAGTCAATTATGCACAGAGAGATAAAAATGCACAGTGAATGGTAAAAGTGAAATAAGAATTCACAGTGATAGTGAAAACATAACAATCAAAGAGCATCAGAGTTAAAGTGTATCAGATAAAAGTCAGAGTCAAAGTTAAAATAGTAAAAGTAAATACAGAAGTAGTAATGGTTAAAATGAGATGAAAACACTTTCACCAATAACAATGAATTTTATCCAAAGTAATAGAAAAAAAATAGTTAAAAGAACAAAAAGTTCAAAAGATGAAAACAGAGCATGAAGGTACATTTTCCAGAAATTTCATGTTTAAGTCATAGTTTTGCATAACCTATTGTGACCAATCCAAGATGAATTTTGTAAAACAGGAGGAGGTTTTTGTTCCTAGGAGACCCATCTACAAAACCTATATCTACAATATATTTATCTCAACAATATATTTATCTACAATAACCTCTTTCACTTTTTACATATAGATCTCGAATTGAGATATACAAAGGTATCATTGGACCCCATTTTTTCAGAATTTCTGGAACAAAATGCACAAAGGAAGGAGACATTTAGTTACTTGGATGCCTCATCATCAACTAAGAGTTGATAACAAATTCGAATTTATCTTCTCTGTCACAATCAATCCATAAAAATAGTGCCAAATAGATTCATTAGTTTTGAGTGTCCCTTTATTGAGTTCTATTTATGTAAAACAGTTTGAGATATTTGTAAACCAATCTTGATATTTTTTAAAGATATTTTAGTTTAGAATTTGTATAAATACTTCACTCTTTGAAGTATTATTGTGGAATAAATTGACAAAGATTTTTATAGTCAATATTTATGTACCTGAAGGCTTTTTTGTAGCAAGTTCAATTAGCAGACTGGATCAAATCATCTAGCATCATATTTCAGGATTCATGTGATGAGCTATTGAAATGAAGTACTTTCTACTTGTCATTGTTTATCTTCTCATGTTTTCATGCATCCATTATGTATTCTAAATTTGAATGATAAAACATGAGTATTATTTCAGGATTTTTTAAAAGCACCTTGTCTTTACTGTTTATCATTTCTATGTTTTCTATTGATTTCCATAGTAGGGAACCCTTACTTGCTCCCTCTTTCGAATGACCTTTGTCTACTCTTTCCTTATCCGAATCAAAAAATTCTTAACTTCTCTTTGTCCCAATTAATCCACTTCACCAATCAACCTTCAAAGATCTTTAGTGACTTGTCTATCTTTCCCTGAAAATATTTGTCTTTTGACCTTGATCTTGAGCTGTCTGCTTGACACATTGACTCCATATTCCCAATGGAAACCAGACCTATTACTATCCATCTCAGTAAGTGATTTTTCCCACAAACCAAACCAAATCTCAAAACCAAATTTTCATTTATAACTAGCCTAAAATCATGTTTAAAAACAAATTTAAATCTTGTAAAGAGAGCCCTCTCTGAACCCTAGGAAAGCTAGATCCTAGAGTTTAAAAGTAGGTTTGTGGTTACCTCGGAATATTTCTTTCTTTAACCTTGAGAAATTGTTGAGTGATAACATATTGACAACTCCGCTGGGGAAACTAACATTTTCTTCAGAAATATTTTATAGGTTCAAATCTGATCTATGATGGTGGACAATGATTAGACACACAAAGGTTAAAATCATCCACCTGGCGACTCTAAATCAATTTCACAATCAAGACTCCACTAGAGGAATGAACCTGAAAGAACAATATGGAAAGATCAGGCTTTCAACTTGGATCTTAATCCAAGGCATCATGTTCTTTCTCATTAAGAAAGTTTTTCAATGTATATTGTATTTTATAGAAGATCTTAGATTAGTTTTTAATTATTTTCCTTTGAAGATTGTAAGTACTGATTCTCTTAATCTCTTTGAGCAGCTTTCTTATGAATCTAATGATGATCGTTTTTCAATTAAGAAACCTCAAATAATCAAGACTGATATTACAATCCTGTACATATTCATGTACCACATAAAGTTCCAGATAGATATAAGCCCCCTTCCATGTAGTCACACACCTTCCAAGTTCCATTGGCTCCCCCATCTTGGGCAATCCATCCCTTAGCAAGGCTTCCTTGCATCAGATGGTCTAAAAACCAAGGGATATCCCTACCTCAAAACCATAATACCGATTATAACATGCTCATGGAAATCAATGGACACTATTGGGTACCAATGTTCCACAACGACCCTGCTCCTGAATTGATTTACCAACATATCACTACCTGTTTCAATTCCTTTTGTTGTTGCTGCTAATGCTTGCAATCAATTTCAACCACCCAACCAGGAATTTCTCTGCTCCCTGTCCCAAGCACATAACTTCCATTAGATTTAAAATAAATTGAAATAAATTCACATCATACCTGATTGGTAGCTTGTCAATAAGGTACACTTGCAATTTTGTTCACTTCCTGTCACCACAAGTCAAACTAGCCATTGGTCAAATCATCATGTATAAACATATCACATCCGGTTAGCTCAAAACACAACTATCATTTGTCAAAATCATGAATCATAGGCAATAATCATAAACCATAATCATAAATCAAATGTAACCATCATAAGTTAGAATCGTAGATCATGTGTTATCGCAAATAAATTTTTAATTTTTGACTAGGGTCACTCACTAGGTTTCATATGTCTCATAAGGTTGGTCCATGAAATTGATGAAAAATTCATGAAATAAGTCTTTATCCTAAGTCAAAAACACCTCATTGGTCATGTCATCTTAGTCATATCTAGCAAGTTTCACTTTAGGTTCACATGCATTGGTTTAAAATTCGTTTTTAAGTCACATGTCTGATTTTTCCTAATTTTGTAGCGAATTATATGAAAAATAGGTGATTTTCGCTGTAGAATCACTTGATCATTCTGCAGCAAATCTATAAAATTTATAACTAAGAACGCTGCAAAATTATGTTTTTCTACAAAAATGAATGGGATGATGACCTGTCAAGTATTTAGTGGTTTAGGGTAAAGGTAAGGTCATGTAATTGATTTTCATAATCATCCAAACATGCAAAATCATAACAACCACTCATCATTGCTTTCCACTCCCTCATTTTGTCATATTTCTCTCCACATTTGTATTTCATTCCTTAAACACATCACCCAAGCTCCTCTTTGTCATTTACTTTTCAACCTTTTCATGTATCAGTCAGTTTTCACCTTTGAAAAGTTTAGCTTTGTGGCAAATATCTTGCTGTCCAAATTGTTTTTTACAACTGTCACATTTTTAAGAGGTCATTTTGGGTTATAAAAGGAAATTGCCATGAAGAGGAAAGCATAAAATGGAGCCCATGGACCTTAAAATGATCATGGACGACCTCAAATTCACACAAGTTTTCATCCAGACAGGTTACATGTTTTTCTACCAGGAGCTACAAGGGGATTTGTTGTGTTTCTTGGATTGTTTAAGTTGTTGGTTTCAAGAGGAATTTGCAGGCAGATGAGGATGATTTTAAAAAATATGAAGGAATTTTTTCTAATCACATAACAAGGAACAATAAACTCTTTCAATTTTCTCCCAGGTGCTACCAATTTGGAGATTCAAAGTTTCCTTTGGGTCTTATTTTCAGAATTCATAATTTTCCTGTTTTATACATGATTTTATAATGCAGATTCCGAACAATTGAAGATGGTTTAAAAAAAAAAAGACATTTTTTTCTTCTAAACATTCTTATCTACCAAAACCTCCTCCATTTTTGCAACATCTATCAGGGATCAAGAGATAGGAGCTAATTAGTGCGGCTTTATTTTTCAGGAAAAACATAGTCATTTTTATTGGTAGATGAAGTTGCTGAAGGTGAAAAAGTTGTTTCTTGAGGAGGGTAAGAGATACTTTTAACTAAATTTTCATTATCATGCTTCATACTATCGTATCACACATCCATGGACCTTTTCTAGACTTAAAATACAAATTCTATGAAGTCTGTGGGCAATTAGGCAATTCTGCAGTGTGTCCCAGGCTTGAAGACCAATTTTTGCTGCGAAATTTATGAAGACATATTTTTGGTTTCAAGTCACTTAAATTGACCTGGTTAAGGAAATTTAAGTTTTTATTTAAATATTTTTTTATCACTCAACATCATCCAATGGTCAAAAGTAGCAAAGGTACAACACATGTGGCCTAATTATTTTCGCTACGAAATTTCACTACGAAAGTAGCTCAAAACTTTGTTTTTACAGCAAGGTCAATTTTTTGAAGAAGGTGAAGGGTAAATAACTATTTCAAATTTTTTCTCCATGAGGAATGACAAATAGTATCAGAGCAATGATAAAGAGTATCAAATCAAAATATTGCTAAGTGGAGATAATTTGTTATGAATATAGTTCGAAGATACCAGCTCACTATGTTGCCATACCATCAACTTGACAACTCCTTAATAGTAGGCAAATCAGTTTCATGAAGATAGTTAGGGTATTAATGTTTTGATTGTGGCCAGTATGGTTGAAAGACATGATTCATTTCGAGGATGATTTGGATCATATTTAGATTAAAAATGTAATAAGTAGGTGTTTGAGTCATAGTAGGAATCTAACTCCTAATTCTGAAGGTGTCAGTTTCTAGTTTTAAATGTCTAGTTAGTGGTCAGATTTGGTGTCAGTAATAGAGTTTAATGATCTAGCCACTTAGAATATTATATGTAAAGGCTAGATGCCTATAAATAATGAGTACTTTGATGTATGAAGGGTTCGAAATCTGATCAGAGAAGACTATTTTATTGTAAAGCTTTTGGAGTTTCTGCTATATACAGTAACAATACAACTTTTCTTCACCTGAGATTCTTATTATATTTCAATGAGTTTCTATCCTATATTTTGAGATGTTTTCTTCCAATGTCTTAATGCTTATTACTCGGAACTCATGATTGTTCATGCTCTGACTTCCATTAAGTATTAAGCTATGGTGTATCTCTTTTTTTATTTTTCTTTCAATACCTTGATGTCTCATTACTCAGAATTCATGCGTCACATGCTCTAACTTCCTTTGAAACTCAAGTTATTGAAATTTTCTTGAATGTGTTATTATTTCATTGAAATATATACAAGCCTCAGCTTCCACAAGGAAAGCCTTTATTATTGAGATCCCTGTCACTGACTCCATATCCAAATGGTAGCAAGTATTCATCTTTTCAACTTGCAAACCTATAAAACCAAGACACAAATAATAGAGTTAGCCATCTATCTTATATCGTTAACCAATATCATAAAACCCTTTTGAGAGAGCCCTCTCAAACTGAAGAGGCTAAGCTTCAGTTGGAAGTGGTTTGAAATAGTTACTCCAATTGACCATTGAAGCAGTCCAAGAGGACACAATTTGGTGATAACATTTTGGCACTGTTGTCGGGGCCAAAGGTGTAAATTTTCCCTGCGAAGAACGAAAAATTTTCAGTTCCAATGGTCTGAGAGCAGCATACACTTAGACACATATTGGTTGTATTTCTGATCTGGCAAATCCACACATCAAATAATCAATTGGAAGGTGACTCCACTGCTTGAAGATCAATAGCTTGATGAAGTTTCAAGATGAGTTCCATTGCATGAATAAATGCCAGGTGTTCCCCTATGAATCGACCTCATATCCTTGGTTTTCCAAATCCTATGCCAAAGGTTGAATGGTTAACTGATCTTCCCATATTTAAAGATGAAAAGAAAGACAATGTTTCTCTTCATTTGGTTAGATTCCATATGCATGTATGCAAAATTAAGGTTCAATTCCCTGAGGATTGTCTCATGAAGATGTTTATGGCCACTTTAGAAGGAAAATCATGGTCTTGGTATGAAATCTTTCCAAATGGTTCATTATATTCTCTTGATAATTTCCATGTTGCATTTTATGAGATGTATGAAGAGTGTCATCCCTCCTTATTGCTACTCAAAGACTGTTGTAAACATTGTGTGAGTTTTATTGAATATTTGGAGAATTGCTATGATGATGATGAGTTTATGGATGACGAAATTTTATAGGCCCTTCATGACAATCCATTTCATCACCAAGAAGAAATGATAGCCTCTCTCTTGGATGAAAATGAAACCCAACAGGAGTTTATTTATGAAAAACATGTTACATCCTCTGAGTTTGATGAAAATTTACAGCAAACTTGTCAGTATTTTGATCATCAGGAATATGAGAATAATTTCAAACAATGGGAGGAAATACTAGAAGATAATTACTATAATCCTCAGGTAAAGGAAGAAGTTTATTCTTCATGTCATTCCTTGCATCAACCTACATCAAATAATGATCACACTAATGAGGAAGTGGATGGAAATTTTTCTTTATCCTTGTCTTCTAATTTGAAGTCATTTGAGTGCAAGCCAGAAGATAAGATTCAATTTGTGGATGAAGTTGCTAAGAATATTGGAAAATATATTGAAGTTTTAGAAGATCAAATTAAATCTTATAGTCTTCATGATCAAGGTCTGTATTTCAAAAGTTTTTAATGCCATAACACGAAGAGAGGGTGGTGCTACCTTTCTCTTTTGAGATTGAGGAAGAATACCTTGATTTTGAAAATTAGTTTGATAGCACACAACTGAAATTTTGTGTGGCTGAGCAAAACATATATGAGTTGTCCAAAGCTGAAAAATGTCATGAGAATCATCAAACATATCATGTCTTCTTTGATCCTATAGTTGAATACATGGAAGAGTTCTACAATCCAGATTTCCAGTTATATTTGTATTATGAGGATCAGATACGTTTTATGTTGCCTTGCTCATTTCATTATCATGCTTACTTTGGGTTCAAATGCAGTCAAGAGGTTCAAATGTCAGATCAGATCAATGACTGGCTTCATTGGAAGTTTGATGTTGCTTGAATTAAAAATGGAGATTGTAGCTGTTAGGGTAGGTAGGAGTGTGTGAATAAGCTCAAAGTTGACTGAGCATCTTTTCAGTAGGTACAAAGTTGGTTTTTCATTAGTAATCATCAAGCTTGAGCCCAAAGAGAAGGCCATAAGAGCTTGGCTAAGTTTTCGTAAATTTCAGAGTTTTTATTTCCAAGAATATGGATGGCACTGGAACTACATGTTCTTTGGTGTACCACAGGGGCACACCATCCCAAGTGGAGCCACTGTTATCACACATAAATTTTTAATTTTTGACTAGGTTCACTCATCTAGGTTTCATATGTCTCATAAGGTTGGTCCATGAAATTGATGAAAAATTCATGAAATAAGTCTTTATCCTAAGTCAAAAACACCTCATTGGTCATGTCATGTCAGTCATATCTATCAAGTTTCACTTTAGGTTCACATGCATTGGTTTAAAATTTGTTTTTAAGTCACATGTCCGATTTTTCCTGATTTTGCACCGAATTTTATGCAAAACAGGTGATTTTCGCTGCAGAATCACCTGATCTTTCTGCAGCAAATATGTAAAATTTATAACTGATAATGCTGCAGAATTATGATTTTCTGCAAAAATGAATGGGATGATGACCTTTCAAGTATTTAGTGGTTTAGAGTAAAGGTAAGGTAATACAATTGATTTTCATAATCATCCAAACATGCAAAAGCATAAAAGCCACTCATCATTGCTTTCCACTCCCTCACTTTGTCATATTTCTATTCACATTCATATTTCATTCCTTAAACAAATCACCCAAGCTCCTCTCTGTCATTTACTTTTCCACCTTTGCGTGTATCAGTTACTTATCACCTTTGAAAAGTTTAGCTTTGTGGCAAATAGCTTGCTGTCCAGATTGTTTTTTTATAACTGCCACATTTTTAAGAGGGTAGTTTGGGCTATAAAAGGAAATTTCCATGAAAAGGAAAGCATAAAAAGGAGACCATGGAATTTAAACTAATCATGGATGACCTCAGCTTCACACAAGTTTTCATCTAGACAAGTTACATGTTTTTCTACCAGGAGCTACAAGGGGATTTGTTGTGTTTCTTGGACTGTTTAAGTTGTTGGTTTCAAGAGGAATTTTCAGGAAAATGAAGATGATTTTCAAAAATATGAAGGAGATTTTTTCTAAGAACATAACAAGGAACAATAACCTCTTTCAATTTTCTCCCAAGTGCTACCAATTTGGATATTCAAAGTTTCCTTTGAGGCCTATTTTCAGAATTCTGAATTTTCATGTTTTATACATGATTGTATAATGCAGATTCCGGACAACTGAAGATGGTTTTCGAAAAACCAGGAGAGGTTTTTCTTCTAAAAATTCTTATCTAAAAAATTCTCCTCCATGTTTGCAACAAATATTAGGGATCGAGATATAGGAGATCATGAGTGCAGCCTTATTTTTCAGGAAAAAAAAAGTCATTTTTATTGGTAGGTGAAGTTGCTGAAGGTGAAAAAGTTGTTTCTTGAGGAGGGTAAGACCAAATTTTCCTTATCATACTTCATACTATCATCTCACACATCCATGGACCTTTTATAGGCTTAAAATCCAAATTCTGTGAAGTTCGTGGGCAATTAGGCAATTCCACAGCGTGTCCCAGGTTTGAAGCCCAATTTTTGCTGCGGAATTTTTGAAGACATATTTTTGGTTTCAAGTCACTTAAATTGACCTGGTTAAGAAACATTAAATTTTGTATTTAAATATTTTTGATCACTCAACATCCTCCAATGGTCAAAAGTATCAAAGGTACAACACATGTGGCCTAATTATTTTCACTACGAAAGTAGCTCAAAACTCTGTTTTGACAGCAAGGTCAATTTTTGGAAGAAGGTGAAGGGTAAATAAATATTTCAAATTTTTTCTCCGTGAGGAATGACAAACAGTATCATAGCAATGATAAAGAGTATCAGAACATAAGATTACTAAGTGGAGATATTTTGTTATGAATATAGTTCGAAGATACCAGCTCACTATGTTGCCATATCATCAACTTGACAACTCCTTAATAGTAGGCAAAGAAGTTTCATGAAGACAGTCAGGGTATTAATGTTTTGATTGTGGCAAGTATGGTTGAAAGACATGATTCCTTTCAATGAAGGTTTGGATAATCTTTAGATTAAAAGTGTAATAAGTAGGTGTTTGAGTCATAGTAGGACTCTAACTCCTAATTCCGAAGGTGTCAGTTTCTAGTTTTAAATGTCTAGTTAGTGGTCAGATTTGGTGTCAGTAATAGAGTTTAATGATCTAGCCACTTGGCAGATTATATGTAAAGGCCAGATGCCTATAAATAATGAGTACTTTGATGTATGAAGGGTTGGAAATGTGATTAGAGAAGACTATTTTATTGTAAATCTTTTGGAGTTTCTGCGATATACAGTAATAATACAACTTTTCTTCACTAGAGATTCTTATTATATTTCAATGAGTTTATGTCCTATATTTTGAAATGTTTTCTTCCAATGTCTTAATGCTTATTACTCAGAACTCATGATTGTTCATGCTCTGACTTCCTTTAAGTATTAAGCTATGGTGTATCTCTTTTTATATTCTGCTTTCAATACCTTGATGTCTCATTACTCAGAATTCATGTGTCACATGCTCTAACTTCCTTTGAAACTCAAGTTATTGAAATTTTCCTGAATGTGTTATTCTTTCATTCAAATATATACAAGCCTCAGCTTCCACAAGGAAAGCCTTTGTTATTGAGATCCCTGTCACTAAATCCATAGCCCAATGGTAGCAAGTATTAATCTTTTCAACCTGCAAACCTATAAAACCAAGACACAAATAATAGATTTAGCCATCTATCTTATATCATCAACCAATATCATAAAACCCTTTGAGAGAGCCCTCTTATACTGAAGAGGCTAAGCTTTAGTTAGAAGTGGTTTGAAATAGTTACTCCAAATTGACCATTGAAGCAGCCCAAGAGGACTCAATTTTGTGATAACAACATGCATAATAAAACTAAAATAAAATACCAATACTTATCCTTCATCAGTCCTTACTTATGCCTTTGTTCTTTTGTACCCATACAGGATTGGTTGCCACACTCAGAAAGCACCTAATTCCTTTTCTTCTCTTCAATCACGTACACATACACGCATTGTACATCACAACTAGTACACCCACATACGACATAGAACACCATAAAATGCACACACCCATACCAAAATATGACACATACAACTACACCCACTATACAATAGAACACAATACATACACCCACACCGACATACAACATATACACCTACACCTGGTGTACAATACAACACCTTACATATACATATATAGAGTACAACACAACGAATACACATGTCACAATGCCATGACTACACAATACACATATATGGTACCGCATGCCTATAACACAACATGTACAACATGCACACAATACCACATGTATACCGGTACCATATGCACAACATGTACATAGTACCACTTGTACACAACACTACCTACAAAACATGTGCACAGCATCACATGTATAGGACACTACTTGCACAACATGTACACAATGCCAAATGTACACCGCACCACCTTTACAATGTGCACGCAATACCACATGTACACAACACCACATGCACGAGATGTACACGATACCACATGTACACAATGCCACATGCATGACATGTACACTACACCACCTGCATACAACACCACATGTACAACATGTACACAACACCACATGTACAAGCATGCAGACAACACCATATGCACATATGACCATATGTACAATACACACACAACACCATATGTACATAACACTACATATACAACATGTACATAGCACCACACATACACAACACTGCATATCCAACATGCACATAGTACAATGTGTACACAACACCACATATCCAAGATGTATATAACACCATTTATACCTAGCACTGCATATGGAATATATACACAACACCATATATACAACATACATACAACATCATATGTACACAATACTACATATGTTACAAGTACACATCACCATAGGTAGAATAATTGAATATACAACATGTGAAACATATATAGAACAATAGTACTGCACATCCATAGACCACAAACTGACCCCACAAGAAACCTTGCTTCTAGTGTACTTCCACTATGCATGCTTATCCTAGCATGCCACATATCACACTACCTTCACTTCGGTAATGTATCCCTTAGCATTACTTGCCCATAACATAAACACAGGAATAGTAGAAGCATATAATATCAATTTATGTCCACATGATAGTGACCTTATAGATCTGTTAGGGTTACTCTTACCACTTGATTTGTCATAAGACTAAGAACCTCTTCATGCCATTCACTTGCATAAGCAATCATTCCTCCACAAGAATGATCCTTGAATACCCTATCATGTAGTGACATAGATACATAAATAAACACAAATATACAATCCTCATAAAACAATCATGATATTGTCAGGAAATGACACACACACACACACATATATACATATAAACATTAGCATTAAACAATTATGATCCATGATGACCCTGTCAGACATGAAATACATACATACATGCATACATGTATACATATATAAACATCAACATAATCATGCTCACAACACAATTACCAGATAACATAAGGTAAAGATGAAGATAACTTCCTTATTTATGCACAACATTGAGAACCACAATTCCCAACTTAGCCAAGACATCTAACACCTCAACTCAATTTAATTTACCTTTCATATTACCTTTCTCATGTCTGTATTGACACCGTCCATTTACCAAAATGGACCCAACTAGTCTGACCGGTTTTCATTTTCTTACCTTCCGCTACCCTTATACATGCACATGTCTTCATCTGAGTCTTACATTACTTATAAGGTTCCATTCAACTCTCCCAGAGCTCCATTAACTTTACTATTTCCAAAAAAATTCCTAAGACTCTCAAACAAAAGGAAAAAACAAGAAACAAACCAAAATAAAATCATGAAAACCACGATCAATAAAACATCACAAACAAAGTGGTAAGGCCTTGCACCAAACATAAACAAAAATGAAATCAAGCACAAACAAATCATAAAAGTCTGAAAGCACAAGACTAGCAACAAACACCATGACTTGACCCCCCATGGGTTCCCACACCTTCCAAGGGAGAGATCAACACGATCCTTTTCAAATATTTCATGGTAGTCTCTTTTGCCATGCAATCCCTTGCATCATACTAGCATAAACACATAACTATTAGTGTATAATATAAACATACAATATACCATTAATATTATCTTGTTATTCCGATACCAAGCATGTTGCCTTGCAACTGTTCACAAAAGTAAATCACATGTTCCAAATATCAAGACATCATATCTATTAACTAAAATCAACCTCTACTCAGACTAAAAATCATGTCATAATCAATTAATAATCAAAATCGTAATACTACAACTATCGCCTACTTATACTCAAGTACACATCAACTATCTCAACACATAGTGTGTTAGTACAACCATATTAAAACAAGATCATTACTTCATGCAATATTATGGACACATTCTCTATCATGCAATTAATCAAGCATTCAAACCACAGATAGATGACATAAGAAACTCTAAATGCTTAAACACCAAATAGACGACATAATCAAACATTCAAACACCAAATAAAAAGCATAAGCAAATTCATTCCTTAATGTATCTCATGGGAGGTTATATTTTCTTCTAAATCAATGTAATTAGTATGATATAACTTCACAACATATGAACTCAATCATAAATAAAGTTATTATGCCCATAACAATATCTAGCTAGCATGTTCACATCATGGACTCATAAACAATTGTAATTCATGCAAAATTCTCATTGATGGCTCGAAATTCTCTGCCTCAACATTATAAGGGAGACCACCCGGTCAGTAACTTAAAGCAACTCCTTTTTCGTTGAAATGGTAGTTCCAACTGGTTAAACTAGCTCAAATTACCTTCTCTCTATATATATGGCTTAACATTTGACTTTCACCTACAAATAGAGAAGAGATATCAAATCAACTCTTCTTGTTGATTAGGCAAGAAAGTGATCCTTAAGTTGATCTGGGGCTTAACCAAGCCACAACTAAAGTTTGCCTCTTTGATAAGAGGACTTCTAGAATGCAAGATGCAAATTATTTCTAAAATGCAAGAAAAATGAAAGAAATCCTGAGCCTATCTCGATTATGAAGATGTAGATCTAAATCGACCGAGAAAAAAGTAATTAAATGATTGAGATTTCAACATGCCTGGATTAAGATGAATATATAGTTAATGAAATAGTTCCCTTAACTATTATTATTAATGCCTAAACATATCTAGTTTAGAGATTTATTAATGGTGAATAATTAATCAACAACATTTAGGAAGTAGTTTACAAAATGACGATGATTATTAAATGAGTAACTCGAATGATTAAATAATAACATAAGGAAATTCATAAAATATTATTATTTGTAAAATCAGAATTAAAAGGGCTAATTTCTGAGTAAATAATTACTCAGAAATCATAGTTCGACACACAAGAGCATAGATAAATAACATCAGATTATGAGGCAAATTAATCACATCGAAAATAGTGCACAACTATGATTGAAAGACATATTTATGCCATTATAAAATGAAATCAATATAAAAAACAATAGTAGTTTTAAATACCAATTTATTGAATCCGTTTCTCTCACTCTGATCTATAGCAATGCTTTATAATGCTTGAACTCTGCTACAAAATCGAGTTTCAGTAATGCAAACTCGGCTCCTTGAAAATAGTCCAAAATGCAAAAGAACAATAGTCCAAAATGCAAAAGAACAATCTCAAAATTATCCCCATATCTGAGATTTTACTCTCCTCTCACCTACAACTCCAAACCCGTATTACAATAGTGTTATAATAATTGTAGAATTGTAGAGAAGAGAAGCTATTTCTTCATTTTACAAACTACTATTTATAATTACAAAAATGAATTCAAAATAAGAGAGTTGTTGAAGAATAATTCTACTCCAAAAATTTTCATTGGTCCAAATTATTTTTCTTCCCTTGTTGGATCAATTTCATTGATTGAAATTTTCTCTTCCTCATCTCTTCAATTGTTCTCTTGTCAAAATCAATCAAAATTTAATTAAAATATAAATCAAAATAAAAACACCGAATCTAGAAAATAAAATTTCTCCATTCAAAACTTAAATAAATAAATAAAAGAAACTCTGAGTTTTCCATTGATACTTGAAAATATCTTATTTATCAAAGAGAACATAGTCGAATGGATCTGAACTGAACATAATCTATGAGTAAATGAAAATGCAAAAAATTAAACTCAAAAAATTAATTTTGTTTACAAATTCAGAGTTTTATTTTATGCTAAAATTTAGACTCATTAAATGATCAAATTTGGTCAAGCAACTATTTCATAAATATTTTCCATAATTTTATATTTCCACCGAGCCATCCTAAGCCTCATTTAGTCAAGTAAAATTCAATTTATGAACTTCGAAAATTGAAGTGTCAAAATTCTTTGGAAAATTTACTCCTTGAACCAAAAATAAAAAATTAAAATTCTAAGTAACTACATAAATTAAAATTAATTAGTTATTAATTATTCTATTAAGTTAAATATATAAAAATTAATTAAATACATTAAATTAAATTATTATTATATTAATTAACTAAATTAATTAAATGTTAATTAATTTACAAATTAATTCAAAACTAATTAAATAAATTTAAAAAAAAATATTAAGTTAACATATTTAAATAAATTAATAAAAAATAATAAACCAGAAGTGAATTGTCAAGTGGCTATTAGCCCAAAATTATGGACCTAAGTGGTTTAGGCTAAAGTATGAGCCATTTAAAATAAGGAGAATCTTTAATGAAGATGAGGGACTTACATAAAAATGGAGAGGAGTATTTTATGAAGTGAGGTGATGTAAATAAATACCGATTATTAGAGATTTGTGTTTAAACAATGCATCGATGCCCAAAAGTTCCGAAGTCCCAATACCAAGGTTAAATAATTTATCATAGCATTAGTATATCAAGGTCTTATTTATATGCTCCATGATCCACGGATTCCAAGGTTACGAGGTGGAGGCTTCGGGAAATAATACAACGCCAAACAAAATGTCAAGTGGATATCGGAGTATTAGAAGACGTGAGATATTAGAAGTTTTGGAATGATGTGAAACAAAAAGTCCTAAGGTTTTGATAGGAGAGAGGAGTGAAGTGAGGCGAAGTGGGGCTTACTTGGAGTGGGATTCATAAGGGTTTTCAATATACTATAAGCTTTGTTCAAGAATTACAATTATTTTATTAAAGGGTATTGATGATAAACTATAGTCATTTGGTAAATTAAAAGTATGAAAAAACGAACTACAACCATTTTAGTAATAAAAAATTTGACAAAATTAAACATAACCATTTTGGATTTTTGAGATTTTAGGTCTTGTAATTTTTTTTAAATTAGGAATTGGAATAAATTATTGAGATCACATTATTTTAATTATTCTACAATTTGGATGAGTGATTTTGTAGGATTTTTAGTGAAAAATAAATTAATTAGTAAAAATTGACTAGTAATTAATATTTACAATCAATTACTAATTTATTTACAAAAATTAAAATAATATACATTTTGTACTTCTTTTAACCAATGCGATAAAATAATCATACTTCGGAGGAGTGCTATTTGCAAACATATAACCAAATGAGATGAAACAAGTACAGATGTGTGAAAATTTGAACTCAATGAAGCAATCAAAATAAAAATCCGGAGAAAATGAAAATTTGGCAAAATTGTAGGACACTTAACCAAATGAAAATATTAAAAGGCAATTTAGCCAAAAATTTAAGGAAAGGGTCCCCATTATTTGAAATAAATACGTAAAAAATGCAGGTGTTGAGTTTTCACTTCAATAATTGGTGAGACAGGGAAGAACCAATTATCTATGGTTAAAGATAATGAACTTAAATTTACCTAAAGGTTAAAAATAATGGATTCCACGAAATAATCTAATAGTAAAATATTTCACATGGGTCCCACATAAATATATTAAGCAATATGAGTTTGAAAAGATAAGTATTCAAAGAAAACTTGAGTAAAAATCATGAATTGAAAATTTGGGAAAAATTAATTTTAAAATTACCTCGTATGAAAAAATAGAAGAAGGTACAGATAGGAAATTTTTGACAAATCATATATCCATTGTTATGAATGGTCTTTGATATCGCTTCATTTCCAGCGAGCCTAAATAGTACCCCAGCGAAGCTGTCTTTTATGCCATACAAGCATGGCCCCTCTGCCAGCGAACGTCTGTAGCCCCGATAAATTTACTTGTATTTACCATGCTTCCTCTTTTAATCACCCTTTTGATAAGTGCATTAGCGAGCTTTTAGTTTATGATGTCCCTGAGTGAAAGAGGTGGGATGGTAATAGAGACATATGTTAATGGATATAATACTTCCATAATGTTGACTCCAAATTCTTTTCCCGCAACTATCAATTAGAGGTTTTATAAAGTGGAGGGGTGGGAGGGATCCATTGAGTTAAATTCAGATTAGTTCTTTCCTTGAAAAATGTGAACCATATCACTTAGAAAGGATGTGTGTTCCTCCATGAAACATATCTTAAAGGAAAAGGGATTTAAGGTTCCATAAAGAAATACCTCTAATGATAAATGGAATTCACTGAAATAGAGAGAGTAAATATTTCCCATGTATGCTAACCATTGTTGGGTGAGAATAAACTTTGGACATAAATCATGGAGGAGTCACCAAAATAATAAAAAAAACCAAATAGAAAAAGGAAAATAAATCCAAATGGAAGTGAAATAAATCAACAAACTCCAAATTGTCAAATTGGAAAAGAAAAGCTAATAGAAAATCCTAAATTAAAAACCAAATCTTGACCATTTTCTGATAAAAAAAATGCTTAAGAAACATACTAAGGGTTCAAAAAATCCCCAGTTTAGATGATTTGATGAACACTCATTATTGTGGCACCAAAACCTGAAAGAAAACGATAAAGAGAATGAGTTCCCAATTGAGCTGGCAGGGGCATGAAAATAAATCATTGAGACCTGCAAAACAAAGTTTTATATCAACAAAAAGTAAAACAAAGATGAAACAAAAGTAAAGAAATGGAAATGAATGAAAATGGGTATATGAAATTTACCATTGGAAATTTTCGTTTGATGTTAACTGAGAGATGTCATTTTATCCAATAAAAGTAACCTATTATTTTAATTAGAATTAAAGCATGAAGAAGTTAAATTTTCTGAAATCTTATTGACCCACAATCATCATTTATTAAATCTGAACTAGGGCAAGAATTATACTAAAAAATGATGTATCATGTTGAAGGAATTTAGAAGTAAACCAAATTCATCATAAATGAGAATGAAAATATGCTTCTTTATTAATTGCAACGATAATTGTCTTCTTTATATTTTAGATTTCATATTATGAAGAAGTTAAATTTTATGAAATCTTATTGACACAAAATCATCATTTATTAAATTTGAACTATGGAAAGGAGTAAACTAAAAAATGATGTATCACGTTTAAGGAATTTAGAAGTAAACCAAATTCATCAGAAATGAGAATGAAGATATGCTTTTTATTAATCACAACGACAATTGTCTTATTTATATTTTATATTTTATATTTACTCCAAAAATCACAAGAATCAAAATCAAAACCAAAATAATGTAATGCATATGTGTAGATGAAGAGGTCTTGAATTTTTTTATGCTAAATAGAGTGAGTTTATCAAACTCAAATATAAGAGAAATCAACACATGTTTTAACCATGATCCATTAACTTTATATGTTCCAAATTCCTTACCAATTGTGGCATTACCATAGTGGTTTCTAAAGAGTGCATCTAATTACAAATGAAGATGCACACTAAATGGTGATTGAGATAATGAAATGGGGATTCAATAGTGAGATAAAGGAAAAAAATGTAAACAAACCACAGGTGATGAAATTTATCATTAACCAAGAATATTTTCGAGAAGAGTAAAAAAAGGCCCATTTGTACACACCATGACGAATGTGTATCCTCAAAGTCACAAATTCATCTCGAGGAATGAATGCTTGGATTTGATGAAATCATAATTAAAATATATCCAAGCTCCTGACCACCATGATAACATGAAAGTAAGCATATATACAAATATAACCAAATAGGACTTCATGTGCGCATAGTGAAAGGTTAGAATGAATTGATCAGAGGCCTAAGAGGATATTTAACTCAATGTTATGAATTTTTGAGGTTCCAAGAGAATTACAACGAAAGGTAAGGGTTCCGATAAACAAGACTTCTAAAATAAAAATAATCCTCCGATAGAAATTTTTTCCGATAAATAGAATCTTTTTTATTTAAATTTTTTCAGAGGTTTAACTGATTTTCTCTTCTGATATTTGGAATTCCCAATATACAATTTCTTGTAAAAGTTTTTAAATAAGAATTTTTCTAAAAGGAAGCCCAAAATTAATATTGAATAAAAACATAATATCAAAACTTGGATACGGTAATAATTCAATATGACTTACGAGATTATGATATCGAGTAATTTGAGAAGATAAAATAAAATAGGCCTCGTGGATCTCAGAAACAAATCCCGGAATGTGTTCTTAAATTGTTCCGATATACATAAACCCAAAATTTCGATAAGCCAAAAGTTTTGAAATATTGAGGGATGGTATGAGAAAGTGAAAAAATAGAAAATCAAGATTCCAATAATTATCAGATAGAAGCCCGATCATGAAAGATGTAAATAAACGATGCACCAAAGGTAAGTGCTCTATTAAACAAGTTTTCCAAGAAAAACCTTCGGTGAACAAAACTCCAATAAACAAAAACCTTGCTTCATTTTCGGCGAATTTTTTTTCCGGAAATTTAGTAGAATTTCACTTCCGATATAAGAAGTCTCGATATGGAAATCTTGAATATTAAAAAGAAGCAAGATCTCAGAACAAAGTACTTTGTGTATTTTACAAATAAAAATTACGATATTAATCATGCCTAATAACGAATGTTTTTTAAGTACATAATGTGGAAAATTTTCATTTTCAGTACATCAAATGTTAATATATCAGAGGTAAATAAATTCACAAGAGTTTATAAATTAGTTCAAATGACTTTTATTCCGATAATGAGATAACTTAAAGTTTTGTATAAATGATTTCAAGAGCACTTACATTTGTTTGTAAAATAATATTCCGAGGAAAGGAGTTCGAGATTTGATGAATATGAGAATAAATTGGGTATCAGAGATCTCAAAAACCATTATGAAACATAAATCGACTTACAAAACTTTGAGACCACAATATTTCAGTGAAGACAGTGAAATAGAGACGGTTTCCTTCATTGAGTGTAATGGACATGATAGTGGAGAAAAAGGCCATGTGGATCTCAAAGAGGTAAATCTCAGAATTTGTTTTAAAATGCTTCCAATATAATACAAACCCAGGAATATGATAAGCTAGAAGGTTCAAAATATCAAAGAGAATATTCTCGTAAGAATGAAAAGCAGAGGATAAGAATTCCAAAATTTACCAATTAGAAGATATGAGTTTTTATAGAAGAAAGGAATTTGACTGAAGTGGATGTAAAATGAAAGATCATAATGGAAAAGTTTCTAACTCAATTACAAAATGTAATATTCATAATAGGCATAGATAAAATCATGGATAAAATCATTTGCTACAAGAGTTTTGTGCAAATCTTCCTCTGTTTGTAGCAAATCTAAGCAATAAAGAGTCTAAACATTTCTTTTCAGTTGCATAGATGAAAGGCATAATATGATTATTGACTCATATTTCTAAATGTGTGAGGGAAGGAAAATATGAAAAGAAGGAAAACTATAGAATAGCCAGATTCTAATGAAACAACAACATTTCCCTAGACATATTGCAAATTAATCAATTGCTTTATTTCTAAAGCTAATTCAATCTCCAAATCTAGTCAACGATGACTTGCAAAAGAAACCAAAAAATAAATAAGAATTAAACTATGAAAAGATAAAACTAACAACAACTGAAGATGAACATATGCATGCATACTTGAAAGAGTTTTGATTGCAATTTTACATCATGAATATTCAAGTTCTCCCATCCATTTCTCAAAATTTGCATATGTTCAAACATCATCTATTTATTCAATCTAAAATGATAAGTGATGAGTTATTAATTTGCATCCGCTTCATATTTACATTGAGGGACAAAAGTGGTGATAGTGAACCTCTATAAATACTTGTGAATTGAAAACCGAGTATTCTAAAAAATTGTTAGGCCATAGCAATTCTTTGGAACTTCACCATATATGATTATATAACAAAAACATCTCCAACAATGTGATGAAGTTTTGTAAAAGCAAGACAATAAAGTGAATCACAAGTGTTTATGGTCAAATGATATAATAACTTTGATATGTTCTAAGCCACTTTGTCAGAAAATGAAAGGGAATGCCAACGGAAAAACTTGGGCTTATTACTTGCTTATTGAAAATTTGTTACAAAAAAATAATAAAAAATATGAAAAGAAACTAAATCTAAACTAATCTATCGCTAATTCTAACTGAATGAAAGGAAGTATGAATAAGTATAATCATATTTCTAATGTAGCCATTCTCTTATTTTAACTCCTGCATGTATGTACATATCAATCAACATGAGTAAAACTGTAACTAAATTATTAAAAGAAAAATTCAGCCTAGTATGTACAATTAACAAATTTAGTGAAATAAAGTAATTTACAAACAATATTCCTCAAAATTATTCTAAAACTCTACCTACATGATCATAAAAATAAGCATTCATTTTAGTGAATGGTTGAAAGAAGTTCAAAGGAAAGGGAAACATCATGCCTAGAGTGAATGATACATTTTTAATTATTGAAGCCTGCTGAACACTGGAAAATCAGAAGTATTCCTTAACAGTGAAACTTCTAGATATTTTTCAAATGGATCGATAAAGTATGGATGAACATTTAAAAGGTTCCCAAAAGTATTCCATTGCTGATGATAATGAATTTTTTCACTCTCAAGTGCCAATATTTGTGATAACATCATTTGAAAATAATATATGCACTAGCCAAATGTGAATAGATAAAATTTTAAAATAAGGAGTAGCTGATGTTCATGTTTGAAATTATGGAATTGATTTTGATAAAAGATTATTAATGCACTTGACACGTGTCTACAATTTGAATGTTCAAATTGCGAATACAATGTGTTCAAAAATTCAAAAATAAAATTCGAAAGAAAAACAAATTCAAACCAAAGGAATCGAAAATGAAGCAAATTACAATTTACATTAATGTTACAAGTAATTGTACAACATGGTTGAGACTCATTTGCAAATATTTCTTTTCCACAATTATCAATAGAATTTATGAAATTAAACTCATTGTTTGCATTCTTTTGTGGCAATAAGAAGATTTCAAACTTATGATCCAAAAAGGGAATTCCATCATCGTAGGAATCGAAAAATGGGACACGTTCTTGAATACCAAAATTACCATGATGATTACATGTTGGAGAATTCAAATGGAGAAGAATTATTTTTTAATTAAATCTCTCTTTATATTCAAAAACAAATTCATCAAAGTAATTGGGAATATGAGAGTCAAACAAAACCATTTCTGAAGAGTAAAGAGGTTGAGTATTTTCATTTTCCAAGGCATCATCATAAATAAATTTATTTGTGTTCCTTTTCTCGGATTAAGAGAATTTTCAGGATTATTGATTGAATTACCAATTAAATTTTCTCTGCCAATATCAGAAATTAATAATTTTTTATTAATATAAGTTCATCTTTTTTCTAAAATTAAATTTGTATTCAAAGGGACTCCTGATTGATTATTAATTAAATTAATATTTCTAAAGATATCAGGGTAGAGAGAAAAATAGGAATTTGAGGTTATATACATCAAGGTTTCTCTATGCATAAATGATTTTTGATTTTTCAAAATAGACAACTCAGATTCCTTATGCATTTGATCGATCTGCAAATTGTTGTTTAATTGCTCCATCATTTGCAATTTATTATTATCAATAGATTATGAATTAATTTCAGCAGTAGATTGTGCGTTGTGGACATTCTCTAGTTGATTAAATTGTTGTTGATTGCTGCTAATAGATAGTGAATTTTGTTGAAATTCTACTTGATCAACATTATGTAAATTTGAAGCATTTCTGACATAGTGATTATCATTTGTAATTTCAATTTCCGAAGAATTGAAATTGTCATTTTGAGAAAGTGTATCATTATCAACAAAATATATAATTTCTGGTTCTTTATAGTTATCAAAGAATAGAGACATTAAATGTATGAACCATCCAATTAATTGGAATTGAGGAGACATATTTTGACTAGAATTGCATTAAAACTAATTTCAATCTAATATAAAAAATATCAAAAGTCTCACCTTATATCCTACACAATTCTTCTAACTCATCACACACCTTTTCGTAATCATATTCCTGAAATGCATGAAGGAAAATATTTGAAAACTCGTCCCAACTATGTATAGAGGCAAATGGAAGTGATAAGCACTAGTCTTTGCCTTTTCCTATCAAAGTACGAGTGAAGATCCTGCAAATAATATCTTTATCAATATTGAAATTTTTGCAACTTAAAATAAATTGAAGGAGATGACTAAAGCCATATGTCTTACCATTGTATTTTACCTGAGACAGGGTCTAGACTGCTTTTACTGGAGTGGAAGTTGAATGAGGTCCAATAAAGCAACTCCAAGGAATTATTTTACATGGGGCTATAGCAATAAAATAAAATTTTAAAGCAAAAAATCATTAGAGACACAATTTTAATAAGGCCCTCATTTTAGCACAAAAAATGTTGATGGCTAAAAATTCTCTGCCTCAACATTATAAGGGAGAACAACTATTCGGGAACTTAAAACAACTCATTTTCTGTTGAAATAGTGGTTCCGACTGGTTAAAATAGGTCCAATTACCTTATCTCTATATTTACTGGCTTAAATTTGAATTTCACCCACCTACCAATAGAGAAGAGACATCATATCAAATCTTCTTACTGATCAAGCACAAAAGTGATCCTTAAGCTAATTTGGGACTTAACCAAGCCATAAATAAAGTTTGAATCTTTGATAAGAGGACTTCTAGAATGCAAGATTTCAATTAATTCTAAAATCCAAGCAAAAGTAAATAAATCTTAAACGTATCTTGATTAAGAAGATGTATATCTAACCCGACCGAGAGAAAATAATTAAATGATTGATATTTCAACATGTCTAGTTGAAGATGAATATATAGTTAATGAAATAGTTCATTTAACTATTATTATTAATGCCAAAACATATCCTATTTAGATATTTATTAATGGTGAATAATTAATCAACAATATTTAGGAAGTAGTTCAAAAAATGACGATGATTATTAAATTAGTAATTCGAATGATTAAACAATAATATAAGGAAATAGTTCATAAAATATTATTGTTTGTTAAATCATAATTAAAAGGGCTGATTTCTGAGTAAATAGTTACTCAGAAATCATATTTCAACACACAAAAATAGAGATAAATAACAACAAATTATGAGGCAAATTGATCATATAAACAATAGTGCACAAATATGAATGAAAGACACATTTATGCCATTATAAAATGAAATTAGTATTAAAAACAATATTATTTTTAAATACCAATTTATTGATTCTATTTCTCTGGCTCTAATCTCCAACAGTGCTTTACAATGCTTGAACTCTACTACAAATCAAGTTGCAGTAATGCAAACTCAGATCCTTGAACACAGTCCAGAATGCAAAAGAAAAATACCAAAATTATCCTCAGATCTGAGATTTTACTCTCCTCTCACCTACAACTTGAAACCCCTATTATATTAATGCTATAATAATTATAAAATTGAAGAGAAGAAAAGCCATTTCTCCATTATACAAGCTACTATTTATAATTAGAAAAATGAATTCAAAATAGGAGAGTTGTTGAAGAATAATTCTGCTCCAACAATTTTCATTGGTCCAAATTCCTTTTATTCTCTTGCTGGAGCAATTTCATTGATTGAATATTATCTTCTTAATCTCTTCAACTGTTTTCTTGTAAAAACCAATCAAAATTTAATTAAAATATAAATTAAAATAGAAAACACCAAATCTAGAAAACAAAATTTCTTCAATTAAAACTTAATTAAATAACTAAATAAAAGGAACTCCGAACTTTCCATTGATACTTTAAAATATGTTATTTTTCATAGAGAACATAGTCGAATGGATTTGAACTTAGCAAAAGCTATGAGCAAATGAAAATGAAAAAAAAAGAAGCTCCGAAAATTAATTTTGTTTACAAATTCGGAGATTGATTTTATTATAAATTTTAGACTCATTAAATGACCAAATCTAGTCAAGAAACCACTTCATAAATATTTTCCATGATTTTATCTATTCAATAAGCCATCTTGGGCCTCATTTGGTCAAGTAAAACTCATCTTATGAGCTTCCAAAGTTGAAGTGTCAAAATTGCCACAAATTTGAAAAATTTGTTACTCGAGCCAAAAATAAGAAATTTTAATTTTAATTAGTTATATAAATTTAAATTAATTAGTTATTAGTTAATTCACCGGATGCGGTTGTTAATTAGAGTTATGGAGCCCGATGCCCCCGGCCATATCCCAAGGCACCTGGCGCGTGGAGGCCACATGGCCACCCACGGCGTAATTAATACAGCATTCAATTTGCAGGCGGATGGCTTTAACTCCCTCTCGCGCCGGCATAACATGTTCATTCTTCCGTCTGGTTCACGCCTCCTTCAATGGTTTGCAGAGCTTCGATGGTTTGCAGAGTTTGCAGTCTCTTTGCGTCTTGGTATGGTTCCTTTAAACGGTGAATGCCCTGCCCACTGTGACGAGCCAAGCGCTCGCACAGCCACAGGCAGAAGGTGTTCTCTTTACAGCTGCATCGAATTTGTTAAGGGAGCGCATTTCTCAAACAGCGTTTTTTGCCCTGGTGCTTCAAGCAATTCAGTTGCTCAGTCTCAACTTCTTGCTGCGTCTCAGCTTGGTATTGATCCTCATTCCACTGTCGCTCCTCTCCAGACTAACGAGACTCTCGGCACAGCTCCACGGGATTTCGCCATGCCTCGACTTAGGCAACGTATGACGGCCCGCAGAGGCAGCGCTCGAGGAGGCTCGGCAGGGGAACACCCCTATTCCAGCAGAACTTTCTCTGATTTCACCTTTGTTTCTTAGCATGGTAGGCCACCTGATAGCCCCTCTCGTCTCTCCACCCCCGCCTCTCTGCCTTCTAGCAGTCATTCTATACGCCAGACCACGCAGAGGGCAGAATTGAGGTTTGACAGTGTTTTTAATCGGCCTTCCATTACAGCTTACATCACTATTACCCTTCGTGAGGATGCCCTCCACAACACTCCTGCGTGGCCTGCTTCTGCTCCTGTTTCGCTCATTCCTCATCCCTCCACTGATAACCTTCGCCCCTCTTCTGCTTTGACGCCCCTTGAGAGCCCTCCTGAACCCGCTGGCTTAGCCAACCCCCCTTCTAGCCCTTCTTCGATGCAGGTAAAAGCTGGAGCAGAACAAAATGCTGAAGACCCCAACAGCAGCACTAAAGAGGAGGATCCTGATGAAAAGTTCAGCTGCCCAATAGTGGAGGAACTGCCATCCCCTACCCACTCCAACTGAAGAAGCAATGATCAGGCGCAGTATGGTCTTAAAACCTCTCTATTTTGTTAGCGATGCTGGTTATATACAACATATTACAGCTTCTTGTTTGTTGTTACTAGTAGTTTTAGATTACTATCACTGTTGCATAACAATTATTACTGATACACCGGTTTCCCTATACAAGGGCGGTGAGATGATTATTATAGAGCTGGTTTCCCTACATGGGCAGCTCAAGACGTATCACAGTGCTTCCACAAAGTTAGCCTTGCAATTTAATCGTGCGCTTTTGTACCAGTTTCATATTTTCATAAATAGAATTAGACTAACTTAGCAAAAATTAGTTATTAATAATTTTAATAAATTGAAGTATACATAAATTAATTAAAATCATTAAATTAAATTATTATTATGTTAATTTGAATTAAATTAATTAAATGTTAATTAATTTATAAATTAATTCAAAACTAATTAAAAAATTAAAAAATATTAAACTAAAATATTTAATAAGGTGTTCTCGAATAGCAGGTGCGAGGTGAGCTGTCAATTATCCAAAATTATGGACCTATGCTTTATATCATGTATTATTTATTAAAATAAGGTGAGGAGAGAGGAGCTTTGAAGAGGAGGAGGGACTATATAAAAATGGAGAGGAGTCTTTTTGTAAGTGAGGTGACATAAATAGATACTTCCAAGATCAACATTTGTGTTTATCTAGAGATTTTGAAAACAATGCATCATATTCAAAGCCTAAATTCCGATATTAAGGTTAATAGTTTATGAGAAATATTCGACATTTGCCTTATTTTGTACGCCTTAAGATCTATTTATTCTAAGGTGACGAGGTGGAGGCTTTGGAAATAATAAAACGGAAAACAAAATGTCATGGATAGTATCGAAGTTTTGGAATGATGTAAAATGAAAATTTTGAGTACTAAAGTCTCGTGCTTCATACATAGAAGTAGAGAGGAGCACTAGAGGAAGTGGGCCCACGTGGAGTGATTCATAAGGGTTTTTAATATGTTATAAGTTTTATTCAGAATTATTAAATCATGTTAATAAAAGGCATCACTGATAACGTTGCAGTTATTTGCAATTAAAAGTTCGACAAAACGAACTACAACCACTTTGGTAATTAAAAATCTGACAAAATGAATTACAACCACTTTGGGATTTTGAGATTTTAGGTGTTGTAATTTCTTTTAAAATTAAGAATTGGAATAAACTCTCGAGATCGAGAAAGCACATTATTTTAATTGTTCTACAATTTGGTTAGGTGATTTTGTAGGACCGTTAGTGAAAAATGAATTAATAAATAAAAATTGACTACGAATTAATATTTAAAATTAGTTACTAATTTATTTACAAAATTAAAATAATATACATTTTGTACATTTTTTAACCGATTTTATAAAATGATCAAACTTCGGAGGAGTGCCATTTTCCAACCGCGTTACCAAATGAGATGAAACAAGTATCGATGGAAAGTTATCAAAAAGTTGAACTCAATGAAGAAATCAAAATAAAAATCTGAAGAAAATGAAAATTTGGCAAAATTGTAGGACACTTAACCAAAAGATAATATTAAAAGACGATTTAGCCAAAAATTTAAGGAAATGGTCCCCATTATTTGAAATAAATATGTTAAAAATTTGGGTATTGAGTTTTCCCTCAACACAACCATGTCATAATCAAATAATAGTCAAAATCATAATACTACAACTATCACCTACTTATACTCAAGTACACATCAATTATCTCAACACATAGTGTGTTAGTACAACCATCTTAAAACATGATAATTACTTCATGCAATATTTTTGACACATGCTCATATCATACAATTAATCAAACATTCAAACCATATATAGATGACATAATAGACACCAAACACTCAAACACCAAATAGATGACATAATCAAACACTCAAACACCAAATAAACAACATAAGCAAATTCATACCTTAATGTATCTCATGGGAGGTTATCTTGTATGAAAAATCAATCTAATTAGTACGATACAAATTCACAACACATCAACCCAATAATAAATAAGGTCATGATACCCATAATAGTATCTAGCTAACATTTTCACATCATGGAATCATAAATAGTTGTCATTCATGCAAAACAATCACATCTGCACAATTATTCTAGATTAGTAAAACATACTATCACAAATATATCATCTCATACCTGAATGTCATAACCATAACCATCTGCACACATCAATCTAGATCAACATGATACATATAAAATTAAGATCTTAATCCAATAACCCTAATCTTCAAGATAACTAACATATAACAATAACGAGTTAACATATCACATACTCATCAACAACATATTACATAATTGTCAAGTTAACTATCATATATCAATCAACAAGTTAACATATAACATACTTATCAACAAAATATAACATAATCACCAAGTTAACTAACATAAAACAACAACAAGAATGCATGCAACAACACGTTACTATCATTCATGACTATTCAACAGATGTGCATATGACCACACTGATTCACTAACATCTACCATGTGTGTAACCACAACAACAATAAAATGACAAACATGTATATAACCCTAATGCTTATAAAAACCATTAACCAACATATCTACATGCCAAACATACATACCTATATGAATATATGCTCTTACCCCAAATTCTAGTGCCACAATTTTACTTTGATGATTTGCATCTTCTGTTCTATCTCAGGCAACACATTAGCATCATAACGTACCAGAAACATCATGATGACATAATTGCATACAATGACCTCATGGAAAACAACCATAACCATGACAAAGCATGCATAACAACATATAGACATTGACATGCATAAAAAATGCATAACCAACATGCACTCATGACGACCACATCCAAGAACAACATCATCAACTTTCACATGGTGACACAACTGCAATTATGACCAATGCCATGCATATGAAACAAGCACTACCACAAGGATGATCTACTCAAGTAACCAGCCAACTGTGGTAAACATGTGAGGAAGAGTTATTATGATCTGATTCAACGTCCTAGGTGACCTTACGGAAGTGGAACCAATGGAAACATATCAAATAAACCTTCCACATCAACCCACTTAGGGCTCTAGAGAATTTGTACAACCAAGGCTCCAAGATTAGTAACTCAACCCAAAAAATGTTCACCGGGCTCCAGAGCATTTTCCAACGAAGGCTCAAGGAACTAGTAACTCAAACTACAGATAAAGGAACATGAGAACCAACTAGAAAACAAACAATAAAATGAGCTCACAAAACCATGTCTATCCAGAAAATAACAAGGCTAGGAAAATCCATTATCAATCAAGGCAATCCTCCATGCCAATGACATATCTTGACCAAGAAACCAGATGCATACACCATGCATGCCAAAAATAGTGAGGAAGACATACATGCAACTCAGTAGCTGCAATTAAAACCTATTGTAGCTATTGATCTCGATGTCCTCTTGCGATTTCTCACTCTTCCTTTTCCTTCTTTCTCCAAAACTCCAAATATGCCACACTCTCCAAGAGTGATCCAAGAAAACACTAAGTATCAAAGACTATAAGAGAGAGAGAGAATAGAAAGAGACCCATAATTGTGAGCAAAGTATTGGAAATTGATCCTCAGAAGCCTTTTTATCAATGATGCCTCTATTTTCTTCCATTTCCATTATTTTCCTTAATTTTCCTCCTCATATGAAACCTGCGAACTTTCACCTCCCTTTTCTCCTATTTTCCATTATTTTCACAAATAAATTCAATTAAATGCCACTTTTCCTTTCCAAATTCATTTCCAATGCCTTTGCCAATTTCCTTAGACGTAATAAACCGAAATGAACACCCACTAGGATGTTTTTCCCAACATTCATCTTGGAATACGTTTCCCATGACCTTGGTCTTATATTTTTACATGGATTTTTAACCAGGGCTGTTATAGTCGATAACAAAAATTTACCATGCAAGACTCCAAACACTCCCCAACCCTTTAAGCTCTCGGAGAACATCCCTGTATATAGTAGCAACTCTTCTATTTATTGTTTTTGTTTCTTAGCACACCCCTTGAGGGATTCCTTTTATCTTACTGAATCTTCTATAGACCGATTCTCTCTTAAAAACAATAGAATAAACTTCTTGCTAGAATTGATTAGTTTCTTGGATTGGTTGGAACTTACTAGCCGAATTTTCAACTTGCCTTTATGCGTGTTGATGGTGAATGATTTTCCATCCTTGATGAGATTATAATGGTTGTATCTCCGCTTGAATATTGCATCTCACGTGTACAAGTAGGAACTTCCAAACACCACTCCACATACATCAAGGGGAACTACATCTGGTTCTACTTCATCAATAAAATTAACACTAATAACAAATATAATTTTACAATGTTTTGTTACCTTTAACTCTGCATCCTTATTTATCCAACCCAATGGATATTGGCTTGGATGATCATGAGCTTCCAATCCCATTTCATTTACTAGATCTTTTGTGATGAGATTCACCTACAATCTTGAGTCAAAACAAAGCATCAATTTTTGTCTTCTTGTCTTGTATATTTACGTGGATGAATTTGGTTATTTGTTTCTCTTCTTGTTGCTAAAGGATACTAATGTACCTCTAAAATAGTGTAAAAATGATCTTCTCATCCATGCTTGAGATTTTTTCAATTTGGTTGCTTAAATTGGTGACCATGAGATTCTTCTTCTTATTATCTTTCTTTTGTTCTTCGAGTTAAGCTCCAGATGCAACTTCTAACACTTCTTCTCTGTATGACCATAAATATTACAATGGTTGCTAGCATCCTTGAATTGGTGGGTTATGGTTAAAATATTTTTATCATTTCCCTCTTTCCACTTCTCCTTTATATGCTTAGAATCTTCCTGATGCTCCTTCTTCTTTGATCCATTTGATTTCCCTTTCTTATGGCCTATGTTCTCCAATTATTGTGCCTGTACACAAGCCTCGTGCATTGGTTTGGGATTAAACAACATCACTTTCTTTAGAGATGGTTTTGTATACCCCCAATATACTTTAGGAGTACATCTGGATTCTTTGGGGAGATATCCAACATTATGGCCACATTTTCTAAACTCTATGGTGTACTCGTATACACTCTCACCCTACTTCTACCTGAAGTAGTGCCACTAGATCCACTAATCCTCTACATACATGATAAGATAAAATTCCAAATTTTCGAGGGTTTTAAGGTCCTCCCACTTAGTCATTGGAGGGTATACATCCATCCTCAAGGTCTCTACGTGGATTTATCACCAGGTAAGGGAATGGCCCTCTAATTTCAGTGACACAAATGAAATATGATATTCTTACTCTATATGATGAACACTGAAATAAACGTCTAATTGCAACAACCAATGATTTAGCTTTAGAGCGTCAATCTCACCTTGGTACGGCTTGATATCAAACTTTGATTCTAGTTTGAAAATGGATTGTGAATGGTTCATGACACTCAAATTAGGTTGATCTCTTTTAGGTCCTTTCTTTAGCTCATTCTTTGTTTCTTCTCGATCTCCTAATCTCCCCTCTAATCGATCCTCTGTATTAGAATCCTCATCTTCTTCGAATAGCCCAAGATTATTTCTCAAGCTTGACATGAGGAGATTCACATTATGGCTTATGTCTACAACTTGTGCTTCTAGTTGCGAAAATCTCTCCTTTGCAGGATCACGATGGTTATTCACATATTCCTTGGCCATGACTATGGTTTTATGAGTTTTGGCTTAGTCGATATAGATTCCCCCATATATCCACAATATATGGAAAATAAAGCTTCTATCATACAAATATGATCCATAAACTCTCGTGGATATTCCACTGAATAATTCTTCACAAATGATTTGATAAATTATACTTAAAAATATGAAATCTATGAGGGTTTATTTCTCTTTAGATTTATGGATTTGCAAATTTATAACTATCAATTATGCATAAAATAGAGAAAAATGAATTAAAAACTCACAAACCACATTTTCATAGAATATATAACTTGAGAAACCCTTTCAGGAGAAAACTTGGATGGAAGGTGAGGCCACTCTACTCTCTTGCTTTGAATAGAAAATGGATGCAAGTACAAAGTAGTAAGGCATGTGACCTATGGGATCTACAATGGACAAATCCTCTCTATGTTCTCTCACCCTCTCCCTATTGGCTATTCTACTCGTATATGGAAAAAATGTACTCGAAAAAAATGAAATCCCTTTTCCTCCTAGTGGCCTGGTTATAACACAACTCAATAGCCTACTAGTGGTTAGGTTTAACTCCATAAACTCTTAAATAGAGTTACAATATGCACCCTTATAGAGTGTTTTTCATTATGATCATGTGGCTATCCCCCTTTCCTTAAGTAATGAGGGTTTATGCGACATCCTCTCAAATTATGATGGAAAAAATAGGAATGTTAACTTTTGAGTGGCATAAATTTTGCATATAGACTCTGATTGTTGAAAATGCAACAAAATTCTCTCAATTTTGATTTTTTCCTTCATTCAAATTGAGGAAATTTGAAATTCCACCTCATTAGACAACTTGGAAGAGTTAACAGAGTTGACATGGCTATTGTCACTCAATTAAGAACATAATATTCAAGTTAATGAATTCAAGTTCATTTTACATGAATTGATTCCTAAAAAATGGGAGTCTAGCTCATTTAATTTGAGTTAGGGGCATGAAGTTCATTTGTGTGCAGTGGCTTCCTAAATTTTAGGAACCTAAGTTGAGTTAATTTCAGTTGTAGAAATTTAATTTAGTTAAATTGAGTTATGGTTTGTTAAACTAGTTCCAAATGTTGGAGAAATTAGTGGAGGGTCTAGTAGTGGGGTGTGTAGTCAGTCACAACTCAGTGATCAACCAGTTTACTGATCAATCAACCTAAATTAGCTCATGCATGCAAAGAATTCAAGTTACCTAGTTGATATTGGAGTTCAAGGGTAGTGTACTATCAATTTTAGCATATTCCAACGTGTACAAATGGTGCATGTAGTAAGAGGAATGACCTAAAGGAATTGCACAATCTAGATGAGGGAATTTCCTAAAAAATAGGGGCTTAATTCCCAGAGGAATAACATAATGAATTAGGAGCTTGGGAGGGCTTGAAATTGGCTAAGTATTGGCCAGGTTCAATTAGTCAAGAAGAGGATAGAAGATACATGTGCAAGTTGTGCCTAATATTGAGAAAGCATATTGCATTCATCCAGATTATTTGATTAATGCAATACAGTAGTAAGGGGGTTTGAAAATTTTCTTTCCCCTAGATAAATCTCCATGTATGTGTGTTGAATCTTGATGCATGTTAATGATTTGTGTGTTCCCGATCATGAATTTAATTTCACAGATCAGTAGAGTAGCTTATAGTCTTGTGATTTAGAAACTTTCATGAGAATTTTAGAATCAACACATTAATTTCTACAATTATCAAGGAAATTATTGTGTTTTTGGAAAGGCTCGTTTTTATAATAGGAAGAAAATATGTCACACTAAAGTAGCAAATTTTAACCCCCCAAAACATCATTTTATACTTTAAAATACTCGTAAAGGTTTTAGACCCCAATCTCGCCAAACAGACCAAAGAGAATGGTCCTATAAGATGATTCATCCACTTTTTCCACTTTGAAAGCATCAATAAGATGAAAAACGTTACGATTATCCAACTGATCGCTCTGCAGAAGGAAAATTTTTATGAACACTTTCAAAATGGAAATTCACACTTATCCTTTAATATATTTAGTTAAAACATGAACAACTTCTTGAAATAAAATTTCAATGCAAGATTCAAACACTAAATACATTTTTTTTTTTTTAGACTTATAACAATGCGACCCAATTTCAACAAGTAAACCAAAATAAAATAACCAAAGAAACTATTTTCAAACACAATAAAATGAAAAGAAATAGAAACATACCTCAAATGCCTTTTTCTCTTTTTTGAGAGTGAATGCTAATGGAAGGAACAAACTATATATATATATATATATATATATATATATATATATATATACATACATACATACATACATACATACATACATATATATATATATATATATATATGTATGTATGTATGTATGTATAGGTATATATATATGTATATGTATCTACATATACATATATACACACACACACACACACACACACACACACACATACATACATACATACACACACACACACACACATATATATATATATATATTGCAAATATATTGGAGAAAAGAAAGAAAAAAGGAAGATTTTGCAACCAAGGGTGCAAAAATAAGTGCTTTTTGGAGAAGCAACAATTTCATACACACACTTTGCTAAAAGAAACAATTATGTACATGCTCTATTTCCCAAAGGAATTTGGCGTATGACAAAATAAGGGAAATGTTCTTCCATAACACCCCCAAAATACCTTAGCATACTAGTCTATTAGATTGTTAGTGGGAGCTCACAAGTTTTGTTGTGGATGAAAACTATCCTATGACTAGGAAACCATTAATAAAGTAGAATTCAAAGAGAAATACAATTTCTAAATAACTAATAGCTAGTTACAAGTGACTTACTTGGTTTTGCAGTTGCCCCGGAATGAATCTTGTGATTTTCCCTTGCTCTAATCATCCTTTCTCCTATCCAAGTTTGCAAATATATACACAACAAAGCAAACACCTCTCAAATTTTAGGTAGAAAACAAAAAGAAACATGCACAACTACTCAAACTAAGAATTTTTAAGTGAATTAGAAGCACAACTAAATAATAGAAAAGAGATCAAATTAATGCAATAGACTTAGAATTTAGGGAATAAATTAATAGTGATATATGAAATTTTTACCTAACTTAATTATCAACACTACCCAGAATCGCTATTCATATTCCTCCTTCCGTGGTCCCTCAACATTGCTTCAAGTCTTGTGTTATTCTTCACATGAGTATGAAGGAGACTAAGGATCCTAGGCCTCATGACAAGAAAGATATCTAGGAACATAAGTAGACAAGGGGTTTCCTAGGATATGAGGGTCATAAGAACCACAAGGATACGATGACCTTGACCGTTTTGGGTGAAATAATAACTCTACTATAACAACAATGATTATACTCTTCCACTCAGACTTTTTTCATACCATTTTAAGATGGTTGAGACTATTTTATACATGATTTAGAAGGACATAAGTAGTTTTCCATTTAAATATACTAAGGAGCACATACTATTCATGAATTTTATATTGTTTAGTGATATTTTGAAGGTAGACATGCCTTTGCTAAAGGAATATATAGTGAGGAAAAGTAACATGTGTATTTTTTTTTTGGGAAGTGGTTCACGAAATCGAGGGATTGGTGACTACTACGTCCACAAAACATTATTCTAGGAAGACCCACTCAAAGGAATCACTTCCGCCTCGCTTCATTAATGGACCGTAACTCCAAGAGCATAGAGGAGAGTTGACCCCATGACCTCTTAATAACAAGGTGCTTTAACAACATGAATTTGACTAATTGAGCTAACCTTTGGGACATGACATGGATTTTTAGGAAGGATCGTTTATGTAAATTCAAGAGTGACCCAACTTTTATGGGATACGTGTGCAAGAGACAAAGGTAAGCAACATATAATAATTTTAGGGCATCTAAATATGTTATATGTTCAAAATGGTCAACCATATTCAATCATATCAACCATAGTTAAACATGGTCAAACATAGTCAAACATGGCCAACCATGTTTAAACATGGTCAACTAAATGTCAACTATAATCACGGAAAATTATTTTAATGTCTAGAAACCTTAGCGAATATTACTAGTCCCTAATGTGCTATGTAAAATGCTTCTTGGAGATATTTTTGTAAAAATATTCAAATTTATAATGATATAATATTAGCCTATAACATATTAGCGATTTCTAAGGTAAAATAATTTTATTCTATAAAATTTGGGCGAATAAATTTTGGAGAAAATGGAAATTTGGTGAATCTTTTTTTTGAAAAAGCATGGAAAACTAGCCCACTTGCGAATATTAGCCCTAAAATTTTCCATGACTATAATCAAACATCATCAACCATGGTTAACTAATTAACCATGATCAAACAAATCAACCACGCTAAACATAGTTAACCAAATTCAAACATATTCAAGTAAAGTCAACTAAAATTAAACATGTTCAACCATGGTCAATAATACTCAAACATAGTCAACCATGGTTAATTAAATTCAACTATAACTAACCATGGTTTATCTAAGTCAATTATAGTGAATGCTAGTCACACATAATCAACTATGGTTAGTTGTGGCCAACTAATATAAATCATGACCAAATAAAAAAATTACCAACCATGAGCTAGACATTGTCAATAATAATTAAATATTATAGATATTTTAATATTTATTATATTGATATTTTAATTCAAATTTTTTGTAATCCTCCCTATGTACTATCACCATCAATTACCACTATCACATAATAAAATCATGTAGTCTATTTGTTCTACATTTTGCATTTTTTTGAGCTACTTTGTTTAAAATCCTAGAGGGATTTGTTGGAATTATATATTTGAGTTGTATAGTCTTCATAGTCAAAGTGTATTAGATATTTTTTTGGGGGTTGAATCCATTTATGCATTAAAAAAAAACAATTTAAATAGAAAAATTTGCAATCTCACTAAAAATTGTATTGCTACCAAAAAGACTAAAAATATAAATATTAGAGCTAGACTAGTCTAATAAAAATGATTGAAATACATTTATAAAAGGCCATTTTATACCTTTTTAAAGTAATGTTGCCAATCGCAAATATCAACTAACTTTGTTATAGGGTATTATGCATGTTACCATTGTAAACTCAATTATGTGGTTGTTGATTATGATGATAGACATCCCTTATTGAACTTTTGAAAATTAATCTTTCTTTTAATCCAAATCTTTATCTTATGGACATAAATGAAAGGTTTTGGCATATTCTCATTGTGTCCTTTATATTACTGATAAAGTTTTGAATAATAACAACCTCACATCTCTAAATTGATGCTTACCTTTTTACATTTACTTAATACAATATGAAATTACCAAATAATAACTAAATATATGCTAAAATAACAAATAACAAATGATAAATAAAATTTTAAAACAAAAAAAAATAATATTGATGAACATATATCAACCAAATTCTACTAATATTGTGCTAATTACACTAATATATATCACCATTTAAAAAAAGTTCCAAAATTTAAATTTTAATAACATTCAATTCATATAATGATACCAAGGCATCCAAAGATTTTCAAATCTCATAATATTTGCAACTTGCAAGAGTTTGTTCTTATTTCCATTTAGTGATAAACAAAACAAAATTTCCATGATGGTGTGACATTGATTTTGGGTTATTTCCCGTGAATATATGATTATATTATTTAGCCAATTGTGAGATTAGATCTATCGCAAATTCAAGGATATAGTATATTTTCAACTACTTTGAACAAAATTCCAATAGAAACCAATAAGAAAAGTATTGTAATCAAATGCAATAACATTTACAAATTGATCATTATTAATAAATAATTAAATTCGATTTAATTACTACGCATATGCAACCTGTGAGGAATTTCCCTTGTCACTCGCCATGTATTTTTAAGATGGTAATTGTATTTATATGCCACATGTGCCATCTCTCTAGAAAATATAATCACATAACACATCACCGGCTAGTTATGGAAAAGTTGAAGCTAGTCCATATTGTGTTAATTATATTACCTTCAAAAAAAATATTACATCCTCTTGATAAAAAAATATACCATCCTCTCTCTATCACATGGGAAACTAGGTTTTTTGGCCAATGTATGATACTCTTAGTATCACTAGACAAATAAGCAACACCAATTATCCAAAGAGACCTTATAACCATAAAAGAGATCATATAGGATAAAAAACATGACAACGAAGTCGTGCTCGATGATGTCATTGGAGCCAAATCCTCTACACTCGAAGGTGGCACTAAGGGCTAAAAATCACATTGAATATGACTTTCCATATGAGCTAAGCAAGCTTCCAAATTATCTAGGAATTCCTATTGTTTCCACCGATTTCGCTCGATATCATTCATGAAATAAATGATGTCATTCCTATCCTCATGTTTCTGGTTTAAAACTCATCCTAATAGGTTCTTTAGTCAGTGAGTGAAGAGTAATAAAATGCATGTACCGATTTCTTCTTCCCCGGTGTGACCATGCAAAAGCCAATGGGAAAACTCTTATAAAAGTTCAATCCGAATAGGTATGCCTGCATTGAGAAACATGAATCTCATGTCATTGGATATCCCTCTCGAGTACTATAAGAGGTCATAAAGTAGTAAGTAGCCACCACCTCCCCGGCCCCGCGCTTGAAAACGTGACAAATTTTTATGTCCATGGACACCATCCCCTCCATGACCACACATTCATTGACATGGCATAAGAACTACAATAAACACTAAACCAACACAATTCTAGGAATAAAGAGATCACCAATTCGAAAGACATCAATGAGACAACACCCCCTTAGAGACAAATAATAGAGTAAAGAGACTCGGGAGCAACTACTTCCCTCGAGACAACCACATACCGAAAACCAACTAACCTCTACAAGTTACAACCAAACTATCCACACAAACACTTGAGGAATGACAATGGTATATAAAAATGAACAAAACTAGCCCACCAAGCAAGCCATAAAGAGAAAATTCAATAAATATTTTGTTGAGTTGAAAAAGATAGGGTTTATAGATTAATCAAGGCATCGCTCCCTGACTAAAATTATACAAAAAAACAACAAGATCCCGCAAATACCTTTTAATGAAAACCTACAACATGCAAAGAACAAACATAAGATGAGGGAATTAATACACTAATATAAGAGAAAAATGGTGCCCATTTATAATAGAAAACATAAGATCGAGTAAGTCGAGGCCAGAGTTTGAATTCTTTCAGTACATCCTCTCCAACTACCAAAATAATCGTTGCCATTTCCATCCTTTATCTTTAAACTATCTCCACTATCTCCTATATGATATCCACCTCCCACAACTACCTAGATAACTAGAATTGTGCCACAATGAATCACAATTGCACTAGAACCTCCAATGTGCCAATTTAAATCCATAAAATCCCACTTTTTCTCATAATTTCATTAGTTGCTTTTCAAAGCAGCCTCAAAGCTTCCAACCCCAAAGGAGAAGGAAAATCCCACCCGCAACATGGGGATTACACACACATGGTACAAAATACCACCTCTTTGCATAAAAAACATAGGCCATAATACAACGTGCAACCATCCATAATGCATAAAATAATACCTCACATGTTTTATGTATGGTGGGACAGTACCACCCTCATTAATTACATTGAGAGTTAGTGGGTGAGCGCCCTCGATCTCATTTTCTAGGTGTTTGGACACCCACATCAGGGATTTTAATTAATATTAAACATACACAATAAAATAATGTTAAAGTTAGGACAAATAATCCCAATAATATTCACACGTCTAAATACTGTAAAATATGTGATATTTTTTAAAATAAATTAAATATGTCCTTTAACAAAAGAAAGAAAGTAATAAAATATATGATATTTTAGATTATTTTAAAAGGTAGAACTTGGGAAGATTCATATTGTTAGATAACTAAATTCAATATGGCTATCAATAACAACAAAACTATATTCAATATACCATAGTTAATTATAATAAATGTTAGTTCTTCATCATAATTTTGTATACTTTATAGTCAACAATAGGTAATTTTGGGCAACAATAGTCAACCAAGGATAACCATATTTAATTATGCTCAACATGGATAAGATGACCACCATTGCTAAAGACTTAATTTAACTCTTCTATGTTTTGGCTTCGTTGGAATCGTCCATTTTGGAAAAATCATGTTTTTTATTTTTTTTAAGATTCATTTTTTAATGCATAGATAAATTCAATGCCCTATACACATTTCATAACTTAAGTTTTTTGATTCCAACAAATCCCTATTGGATTTCTTGCAAAATATTCAGAAAAGAGCCAAAATGTAAGAAAGCTAGACTAACTTACATCATTAAATGTTGTCAATCATAGTTAACCATAGTTAATCATAGCCATATACTATCTTAAATGGTTAAACATTAAAAACCATAATCAAAATAGTAAAATATGTTTGACATAGTCAAACAAGATCAACCAAAATCAACCATGGCTGTACATAGTCAATCATGGTCTACGCTACTCATGGTCAATATAGTCTTCCATTGTTGACCATGTTCTATCTTAATCAACCATACTTCAACCATAGTCAACCATGGTCATGAAGGGTGTGACGGTCACCTTTGTCAAATGTTGTAAACCATGGTCAACTAAAGTCTTTAATGGGAAATCATAAGTTACCAGGATCAAGAATGATCATACATAATCTACATGGTCAAACATGGTCAACATGGTCTTCCATAATTGATGATAGTCTACTATCCCAACTACCATAGTTGATCATTACAAGTAACCCATGATGAACCATAAGTAACCTTGGGAAACGTAGCCAACCATGATTAACCATACTTAATCATGGAAAACATAGGCCATAATTTTATAATTTGTAGTATTGACTTGAAATCTCTAATCTCTAATTAATTAATATATTGAAACATTAATTAATAAATTCACACATCAATAATTCATTTATTAATAGATTAATACAATAATTATAATAATTGTTATTATTAACAAGCATTTAACGTTTTATAATTTATTTTAATGTAATATGTATTATATATATATATATATATATATATATATATATGGGTGGAAACGTGAAGCTGGTTACACTTTTGTGAGAATCGTGGTGCGAAATTTTTTTCGTCATAGTTCTACCGAACATTATATAAAGTTCTACTACTTAATAGTTCTACTAAATTTTTATAGAGTTCGCCGAACTGTTTTCGTTTAGATTGACTATGACACCGACTCATGCAAGAATTAATTTTTTGCTTGAGATTGAAAACGCAAAGAACAGTCAGTCGATTTCTAAAAGTTCTACGAATCGTGAGTTTGGCCAAACTAATTTCTATAAATAAATATCCCGCGAAAGTTTATGGTTTACCGTTTTCATTTCGCGCGTCGTTGTTTGTGAGTGTTGTCGCTCACAGAGCCGCTGCCGGCCGCCCGGGTGCTCCCACCGTCCGCCCGGTGCTCCCGCCATCCGCGCTCATCGATCGTCGTTACGGTATGAATTTCTAAAAATTTTGATCCACTCGACCGCAAACGAACAAAAATTGGTTAGCTAAAAGATAAACTAGTGTAATAGAAATTTTAGCTTACTTGTGAATGTATTGCCATGTCTTTATTCATGTGGATCAATACCATCAAATTCTCCGGCGGAACTCGTGATGTATTGCCATGTCTTCTTCCCCGTTTTTTCAAACCACGCATTAATTTTTTTTTTAATGTAAAAATTCTCTCAATGAAAGTTTGTTGGGAAAACAATGAAAGTACAAACCAATCATTCCCCGATGGTCCGTTTCCTCGTGGCAAGGAGTTCCATTTTGTGTTTTCAATCCTTCATTTGGAATATTTTGCTATAGCTACCAAAGCATTAATACAAACCTTGAATTATTTATACTTTCCTCAGGAATCAAAGATAAAGAGTGGTTTTATATTTTTTAAAGCAACAAATTAATTTAGTCCAAACAAACCTTCATTGTTGTTTGTTTTTGTAATAAATGAAGGTTGTAGTTTGTTGTTGAGATAGTCTATATTCTAAATAAAGTACCACCGGGTGCATGGGGTTCAATGTTAAACTTCGCGTAATTGAATCCTCTTCTTTGAAAACTATGAAGTTTCAGACAAGGCTCAAACATTAGCATGGAAGTAGCATCATGAAACATAGCGCAAAAAACTTTTTCTATAGCATAATGTTCAAAAACAAACCCCATATTTACCTGTGTTAGCTCTGCAATAAGAGTTCCTACCAAAATTTCAAGAATCGTGATTTACATGCCGAAAGTAAGTTCATAATGTCGATGCCCATAGCAAGACAATGGAAAACATAAACCCCGACATGTGGATATTCGGTGATGGAGTCTATGTATTAGCCTAATAAACAAGCTAAATATAGTTCAATTGATCGTACGAAGTAGAGAAAAGGGTAGACAATGGTTGGCCTAACCATTTTCAAGAAGGAAACACATATCATGTGAAACATAGCAAAATTTTTTCTATAGCATAATGCTCAAACAAACCCCATATTTACCCGTGTGTTAGCTCGTAACAAGAGTTCCCGCCAAATTTCTCACAATTTGTGATTTACATGCCGAAAGTAAATCATCAAAAAATTAGCATGGAAGTAGCATCATGTGAAACATAGAAGAAAATTTTTCTATAAAGATAATGCTCAAACAAACCCCATATTTACTCGTGTGTTAGCTCGCAATAAGAGTTCCCGCTACCTCGTAAGAATCTATGATTTACATACAGTCGGGGCAATCATCGAAACATTAGCATGGAAGTAGCATCATGTGAAACACAGAAAACTTTTCTATAGCATAATGCTCAAACAAACCCATATTTACTCGTGTGTTAGTTTCCGTGAATAAGAGTTCCTTCCTACCCTCAAGAATCTATGATTTACATGCTAAAAGTAAGTGTTCATAATGCTCGTATGCCCATAGCAAGACAATGGAAAAACATAGAAGTCATTTATCTTCATGGGCCTTCAACCTAAATTATATATCTAGCACTACATTAAGCTATAGGAGATAAATCAAAGAAGAATTTGAATGTAAATTAAACATGTGTAATAATTATGTCCTTTAGTTTAATAAATAGATAATAATTTGCAAATGCCATATCTAAGCTATATTTCATCTAAGTAGGTTTCAATTTAAACTTATATCTAATGTTAAATTATATAAAAGAATAACAGTAATCCAAACTTCAAAAAAATATTTAGAACGTTAGTATAAAATGTGACATATAATTTTCCTCTGTGGAAAAACATAGTCATAATTACCAATCTTATAATATTATCCAATCTTATAATATTTGAAACCTAAGGTCTTTCCCATACCAAAGTATGTTCTTTTAAAACATGTTTTCTTGGTGATATGGGTGATTTAGAAATGATTGGGAGAGCGAAATTCCTCATTTAATATGTACAATATGTTTGGTTCATGCCACTAAGCAAAGAATTTTAAATTCAACTGAATTTTAATATAACCAACTAAATCCAGCAAAAAAAGAATAAAACAATTTATGTTAGGGTTGTGGATTCAGGCATTGAAACAACACACCATGATATTTCAAATTTAAAAATAATGGTTTGAGTCCTAGGTAGCTTAGAATCCTATTTGTTTTCAAAATAAGTATGCACTCCCATTTGATTCTCATGATTAGGTTGTAATCATGAGGCTCTCGCTCAAGAGTGGACCTTCCTAAAATCTTGTGACGTCTTGTCACAAACAAAACCATCAAACTGAAAACACATCATGCAAGAAACATAGCTCGCTGACATATCATTTTTCTCCTTCAAAGAAAAAAAAATTCACATCATGTGAATATCTCCATGTACTCTTACATATTGGTGTAGAAAACCATGAACCAAACACAAGTCGACAAAACATGCCTCTTCAAACAACTGACTCTCAAGTCAAATAATAGAGGTCATGTACAAATTTCCATATTTGTTGCATTTAAGTGTGTCAACATAACTCTACTTTCAACATCTTGCTTCATGCAACATGCACCATACTTTGAATTTGCAAAGAAATTCATGAAACATCAAAATACATGCTAGGCCTTAATTGGATAAGAAATCTAACCACCTGTTAGCAAACCATTTCAATGGCGCTTCTTTTAGTTGCACTTCATCATGTGAATCATCTTGACCCTCATCGATTATGAAATCCTCTTTTCCATTCTTGTCATTATCTCATTCCACCTTCTTCAAATGTTGTGGATGACTTGTTGGATACAAAGTCCAACACTTGCCCAACATCTATAAACATTATGATTATTCAAACCACAAAAGGAACATGCAAGTTCTTTTCCAAATCTTATGTGAATATTTACCATATTTATCATAATCAAAAGCAATTTGATTAGAGGAAAATTTATACCTTGAACATTCATCATTGTCGCCTTCTTTAGGAGGTGAATTTGATGAGGTAGTGGCTCTCCTCTAAATACTAGCAATGAATTCAATGACTCTAGAGCTTTCAACATCCTCTTCTTTTACATTCTCATTAGTTGCATGATTATTAACATCTTCTTGCAAAGTGGGTGTCAAACTTTTCCATTCAACATGAATACAAACTTCACAAGCTTGATGCACCCCTTTCATGTATAAAAAGATTACCTGTGTTGGGAGTGGCCTTTTACAACTTCGGAAAGCATTTGGTTCCACATTCATTCCTCCGGCAGACGTTGTCTTGTAGATACCATACATTTGTCTAAGGTTAAAATCATACAAGAAGAGCTTCATTTCGGGCTTCACCTTTTCTACAAGCTCCTTTTTGGTTGGTGGCAACCCAAACACTTTGTATCGGAAACACTCTTGCTTTGTTTGAAAATTACACATAAAAATCAAGCCGGCAAACTTATCTTTGCCATTGCCATCTTCATTGTTTGCTTCCTTGCTGCCTTGTTTTTTCTTCTTATTTTGATCAACCTTTGACACAACAGGGTCAGATAAACCCTTGGGTTTGTTCTCTGTCTCTATTTTAACAGTCTTATCCACAACATTAACCTTTGACACAACAAGGTTAGATAAACCCTTGGGTTCATGGTATGTCTCTATTTTAACAGTCTTATCAACAACATTAGTTGGTGTTGCATCCTGCAACATATATCCACAGATTTGTTTGAGGCATTTGTAATCTTCCTTAGACTATCCGCAATTTGCTTCACACTATATGCAATTTGCTTCATACTATACTATCCGCAATCTCCTTCAAAGATGACCGAACAATAGATCCACACTATTTTCAAACTCTTTAAACTTCACACTGAAAGCCCATCAACATATTTGTACTGAATCTTACAAGAATCTGTAAACAGTATTCAGAGATTGCCAAGTTATTCCTTATTAAAAGAGCCATAGACAAGGTATATAAATATAGATAGAATTACTTCCTTTTAGGCCGACCAACACTTTGCCATGTAGGCTGATTTGTAACACATCATAATAGTTCGATTTTTCAACATTGATGTAGAGATGAAATAAACCATTGGTTCATGTTTTCTTTGACTAGGTCTGGGTTTCTGGCTGAATCTATATGGACATTTCTGTCTAGTTAAATACCCTTATGTTTGCAAGATTGATTTATCTTTTAAGATTTTGCATTTGCGTGTTGTATGTATCGAAGATATCTATTCCCAGTTTTTCTATGCACATCAATTCAATTGCACAAACAATTAAATCTAATTTAATATTATTGTTTGCTAGAAGTTAGTTTATGTTTTAAAAATGTTCAGTGTTGTATGTAGCAAAATATTCTACAAGGTGACCTTTCTTATGGCAATGAGTAATAAACAATTGCATCTTATTTTCAGCATCATTTTCCTTGTCCAATGGGCCTTTGACTTTTTGCCTCATTTATTTAGAAAGTTTCAATCTGTATGGATATCTTCTTCCAACATCTATAAACATTATGATTATTCAAACCAAAAAAGGAACATGTGCAAGTTCTTTTATATATCTTATGTGAATATTTACCATGTTTATCATAATCAAAAGCAATTTGATTAAACGCAAATTTATACCTTGAACATTCACCATTGCCTCCTTCTTGAGGAGGTGAATTTGATGAGGTAGTGGCTCTCCTTTGAATACTAGAAATGAATTCAATGACTAATTGAAACTTACAAACATCCTCTTCTTTTGCATTCTCATTATTTGCATGTTTATTAACATCTTCTTGCAAAGTGGGTATAGAACTTTTCAAATTCATCTTGTTTCAAACCTGCAGGCAGGGAGTAATGAGTTTGAAATAAATTCACTTCTTGGAGACGACTTCATGTGCCTCCTTGGCTTTGGAGCATTTTCCATGTTTTCCATAACCAAGACCCAAATAATTAGGCCCTTCTTGAAGAACATTTGGCTCAACTATGCCTTGTACTCAACTATGCCTTGTACATGCTTGCCTTTAAAACGCTTTACTTTCATAGCACATTTTCATCAAAAATTTGGACCTTATTCCTCTAATGTCTCTCAAAAGCATGTACACATTCATTTTTAGAGGAAATTGAAGACAGAAACCAATAGCTAATTCTTCTAACTAACCTTGACTAAAATGAGCTAAATTGTACTTTGATACGAACTTGATTTGAATATGGACAAACTAGTTTTGTTGGGGAAGGGGTGTATGTGTCAAGCTTTAAGTGTATTTTGTGATAAATTTATGAGTTAATTATATTTTAAAAACTCATGTTTACACATTTATAAAATGCAAAATTTTTAATTCTAGGAAAATCTTTTCCCTCAATCCAAATTACGATCATTGCACATGTAAGAGGAAGAAAGAGGGAATTCACTTTCAAATTCTAGACCTTGTCTATTCCTCCTAGTGGCTTGAGTATAACACAAAGCGTGATAGCCAACTAGGTGTAATATTTGACTACTTGTCCAACACTTGTCCACAAGGTGACCCTTCCTTATGGCAATGAGTAATGAACAATTGCATTTTCCTTGTCCAATGGGCCTTTGACTTTTTGCCTCATTTATTTAGAAAGTTTCAATGTGTATGGATATCTTCTTCCAACATTTATAAACATTATGATTAAATTCAAACCAAAAAAGGAACATGCAAGTTCTTTTCTATATCTTATTTGAATATTTACCATGTTTATCATAATCAAAAGCAATTTGATTAGAGGCAAATTTATACCTTGAACATTCATTGTTGTTTCCTTCTTGAGGAGGTGAATTTGACATGAGGTAGTGGCTCTCCTTTGAATACTAGCAATGAATTCAATGACTCTAGAGCTTTCAACATCTTCTTCTTTTACATTCTCAATAGCTGCATGATTATTAACATCTTCTTGCAAAGTGGGTGTCAAAATTTTCCATTCATCATGAAGACAAACTTCACAATCTTGAGGTAATGAGCACGAAATAAAATTCCTTCTTGGAACAACTTCATGTGCCTCCTTGACTTTGGAGAATTTTCCATGTCTTGCATAACCAAGACCCAAATAATTAGGCCCTTCTTGAAGAACATTTGGCTCAACTATGCCTTGTACTCAACTATGCCTTGTACATGCTTGCCTTTAAAACCCTTACTTTCATAGCACATTTTCATCAAAAATTTGTACCTTATTCCTGTAATGTCTCTCAAAAGCACGTACACTTTCATTTTTAGAGGAAATTGAAGACAGAAACCAATAGCTAATTCTTCTAACTAACCTTGACTAAAATGAGCTAAATTGTACTTTGATACAAACTTGATTTGAATATGGACAAACTAGTTTTGTTGGGGAAGGGGTTTATGTGTCAAGCTTTAAGTGTATTTTGTGAGAAATTTATGAGTTAATTAGAGTTTAAAAACTCATGTTTACACATTTCTAAAATGAAAAATTTTTAATTCTAGGAATGTATCAACATTTCCGTAATTACGATCATTGGACATGTAAGAGGAAGAAAGAGGGAATTCACTTTTCAAATTCTAGACCTTGTCTAGACCTCTAGTGGCCAAGTATTTAACCTAAGTGATAGCCAACTAGGTGTAAGATTTGACTACTGTCCAACACTTCATCACAAGGTGACCTTTCTTATGGCAATGAGTAATAAACAATTGCATTTTCCTTGTCCAATGGGCCTTTGATGACTTTTTGCCTCATTATTTAGAAAGTTTCAATGTGTATGGATATCTTCTTCCAACATCTATAAACATTATGATTATTCAAACCAAAAAAGGAACATGTGCAATTTCTTTTATATATCTTATGTGAATATTTACCATGTTTATCATAATCAAAAGCAATTTGATTAAAGGAAATTTATACCTTGAACGTTCACCATTGTCACCTTCTTGAGCAGGTGAATTTGATGAGGTAGTGGCTCTCCTTTGAATACTAGCAATGAATTCAATGACTAGATAGAACTTTCAACATCCTCTTCTTTTACATTCTCATTAGCTGCATGTTTATTAACATCTTCTTTCAAAGTGGGTGTCAAACATTTCCATTCATCATGAACAGAAACTTCACAAGCTTGAGGTAATGAACACGAAATAAAATTCCTTCTTGGAACAGCTTCATGTGCCTCCTTGGCTTTGGAGCATTTTCCATGTTTTCCATAACCAAGACCCAAATAATTAGGCCCTTCTTGAAGAACATTTGGCTCAACTATGCCTTGTACTCAACTATGCCTTGTACATGCTTGCCTTTACAAAACTTCTTTACTTTCATGTACATTTTCATCAAAAATTTGGACCTTATTCCTCTAATGTCTCTCAAAAACTGCTATGCACATTCATTTTAGGAGGAAATTGAAGAACGAAACCAATATTTGATTCTTCTAACCTTGACTAAAATGAGCTAAATTGTACTTTGATACGAACTTGATTTGAATATGGACAAACTAGTTTTGTTGGGGAAGGGGTTTATGTGTCAAGATTTAAGTGTATTTTGTGAGAAAGTTATGAGTTAATTAGATTTTAAAAACTCATGTTTACACATTTATAAAATGAAAAATTTTTAATTCTAGGAAAATCTTTTCCCTCAATCCAAATTCTGATCATTGGACATGTAAGCGGAAGAAAGAGGGAATTCACTTTTCAAATTCTAGACCTTGTCTAGACCTCCTAGTGGCCAAGTATTTAACCTAGCGTGATAGCCAACTAGGTGTAAGATTTGACTCTATCCAACAGTTGTCCACAAGGTGACCTTTCTTATGGCAATGAGTAATAAACAATTGCATCTTATTTTCAGCATCATTTTCCTTGTCCAATGGGCCTTTGACTTTTTGCCTCATTTATTTAGAAAGTTTCAATGTGTATGGATATCTTCTTCCAACATCTATAAACATTATGATTATTCAAACCACAAAAGGAACATGTGCAAGTTCTTTTATATATCTTATGTGAATATTTACCATGTTTATCATAATCAAAAGCAATTTGATTAAACGCAAATTTATACCTTGAACATTCACCATTGCCTCCTTCTTGAGAAGGTGAATTTGATGAGGTTGTGGCTGTCCTTTGAATACTAGCAATGAATTCAATGACTAGATAGAGCTTTAAACATCCTCTTCTTTTACATTCTCATTAGCTGCATGTTTATTAACATCTTCTTTCAAAGTGGGTGTCAAACTTTTCCATTCATCATGAACACAAACTTCACGAGCTTGAGGTAATGAACACAAAATAAAATTCCTTCTTGGTCTCATTAGCTGAATTTTTATTAACATCTTCTTGCAAAGTGGGTGTCAAACTTTTCCATTCATCATGAACACAAACTTCACAAGCTTGAGGTAATGAACACGAAATAAAATTCCTTCTTGGAACAGCTTCATGTGCCTCCTTGGCTTTGGAGCATTTTCCATGTTTTTCATAACCAAGACCCAAATAATTAAGCCCTTCTTGAAGAACATTTGGCTCAACTATGCCTTGTACTCAACTATGCCTTGTACATGCTTGCCTTTAAAAACCTTTACTTTCATAGCACATTTTCATCAAAAATTTGGACCTTATTCCTCTAATGTCTCTCAAGAACACGTACACATTCATTTTCAGAGGAAATTGAAGACAGAAACCAATAGCTAATTCTTCTAAATAACCTTGACTAAAATGAGCTAAATTGTACTTTGATACGAACTTGATTTGAATATGGACAAACTAGTTTTGTTGGGGAAGGGGTTTATGTGTCAAGCTTTAAGTGTATTTTGTGAGAAATTTATGAGTTAATTATATTTTAAAAACTCATGTTTACACATTTATAAAATGAAAAATTTTTAATTCTAGGAAAATCTTTTCCCTCAATCCAAATTCTGATCATTGGACATGTAAGAGGAAGAAAGAGGGAATTCACTTTTCAAATTCTAGACCTTGTCTAGACCTCCTAGTGGCCACGTATTTAACCTAGCGTGATAGCCAACTAGGTGTAAGATTTGACTCTGTCCAACACTTGTCCACAAGGTGACCTTTCTTATGGAAATGAGTAATAAACAATTGCATCTTATGTTCAGCATCATTTTCCTTGTCCAATGGGCCTTTGACTTTTTGCCTCATTTATTTAGAAAGTTTCAATGTGTATGGATATCTTCTTCCGACATCTATAAACATTATGATTATTCAAACCACAAAAGCAACATGTGCAAGTTCTTTTATATATATTATGTGAATATTTACCATGTTTATCATAATCAAAAGCAATTTGATTAAACGCAAATTTATACCTTGAACATTCACATTGCCTCCTTCTTGAGGAGGTGAATTTGATGAGGTAGTGGCTCTCCTTTGAATACTAGCAATGAATTCAATGACTAATAGAGCTTTAAACATCCTCTTCTTTTACATTCTCATTAGCTGCATGTTTATTAACATCTTCTTGCAAAATGGGTGTCAAACTTTTCCATTCATCATGAACACAAACTTCACAAGCTTGAGGTAATGAACACGAAATAAAATTCCTTCTTGGAACAGCTTCATGTGCCTCCTTGGCTTTGGAGCATTCTCCATGTTTTCCATAACCAAGACCAAAATAATTTGGCCCTTCCTCAACAACATTTGGCTCAACTATGCCTTGTACATGGTTGCCTTTAACCCTTTACTTTCATAGCACATTTTCATCAAAAATTTGGACCTTATTCCTCTAGTGGGAAGGGGTTTGTGTCAAGCTTTAAGTGTATTTTGTGAGAAATTTACGAGTTAATTAGCTTTTAAAAACTCTTGTACAAATAAAATGCAAAATTTTTATTTAGGAAATTTTTTTCCCTCAATCTAGATTTCGATCATTGGACATGTAAGAGGAAGAAAGAGGGAATTCACTTTTCAAATTCTAGACCTTGTTTAGACCAAAATAAACTAGAGGTTTGGTTTTCAAATACATTCACTTATTTGGAAAAGTTCTAGCTACCAAAAGTCCATATGCCAATCTACCTCCCAAGAAATACATTTAGTACACCAACCTCTTCTAGTGATTCTTGAAAGGTGGATACTTAAATCCTTCCTAAAAATTTGAGCTCTAAAATGAGATTCCAAGCCTAATTTCATAAAAAGTAAGTTGGGGATGATCACATTGACTTGCTTGATGACATGTATATGAAGATTAACTACCTTGAACTATTTTTTTGCGTAGGGAAAGAGACACATTCCCATGTCTGAGCATGAAAACGTTCTTTGATATTGTTAATGCCTCTGGTGTTTACTTCTACAAGTTCTATAGGCAGAGTCTGTAAAGGGCCAGGTAGCCTCTGGATCTCATCTTTTATGAAAGGTGACATATCTAGTAAATGCCCCTACAATCAATCTCTGGAATGGATCTAAATAGAAGTTCTTCATTTTAATATTCGTAAAACACAACAACTTTAAGGTAAACTATGTACATGTGTCATTTCTTCCACAAACTAAAGTGTATAAGTAGTAAATTTTATACCAAGTGTGCTCCCACCATGTAAAGCGCAATTTGGTGAACTTATCATTTTTATAATATCTTTTTCGATTAAATTTTGTTTCACATATGATCAATTATTGATTTGAAAGTTGTGTTCTACATAATTTGTGTACACTAAATTACAAATTGATTTTTTGAAATCTATTTTGTGAATGTCGACCAATAGATATATATCATGGAGGATGAAAGACGAAGATCAGCCGAATCCCATATGGAGGTTCAGGGATCGAAGGATGTTCACGGTATTTAAATATAATCTTAAATATCCATACATGTGTGTACATATGGAATTGATTTTTTTATTAACTTTGTGAGTGAAATTAGTTGTTAATAAGTTTCATATTTTAATTTTTAGGAGGCAAGAGGAGAAGGGTTTCTACTCCATCCATGGAGCATGGCCAAGGTTCAACCGGTCGAGGTATGAGTGGTAGCAGGTTGCAGGAAGGGGGTGATATTTATTCCCCCGAAGGCCAATCAATGGCTGCCTGTTCTCAACAGGGTCACTGTGGGTCTGGTTCTCAGCAGCGTCATTCTAGGGCTGGTTCTCAGCAGGGTCATGTTGGAGAAGATGTTAACCAACAACATCAAGGTTGCCATCAATTTCAATATTTTTTCATTAAATTTGTACAATTTTTTTTACACGTGTTTTTTCTAATATACGAAATTTTATATATATTTATGCAGAGGCCGAAAATGTTCAAGCTAGTGGTCAAAATAGACGCAGGGCAGCTCGCTACATTCAAGAAGAAGGCTGTCAACCCAGCACAACTTATCCGGCTGAGATTACTGATATACCATGGGAAACCAACATGGCGGAATGTACCTTAAAAAGGTGTGAAAGCCATTATGCAAAATTGCAAAGAGATCTCACGGCTTTGTCTCTACCTGCTGAGAGTAGACAAAGCCTTGAAATAGTTACACATTCACTGGGTGAAATGGTAAAAGTGTACAGAAATTTGGGGCCAACGACTGATTCGTTTGTAGAACTTATGAGACAGAGAAAAGAAACAGTGATAGGTCCCGATAAATGGTAGGAAATAAAACAAAGAGTTACAAGAGCAGATGCCAAGTCAATGTTTAATTATAAAGAAGGGCCAAAAAGAAAAATGTTGAAGGTGCAGTATTTCAAGCACCTAGACAAAGCTATTTATTTGTATGATCGACATCTTGCGGCCTTTGGAAGGCTTCCATGGAACGATGAGGTTCCCGTTTATTTTGCACAAATGTTTTATGCAGAATTTTTTTTGGGTATGAAACCCGACTACAATGACCTTCCTTCAGAGTTTTTTGGCCCGGGGAGAGGTCGATTATATCAACGTAAGGGCGCTAAGCGAGATGTGGAGTTACCTCGCCCTGCGCCGCCATTGGTGAGTCGACCATTTCAAGTCAAAACTCTGCGATTAGAGTTGGATGCGACTTCTCAAATAAGTCGAGAAGCAAGAGATGTTTTGATCGACAAGGTTCAGAGCGGATTGAGTGGAGTCGGTCTTTGTTTAAATAGACAAGTAGCACGTGAAAATGCACGTGCCAATTTTGTTTATTGTACAGATGAGGAGATTTACAAAATGAATGTTGAAGATCTCCGAACATATGCAATAAATTGTCGCAATGGTCTGCAAGACCTAATTTTTCATGAGGAGGAGGGCACTGGAACGGTATGTGTTAGTGACCTGAGGGTTTGAAATTATTTTTACATATACATGTGTACAATTTGTAATAAATATATGTGTATGTACATGTATACATTTATTTGTATGTGTACATTAATCTAACAAAAATGTATGATTATATGTTAAAACACCATTTGCAGTTCTCAGGCATGATGCGTGATGAAAATGTTAATATTACATTCGGGACCTCCGGTTCAAACGATGCAGATGGGTCTAACCATCATGATAATTTGGCACATGTATGTTAGTGTTTTTTAAGTGACTCTAAAATAAACAATTGTTGCCACACATGTACATGTATGTATATATATAATTTGATAAAATGTTTTAACAGGTACCGATTCCGTCTGATGTTTTTGGGATGGCGGTACCTTCTTCTTCCTTGGGAGATGTACCTTCTACTTCCTTGGGAGATGTACCTTCTACTTCCTTGGGAGATGAGCCACAAGTATGGACAATTTTTCACAAGTTTAAAATTTATGTTTAAAAGTTATATATATATATATTCTACCTCAAAAAGTTCCATTAAAAATTGAGATATATATATATATATATATATATAGAGAGAGAGAGAGAGAGATCTATATTTTGAGTTATTTAAAAATTTTTGAATTTAGATTCCTATAGAAGATTTCTTTAATCCGGGGACTCTAGCGACGGAGATAGGAACATCCACAACATTTGAACAAGTTGTCTTTAGTTCCTTTTTTTAATATTATTGAAAATAAGTTTATATATGTACATGTGCATTTTCATTTGAAAGTTTTTAATTTATATATATATATATATATATATTTATATTTATATTTATATTTATATTTAATTGTACATGTATATTGTACAGTTTACCACTGCAGATGTTCCTATGGGAGAACCTGTTCATCAAATGGAGAGGGAACCTTACGAGGTATTGCATGATTTTTTTGTTATATTTTGTTTTTTACATGAAGTTCTAGATATATATATTCTCATTCATTTTTAAAACTTCAAATTTTGATGTTCAAGTACATGTGCATTGTGTATGTAGGTTTCCTATTCACAGGAGAGGGCGCGGGCTGAGACCCTAGTAGGGAAGACGTTAGATCCTCCATTTGATGGACATGATTTACAGTAGATTTGATTTCAAAATTTAGATGGTTTTAAAATTTGTTAAACTTGATACAGTTTAATACTTGTGAGATTTACAATTTTTTGGACATATTTTATATTTCATCTGAACTACATTTGGCATGTGATATTTAATGTTAAATGTTTTTGTTGGATCTAGTTGAATTATAATTGGCATGGCATGTGAAGTTTTTAAAACTCTTGAGTTTTGGATGGTTTCAATCTACATTTTGCATGTGATATTTAATGAACTTTAAATGTTTAATGTTTTAATGTTGCACAATATAGAATCAAAAGGGTTTTAAAACTTAAAGTTTTGGATGGTTTCAACTTACATTTGCACATGTGGTAAATTGAAATTATGTTACTTGTAACAAGACAATCCCCATTGATTTCATTGTATATGTTGATTTCTGATTTGATATAATTGCATGTATGATGGTACATTACTTGTAAAGTCATTGGATTAATAGTGTTCATTGATTTCTGTGTAAGCCCAAAAAATTATTGACAATGTAGAACGATTTTTGTGTTATAATAATTAAACCTAATAATATTGGAGAGCAAGAGAGATAAGGTGTGGTGTTTACTACAAGAGTTCGAGCTAAATATTTAAATGGTTTATATGATTTATGATTTTTACTCTCTTTTTAATATAATCGATATGGAAAGATAACAAAACTAATAAGGGTAACAATAAGAATAGACTTGAAGAAAATAGTTTAAGATTGATCACAATAAATGCTATTTGTAAGTGATTACATTCTAATTATTCACATTCTATCATTCAATATTATTACATTGTCACTTCGCATTCAAAAAATTTATTTGATCATTTTCCATTATTAAAGTTATTCTACAATATTTATCATCTCAACAAATTGAGGTAACTAAGAAAATTTAAAATTAAAATGACTTGATAAATATCAAACATATTTAGCATATTTAAAATGGTTTATCGATAGTTTTTCCTTGGTTTCACATGACTGAAACCAACCTAGATCCATCTTAACTACGGATCTATCAAGCGCCGAGAGGGATCAAATCTCTCGAGGTGCAAACCTTTCTTCAAGTTTTGCACTCAAAAAAGAGGTTTGCACCTCTAGATATTTGATCCCTCTCGGCGCTTGATAGATGCATAGTTATGATGGATCTAGGAAAATAGCTTTCTAAAAATAATAAAAGGAAAAGCAGCATAGGGAACAATTAGGAGTAGATTTAGGGCATAGGGAACAATTAGGAGTAGATTTAGGAACATGTGATAGTTGGGTGAGATAAAATCATATTTAATATTTAAATAATGGGAATTTGTAGGGGAGACAAATAGTGGATATGACATGTATTTTGGTGAATAATCAAATTTGTGGAATTAAACAATTAATTATTTTTGTATGTGAAAACAAGATTCACACCTAATCCTCACCTAAAAGACTAAATTAAACACATTATTATTAAGGGGACGAGGAGCTTTCTAGGTTTTGAGCTCCCCATTGTTAGATGAGTGTCGTAATGGCATTCCATGTATTTTTGTGAGAACTTATGATATTGTGACATTCTAATTACGAAATAGTGATCTTGAGTACACGCTGGATAATGTAGTAGATAGGAACTTTTTGATAAGGGGAGATTAGGGATGTGACCAAATTCCTATCAGTGAAAATTTTTTTCTTCACCTTCCTAAAACTCCATTTTAGCTTTGGGGGCCAAAGGTAAGAAGAGTACCTTGGAATTTCTTGGGTGAAAAACCAAGTAGGTCACCAACTTTGGTCTAGTGCATTGGAATTCATTAAAGAATTGGTCATTGGAGCTGCTTCGAGCTAGGAGTGAGCATCGTCACCAACCTACATTGAATATTTTACACTCCCTAGGGTGAATGATACTTTAAATTGATTGACAGTCTAAGACTTTTGAATTTTTCCGAATGCCAAATGATCTTACAAAGCTAGTATTTATAATATCCTAGTAGGTCATTTGATGACAACTTTTACCGGAAACTTGAAACAACTTTGGCATGTGATATTTAATTTGTTAAATGTTTTTGTTGGATAGTTGAATTATAATTGGCATGGCATGTGAAGTTTTTAAAACTCGAGTTTTGGATGGTTTCAATCTACATTTTGCATGTGATATTGAATGAACTTTAAATGTTTAATGTTTTAATGTTGCACAATATATAATCAAAAGGGTTTTAAAACTTAAAGTTTTGGATGGTTTCAAGCTACAACTTAAAGTTTTGGATGGTTTCAACCTACATTTGCACATGTGGTAAATTGAAATTATGTTACTTGTAACAAGACAATCCCCATTGATTTCATTGTATATGTTGATTTCTGATTTGATATAATTGCATGTATGATGGTACATTACTTGTAAAGTCATTGGATTAATAGTGTTCATTGATTTCAGTGTAAGCGCAAAAAATTATTGATAATGTAGAACGATTTTTGTGTTATAATAATTAAACCTAATAATATTGGAGAGCAAGAGAGATAAGGTATGGTGTTTACTACAAGAGTTCGAGCTAAATATTTAAATGGTTTAAATGATTTATGATTTTTACTTTCTTTTGAGATTTATCAAGTCATTTTAATTTTTAAAGTATTGCTTTTGATCTCTCCATGTAGTTTTGTTTGAATGAAAAAAATTCAAATAGGAAGAACATAGCTTTTCAATGCAACTAACCATGTATCAATTGAGCTCTAACTGAAAAAAGAGTTTTTCAATGCAACTAACCATGTATCAATTGAGCTCTAATTGAAAAAAGAGTTTTTCAATGTAACTAACCGTGATGCAAGCAGATTGAGAAAATTTTCGTAGACGCAGAGCAGGGAAACTAAAATTCAGACAGACTTTAGGACTTTCAAATTTTTCCGAATGCCAAATGATCTTACAAAGCTAGTATTTATAATATCCTAGCAGGTCATTCGGTGACAACTTTTACCGGAAACTTGAAACAAAGAGAATCTATCTTTGGCTAGGACATTGAATGTAAGATGCCTGACATAAACAATAAAATTTTACTTAAAAGTTGAGACTCAGGCAAGTGGGGACAACCACTTGTTATCTCGTCCCTTGGAGGCTAGGCCATATGGGGACCGAATCTGACCTTACAAAATAAAGTGAAATAATTTGTACCATACGGTCATAAAGCATATACAAGAACAATTAATTTCATTCTAGAATATATATATATATATATATATATATATATATCCAATTTACATATAACATTTTTCATCAATGCACATGTATAGAAAAACTACTTTCAGTTGATACTAGAGCACGTGCTTGTACCCAAACAATTTGTAACATGTGCAAACCACAAATAACATAAGCATCTCAATTTTTAGTTGAGTACTGGAAGTTCTAAAACATATTTAATCCAAAGATAATAAATTGTTGGACATTTCACTCAAAAAAATTCTAATGGAATTCCATCCTCAATAATCCGTTCATGATCGGATTTTGACATTTTCCATTTCTTAATTTTTGATTTTTTCTTTGATTGAACTTCTATCAACTTTATGTGTGCTGCACACACCAAGTGACTATATTGACAACTTATGGAATCGGGTTCATAGTCTTCAAAGTAAACAAAGTCTCCACTTTGACGAGTTTGTTTGAAAAAATAACCTTTCAGTATAATAGACCCTTTGTCATACTGAAATCCGTGATCATTATAGTCTTGTAATAATTTCATTTTTTGTTCAGTGCAACGCATCAAATAATACTTCACATTTTCATAGTTGTCAATAGGTGCAATTACAGCAAAAACATCTCCTGCACAATAAAATAAATTTAACATTTAATTATGCATATTTAAATTTATTTGTAGATCTTTAAATCATTAAAAAGTAATTCAAATGTTACCTTCTCTAACAAGATCAGAAACTCGATCACCATCGGATGATATTGTAGTTTCCTCTGATTGCATTTCTTCAAACATTGCAACAGACATTTTCCCTTTGTATTTAGCTCTGTATGTTTCCAATCGTTCACATACATTTTGTTTTCACAGACGTCATTGGATTTTGTGTTGTCTATGCAAACATCACAAAAACAAGAATATTTTCTTTTATCCAATGCAAACACATTTGTGGACAACTTTGTTTGAATTGAATGCAATTTTCGAGTCCCTTTTATTGTTTCAACGTCATTTCCAATTGATCTATCTACGTCTCCGATTCCAATATGCGAGAAAAACCTTTATATGGAAAATTAGAAAAAGAATTTGTAAATATGATATCAAAATACAATTAAAAATAATCATTGCATGATAAATGTACAATGTTTAAAATTAGATTTCCAATATAAATTAAATTGAATGTACCTGTGCACTTCTCTTGATGGGTTAATCTCATGGCTTAGAGCAGTTTTGCACCATTGAACAACTTCTTCAGCGTTCACAAGTCGGCGTGCAAAGTGGTTCATTTGATATCTTCGAAGTACTTGTTTTATGCATGCTCCTGCACCGTCATGTTCTCCTTTTCCATGGCCAGTCTCAAAGAAATTCCAACAATGTTTAATGCAGGTTTTCTTATGAAGACAACACAACCAAAAAAATGATCGTGCAGATTTGAATTGACCTACGCATCCGTCTGACCATATCCAATGTTCATTGAATGTTATTCCACGATTTTTCAAGGAATCATAAATTTTTCCAAAACAATGTTGTACAAAATATGTATCATGTGTACGATCGTCACTGATATAAAAGTGATATTCTTTAATAATATGTCGATTTTCACTAGTGCTTTCTATATGATCGACGTTTTGTTCAGCATGTCTATATAGAATATGGACGAGCATGGAGACTTGGTCAGAATGATAGTATTCACTCTGAATTTCTTTTTGTGGAACAAATGTGTAGTTTTCTGCAAAATCAATCACTGACAAAATGGTCCCTGGTGGAAAAAATTCACAAGATTTTTTGAATTGCAAGTCTTGCCATCGAGCTCTATGGGAATGCTTGGTGTATTTGTAAATTTCTGCCTCAAACTTTCTCAAAAAGTCTATCAGAAAAATTTCGTCTTCTCGTAATTCGATTCTTTTAACACTACTTGCACCTTGAATCGATGTACCGATATATTCATATCTCTTCCATTTCACTTTCATGTTGGAAAATGAATGATCATTTATATCAATACGATATTTGTTTTGAAATTTAGGCAAATTTCCACAATCATCGCATTTTTTACCACCAACACATTTTATTTTGTAAAATAGTTCATCGCTTTCTCTTTCACATAGAATTTGAGATATGAATTCACGGATAGTGGAAGGAGGAGGTGAATCCTTCCATAATTTTCTACCGAAATCAAGGAATGTGTCATAATATAACTCAAATTCCACATGATAACGGCAACAACAAGTGTCGCGTACGGTGATAGGTTTTACATACCATGGTTTTTGTTGAAAAAAAGCACTGAGTGAAACTTGAATTTGACGATTCTCTTCTTTTAACTTGTTGAATAACTCTATTTGAGTGGTTTCCAAGAGATTTTTTTCATGTTCTTCGTATTTATTTCGTGCTATTCTTCTTCGCATCACATCTCTTGCAATGGGTGAAACACGCGAATTGTTCTTCCAATATTCATATATTACTTTTTTAACATCTTCTCCAAGTCTATCTTTGTATGGTTGCCTACAAATAGCTCTCCAACAAGCGAGTTTATCATTTACATCTATTTGCAGTTGAAATTTTCGATGTTTGTGCAGAGTTTTTCGCGAGGTTCCCAGTGCTCGTGCCATAGATGTTAGATTCAAACGATTCTCTTGAGTACTTGGTGAAACCATTGCCATTTGTATTCCTCTACGTATATTTGAAACATCTTTATCTCTAGATCTCTTAATTGACTCTATAGCACTATTCATATTTTTTATCACCTCTTCTTTCATTTTTTTATCTTTGGTTGATTTTCGAATACCCAATAGTGTCGTCGCTTCTTTTAATTTCCTTGATGATAGGAGACCTTTCAACATTTGAGCTTGAACTGTCACTTTCTCATTTTTGAAATACTTTTCAAAAATTCTATCGACACGATATCGTATAACATGGTCAGGTTTTTTATCTCCATATGTGTGAGTGTCGACATTTTCTAACATCTCATTATCGATAGTGATTTCATCTGTACATATTCGAAAAATAGTACATATTCAATAAATAACTAAATTAATAAATATGTCAATAAATATTAGGAAAATTTTAAATATATCAATAGATCATAATATTTACATTTACATACACGATTCAATTTCTGCTTGAGGTTGATTTTCTTCTTCAATATTTTGAGGAGTATCTCTGTCTGTTTACATTAAACAAAATATTTTTCAAACTAGTTCATCAAATAAAAATTAAGCTGCACATTTTACATTAGGAAAATTTTAAATATATCAATAGATCATAATATTCACATTTACATACCTGTTTCAATTTCTGCTTGAGGTTGATTTTCTTCTTCAATATTTTGAGGAATATTTGTGTTTGTTTACATTAAACAAAATATTTTTCAAACTAGTTCATCAAATAAAAATTAAGCTTCACATTTTACATTGGGAAAACTTTAAAAATATATTAATAGATCATAATATCTACATTTACATACCTGCTTCAATTTCTGCTTGAGGTTGATTTTCTTCTTCAATATTTTGAGGAATATCTCTGTCTGTTTACATCAAACAAAACATTTTTCAAACTAGTTCATCAAATAAAAATTAAGCTTCACATTTTACATTAGGAAAATTTTAAATATATATCAATAGATCATGTAATATTTACATTTACATACATGCTTCAATTTCTGCTTGAGGTTGATTTTCCTCTTCAATATTTGAGAGGGCTTCTAACTTTCTTTTGCGATATTGTCTTGTTTCTTCTCTACGTGCCTCAGGGTCTCTTTTTCGATCATATTTTCTCGCACAAGTTCTTCGATTTCCCATGATAATAGGGTATGAAGTTCAAAAAATTTCCTTAAAAAAATTAGACAATAACTCAATTACAAAAAATATCACAAAAGATTTAATTTAATTTTTTAAAAAAAATACGTACTCCAATCCAAAACACACACTTTAAAAAACACAAAACACGTATTTCAACACAAAACACATACATACCTCCAAGAAAAATCATGCGACCTCCAAGAAATGTCTTCCAAAAAAATTCTTTAAACCCAAAATTGTAAAATCAATTTGCTTTCAAGAAATTCTCTTAAACCCAAACTTTGAAGAAATTTTTTTGAGCTAAGAAGCTCAAAAGATTTACTTCAACACAAAACATGTACATACTTCCAAGAAAAATCACGCCGCCTCCAAAAAATGTCTTCCAAAAAAATTCTTTAAATCCAAAATTTGAAGAAAAGTTGTTGAACCCAAACCAAGTCTTTGTAAAATGAGAGGAAGTGCAAAATGTGCGAAAATTGTGAATCATTTTGCTGAAATTTATATTGACGCGAAATGTGTTTTTAGTAGGGGCCTCCACAAAACTTTCCGGCCGACGGAGAGTTACATAATAGTTCGGCCGAACTTTTGATAAAAAGTTCGACCGAACTATTAAGACGTTAGATTTAACGACTCGTAAGCGGAAAACATAGTTCGGCCAAACTTGGGCTAAAAGTTCGGCCGAACTAACGCGTCACCAATTACACAAAAACCAGGCTCTGAAAATGGTTCTACAACTTTGGACTGATTAAACTCCATGAAAGGCTGTTAATTAACTATTGGAACCAAGACAAGCATTTTCAGAATTGAATCTACTTTCAGGAAATATAACTTTTATGAAATTTCGTAAACGTTTATTAATTTTAATTATTTTTCTAATAAAATGGGTGCAAACAATTTTTGAGGGTCATTGTGATTCAGTGAAATCAAAATTTTGTATCTCCCAAAATACATTGTAAAAAAAATTGAAAAAATTATGGGGCATTACATTGGTCCGTCGACTCTAATGGGTAGCTTTTAGATTTTTTGTTTATAACTTATATGTTAAGAAATTTCTTGCCACGCGAAACATATCCAAAATACGCAGTTTTTCATATTGGACCAGTTCAAAACATTCTAGTAATTATGATATGCATCCATTGGCTTTGTAAATATGACGAAAACAAAGTAGACTCTGTCTAGATTGTTGTAACACATTTTGTTTTTTCAAAAACACTAATTTTCAATGAATACATCATTGCGACATAACATGACTTCTTATGAATCCTTTGATTGTTAAGAAACACACACTCAAAGAAACGCTAAGTTGACATATCAAATCTGCATAAAAAAATTTCAAAAAATAAGTAATAGAAAGCTAACAAAATTTCTCACAACTTTTATTTTTATTGCAAAATGAAATTCTACACAAAAAAATTGTTATAGTTTGCAGAAAGTTGAAGAACCGAAAAAAATGAAAATTTTTTCTCAAAAAAGGGCAAAAAGTGTAACCCAGCTTCACATTTTCACCCCCGGAATGTTTCTTACATCTACTCTTCCAAATGGCAGGGCTTTCTTTTATTATCCATCGTTTTCTGGTTAGGGTCATTTTCATCGAACTTGATGAATTATAGTGGAAACCTATGGTGACGGGTGTGAGATGAAAAAATTAAGTTTCGAATTTTAAAAAGAGGACAAAATTGGATGTGGAACTTGATGTTTTTCGAGCTTGCGGGCTAAAAATCATGGATTTTTCTACTGACACAACAAAATAGTCTGGACGACGGTTTTTTCCCAAAATCCGGTAAAAAAAAATTAAAAAAATGAGGTAGTTGGAGTGTTTGAATTGCATTTTTGATAATGGAAATGGATTCAACACTATGAAAAACCCTTAGGACACCCAAAAATTTTAACCCTTATTCTGTAGTTTTCTTAAAATAGGGAAAGAAGTACCGTCCACAACATATATTTGTGTTTGCGTGGGGCTTAATAGTCAGAAATCGATTGCCACTTTGCCTTATGAAGAATTTCTAACATTCAACTAGCGACTTATTAAACATGGTCAACGCCTTCTCACACGCTAATATGACGTTAAAATGGTAACGCTTATCCTTATCCAGATTGCAGATTCCCATAACCTTTACGCAGCTGGTTGGGCCCACCTCTCCGTCAATGCATTTAATTTACAGATGTTGACGTTCTCTACTGGAATATTTTATCGTCGAGAATCCTTTTGTATCGAGAAACCTATCATGTATAAATGACATTGGTGCTTGTAGCCTATGCAAAGAAATAAAGGCACATGGAAAAGGTTACTCCATTTTATTTTTTTTGTAAGCTTGGTAGTTCCTTTCATTTTCCACTTTTTTTTTTTTTTTTTTTTTACTCCATTTTCATTAACATGTCCAGATATATCACCCCAATCGGGGAAGGGCATTCAACCTGTGATGAGTGCTATAACAACCCACCTCATCACCATTTAACCAAGACCCCACAGACGGAAAAGGTTACTCCATTGTAAGTTTAAGTAAAATAATATTTATCATACTAGTTCTCCTCTGCCTGGTTGGCTTGGGAATTTCACTCACCTGAATTGTATTATGATATTTATTAGAATTTTTATTCAAAATTTAATGAGGTATCATTATGCATTTCACTCGCGTGAATGGTATTATGATATCGATTAGAATTTTTATTCAAAATTTAATGAGGTATCATTATTGATATAGTATTGATTTATGCAACAATACACTCGAACATGTTATTATAAATATTAATTTTATTTATAAATTTAACTATTTTTTAAGGGTGGTTCATAGATATTGGGTGGAGTTGACACATGCACGAAACTAGACCATTTGAGCTATTTTTGAGGTTGCTTATAGATTTAATTATTATTAATGTAATGGTGATCTAAATATTAGTTTTATTTACCAGTTTAACTATTATTAATAAAATGATGGTTGTGAAGTTTTATTTAAATTTTAAAAATTTATAAAAAATTATTAACTTAAATATACATTTTTTTCTCCACAATTCCTAAAAGTTATTGTTGCTCCTTAAGTATGAGGGAAACAAGTAGTCTTTAAGTGCAATTTTGAAAATTTTTGCAATTTATTTTCTGATCTAAGTGGACATAACTTGAAGTGCCGCATGGGTTTTTGAGGGTGTTGAATCCATATATGTAGTAAAAAAAGCTATTTTAATAAATACACTATTTTAAACAACATAAATCAAGGTTTGACCATAATTGTTTTTGTCCAATTCTCACTAGAAATCCGCTAGAAACTCCAAAAAAATTCACTTAAATATTACTACAGAGATAAATGTATAATTCCTTCAGTGCTCAACCTCCAATGTGCTCGTTTTAAAATAAAAATATAGAAAAATAAATAAAGAAGTATATACTCTTAAACATACATCGAATGTGAACAAAATATGTGAAAGATAATTATGTGTTTTCTTTATTATTCACATGATGTATATATATATATATATATATATATTACATTTTCCATTACTGTTCAATTCCATATTTCAAGGTCTCTTGGACTCCCTTTGACTGCTCACATTTCACACCAACTCTGAGAGGATTAGGTGTCCAACATTCCCTCGCCTTCAATCCAAAGGGGTATGTATGAGTCTGAGAAGAGAGTTGTAATACAAAATGTGGAAAAATGCATGGAAGCACTAGGTTGAATGTGCGCTAAAAAATGTTGGCATAATTTTTTTGTTTACGGATGACCACTAACATTGTAAGGCTTAGTGGAACTCCCGGAACTCATCCAAATATCCAAATATGTTTTATGTATTTACAGTAATTAGATTTACAACCTAACCTAAAATTTAAACTTGTGAATGGGGTTTAGAAATTCTAAGAGTTGGTTTATAAGTTTCTAATTATCTATGTAACCATACATATCAACTATAATTTCTATTGTTGTTATCTGTTAAATACGTCAGACTATCTAATAATTTTTATCCAAAATTTACTCATGCATAAATTTAAATCTCTTACACACTTCCACCTACTATAAAAGCCTCATAATTTCATACCAATATGAAATACTAAAATTTCTAATATAGAATTGAATTACTTGTGCATACCAATTTTGGCAAGACTAATTGCCACCCAACCTTGAGCTTTCTCTCCACAGCTCCCCCCAAACAGAGACCAATTCCTCCAAGGTGTAGACAACCTCTTTTCTACCCAGGAATGACTTAATTAATCTTTATTTCCCTTCAGCATGTTTCCATAACGCGTCTAGTTAGTCAGGATGTTGTTTTCCTTTTGGCCTAGGCTTTCCTTTTGTTTTTCCCGCAAAAGTACTTTAATACTAGCTTTTTCCTTTTTCTACTTTTATTTCACCTCTTCTCAGTAAATTTCCACTTTACTCAGGTATATTTTTACATTTTTATCTCCAATCTAATATGTAAATTTAATTTATTTTCTCCAAGGAATTTTGGAGAATCTGGGAAAGTCTTTGGAATCTTATCCATCATCATGGACGTGAAATCTTGGTCTCCATTTTTACTCTTGTCTTTGCACAATAATTCAAATTCCACATTTATTAAATTTAAAATAAAAATATGTCCACAATAATTGTTTTCCTTTAGGTCCACTCAAACTTTAGGATTGTTCAAATGTTTAATAAAAGTAGTAAAAATAGGGATATTACATAAAACCTTCCAGCCATAACCTAGTTACATTTTAAAACCATAACTATGAGATAAAAGCTTTCAAATGAGAATCCTGCAAACAAATCTCCCTACAGCGAGATGGGGATTGAGGGAAAAACACCTATTTTTACCTGAAATGGTTTTGAATGTCGAATGGAGGCGGCAGGATGAACCTTTTATTCATATTTTTCGGGCACCGAATGAAGAGTGGAGGCAGAACATGAGCTAGAGACTTGCATATCTTGAAGCGCTCTCGTACAAATGCAAAACATGAATGGAAGAGGATTAGGGTTGAGGGGGTAGGTCAATATCCTAACTCGGGATTTCCAAGGATCACGGAAATTCCGAGTGAAGGTAAGGTGAGGTTACCATATAGTGTTTAGATATTTAATTATGAGCCATGAATTAGTATAGTATAACAATTAATTATTTTAGATTTCAATCAAAACAAAATCACCATTGAAATTACCATGAAAAGGTACCCCGTGAGAATCCATTAAGTCAAGGTAGAGTTAGGGTAGGTTTATGGTACCCAAGTGGGTCTGGATTTATTTCACGAGAAAACATTTGAGCTATGATGCTATAGACAGTAATAAACTGAAAGTAGTGTATATTAGAGTTAAAAGCAAAGGTTAAGGGTTTAACCCACTCATTTTAACATGTTTTACAAATATTTATTACCATAAATATTACTATCATGTTAAATAAAATTAACATGTAGTATTAAAGGTAATAAGATATTAAAGTAAAAATGTATGAATGAATGAATGTCACAAATTTTGTTTATCTTTTGAGCATGGTTGCATGGTAGGTTAAGGGGTGTACTTAATGGCTATTGTGACGTGACATATGTAGGTAGTGGTCGTTGTTTCCATTGTGAGATGAGAGATGTACGTAATGACAAGTTCATGTCTTCTCAATTTTCATGGAATCACCAACTAAACGAAATACCCCACAAACTTATGTTCCCTCACAACACTACTCAGATCCTTTAAAGTAATTTGTTATGGCTTTTATGAAATTTGCAGCTCAATACCAATACTCGCTAAAAAATAGTTAAATCCTAAGGGAATGACAAATTTAATTAATTGGTATTTATATTCCTAAAATTAATATTAATATTTATAGATATTTATATTTCTTTAGAAGTAGTCTAATTAATAGAGGAAATGAGTTATTAATTGGAACGAGGGAATATAATTTCTTGTGAGATTGTGATTTGTTGTTATTTACAATATAATTTAGAATGCACAAAAAGATTTAGCACCCTAAAAAATCCCAAAAAAATAAGTCTCTTCACAAATTAATCAACATAGATTTATGAATTTTTAAAATTTATATTGGACTTTGAACAAAATTAGCCTAATCAAATAGTCCAAAAACAACCCTAGTCCTTCTACTAATTAGACTACCCATTTAAATAGTACTAAAAAAATATGGTTAAGATCTAAATTTAAATAAATAAAATCAAATAATTTATAAATTATTATTATTATTAACACATTTAACTACATCATAGTGTTAATTTTAAGATAAACATATAGCGATGAGTATTATTATATTAAAAATATTAAATAGATAAAATTTTAGTATTATTATATTAAAAATATTGAATATTAATACACTTTTAAAATTAAATCTGATTTTTTTAATCATATTTGTAGTAGTATAATTATGAAATCATAATAATGCTTTCTAACACTAAAGCTAAATCAAAATAAAATTTAATTATAATTATCATATAAAAAAAAAATTCATCTTTCAACAAATACCCAAATTTAATATCCTACTCTAAAATAAAAAAATAAAATACACAAATTCAATATGTAAATTTAAAATGATTTTAAAATAAAATTATAATGATTATTATTAAATATTATTATTATTATTTTAATATAAATAAATTATATTACATATTTTTTTAAAATTATTTACCATTTTTAAAATTATATATATGGAAGAAAAAAAGAAAAACTAGCTTTTCATTATAAAAAAATGTTTTGATTTACATAGTTTATATAAAATTATGCCAAGCCAGCACATAATTAAAGTTTTCATTTACGTAGTTTATATTAAATTATGCCAACCCGGCACATAATTCTTCTGATTAAGTCCTTCGTTGTCGATAAAATATAAAATGACTATTTTTAAAATATCCATTATGATACAAAACATGGCGAAATTTAAAAAATAATAAATTGCCGCTGGATAATTTATTGTTTATTATAAAAAAATAATGTGAAGTATAAGAAGGGCGACAATACTGGAGAAGAGACAGTTTTGAAAAGTAAGAGCAATGTTTGCGGCTACTCAAATTCAGGTGTGATAATTGTGGGTAAGTAGTTGCAGTTAGCAGCGACTTCCTCTGTTACACGAGAGCGCACCTGCGTTCCTGGTGAGTTGTTCCACAAGGGCTGAACTCTTTGGTGTGGCACTGTATGCTGTTGCATAGGTGGAAAACACCTGCGATCCCGATGGCGTGAAATATGCACCATTTAGCAGCACATCATCTTCTGATCTCTAGTTCCACTTTTTCCATTCACTTTCTGTGGCGTTTTGCCTCTTGGTTACTTCTTTAGCAAAGGGGTTTGCAGATGCCATAAATCTATTTCCTTGACTCAGTATGGTGGGCTTTGAACTTCCACCGATGGCATACATTTCCCGCTCAGTGTAATCATTGTTAAACACATGGAAGTATCGGCACCTACATCCATTTAATGCATAATTTAATATCTAAATAATATAATAAGTACTATTTCATACTTTTCCTGCACAGCAAAATGCAAAATAAGACGGGAAATGAATGAAATAACAATTAATTACTCACCTTGGCATTCGTTGTACGAGACCTTATCCAAAATGGTTTAGTGAAACCGTTGCCTGCATAACTCTGTCATGATGGTGGTCGTCACTGTGACCCAATAGCATCACCTACAATGGGAGAAAAGCAGCAGACCATTGTCAAGCTAGAAGACAAGGAATAAAATAGAATAGAGTGGATTGCAATTAATGAATGAATGAGTATGTGAGGTTGCTATTTACCTTGTTGTGGTGATTGAAATAATTGTTGGAAATGGTGATATAGGTGGATGACTTGACTGTGTCAATGAGGTCATCTTCCCAGTTAGACATAGAGCAATGGTCCACCCATATGTGCTTCCCTGTCGAGATGGAAAGCCCATCTCCATGATTTATTTTTCTATCCACAGGAGGAAAGGTGCTAACCATAGCTTTTTGTAGAGGCTTACAGTCATGAATGTGGATGCCATGAATGATGACGTTTTTCACATTGTTGAGGGTGATACATGGGCCCCCCTTACCAATGTGGACATTGGCGCCTCGCCCATCGATTGTTTTGAAACTGTTCATAACCAGCTCTTCCTTTAGCTGGATGACCATGTCATTGTGGAAGATGATCCACAGTGGCTCCGCCTGAATGACGGCATGACGCAGTGTGCCATGGGATGGATTCACGGCATCATCACCGGCATCCGTAACCACATAAAACTTACCGTTTTTTCCTCCAATGGCATCCTTTCCAAATCCAATGTCACAATCTGCCAACCGTTTTCTGTTACGCTCCCAATTGGGGTCGCATTGCCAACAGTCATCGATGGGATTACCCGTTGCACATGACAACACCGTCAGCTCCTCTCCTCCACCTCCTCTTGTACTGTTGTTGTTAATAATGCTTCTGCTTCTGTTTGAATACACACATTCTCCTATCAATTCAGTCTCCAACATTAAGCAAAAAAAAGATTAACAAAATGGAATGTAATGTTGCAGTGAGCCATTTACTTACTCTTCAACTATTTTCGCTTCGTTACTCTCATCTTTATCCACATGAAACATGGATCTAGTTATGTTGCCCAATGCCTCTATCTTCCGTCCCATAAATTTCTGTACATGCTTTGATCCAAATGGCCTAGGCTCCCCGCCATGAACGCAGTGGAGTATTCCAATGAAGAGCATGCAACACAAAATACTAATTTGATTGCTCATTTTCACAGCCACGACTCACCCTTGTCTTCTCAAGTAAACAAGAACACCCTTATGTTTGTTTCCTATGCTCTGATTCTGTCTTGCAAATACCAGGGGGGCTTTCTTATAGCATGCACCATTTTGTCGTTACTGTCATTTGATCACACTATGATTTTCCTTTCCCCATGTTTTTTTCATGAATTAAGGAATGTAGAGTCGTGCATTTACTGGAGGGAGATGGCAAACGCAAGCTGCGAATTTTAAAAACAGGATAGAATTTTTAAATTTGATGTTTGAAAAACTTGCATGCTAAAAACCCACCGTCCACGACATATTTTTTGTTGAAATATTAAAGTCACTTGCCGTGCCTTTGGGCAGGAAGAAAAAGAGTACACAAAGGAAGTATAATTTTGAGTGCACAACACTCTGTATTTAAGAAGAATGATGGAGAATCATAAGGATGATTTTAATTCTTGATGGGCCGCAGCCACAGATAGCAGATGAAATTAATTTTGTGATGGGCAGAGCTGTTTTGAAGAAGAAATGGAGAAGTCGTAGAACTGAACTATGGAGGAGCAGAGCAAATTAAAGACAGTCATTTCGGGCTTTAAAGCCCTCAACAACCACAGTGTCTTGTTGATGAAGAGTTTGCGATGCGATGCGATCAAATCGCAATCGCAAATTGCAATACAAACATGTTATAATGAAACAAATGTCTTGCAGATGTGGCAGAGTTCCGCAGAGGAACAGTTGTACACAATACAACCGAAACATATATTATAATCGCCCCCCACAGCAGCTGAGGCTCGTGGGTCCACTTGACCACGTGGCGATGTTTTAATGGAATCTAAAAGTCCAAATCGCAAGGTTCAATCGGTGGTCCTTTGTGCTGTGCTCCGATCAAAGGCCGGACCCGATCGTGTTATACACCACAGTTGAATGGGAAATCACATCCGAGTTCCCAATCGCAATCAGAAGCTCTTAAGTGTTGGGCCCGATCGCACCTTTGAAATTGGCGGACCTGATGGCGTTATACAATGGAGTTGATAAAGTCCATCGCGTCCGTAGTGTAATTGCAATCAGAACTTTCCAGTTGATCGCACACTTTTGTAATGTTTTGCGATTGGAGTGGCGGACCCGATCCATATTATAGGCCGGAGCTTATATGACTCATCGCATCCGATAGTCAATCGCAATCGTAGTTTTTTGTTTGTGCGCTCATTTGTTTAAAGCGCGGACCCGATGGGGTTATGAATTTCGTTTAATAGTTCTATTTTCAAGTTTTAATATGGTTTGTTGTAATGTTTTTATATAGTTTTTATGAAATGTTAAAACATATGCGCGACATATAAAAATAAATAGGCCTGTGAGCCATTTCAATGAGATTTGCATTGTTTTGTTTTCGCACAGCAGCGCGAAAGGAAGAAATACACAGCAGTGTTGTTTTAAGAGATAGAGAATGTTTTTGTTTACACAGTGAATGATTCTGTGCACTGCGTCTCTAGCAGTCACTTTTTGTGTCATCCCTCTGCTAAGAGGAAGAATTTGTAACAGTCTTTTGAAGGAATAGAAGTTGTTTTCAGATTGAAAAACTTAGTCTCTTGTCAAATTTTTAATTTCTCTGTGTTTAGAGGAGAGGAGCTTACTCTCTCCATTTGGAATTTTCAATATTCCAACATGGTATCAGAGCTAGTTCAGGCTCTTTGAAGATTTCAAAGAAGCTGAAGAAGAAGAAGACTTGTTGCAGCATTTTCTCTAGCAGAGTGAAAGCTCAACATAAGTCAAAAGTTCAGGTATTTCTCAAAGATAACAAAGTTGTTATTTTGGTTTAAAAGAGTTTGTTCTTTCAGAAAAAGGAAAGATAGTTTGTTTAAGTTTAAGTTCAGAGTTCAGTTCAAGAGCAATGGTTGGACCAAGCACTGGTATGAGTCTTGGAAATGTTCAACTTCAACAATTTAATGCCAAGAATTATGATTATTGGGCTATTACCATGAAAGCCCTGTTTGTTTCACAAGACTTATGGGAACTTGTAGAAGATGGTTTTACTGAACCAACTGATGAACAGGCTTTTAATGCCTTGACTCAAGCAGAGAACGATCTATTGAAGAATAATAGGAGGAAAGATGCTAAAGCTCTCTTCTTATTGTATCAAGCTGAAAATGAGAGTGTGTTTCCAAGGATAGCAGCAGCCTAGAAATCCAAGGAGGCATGGGAAACTATGAAAGTAGCCTATCAGGGCATGGAGAAAGTTAAGACAGCAAAACTTCAGTTGCTGAGAAGAGATTTTGAAACTCTTTGCATGAAAGAGTCAGACAGTGTAGACACATTTTTTACACATGTGATTGGGATTGTAAATCAAATAAGATCCCATGGAGAAACTCTTGAAGAGAGAAGGATAGTGGAAAAACTTTTGAGATGTTTACCCTCAAAGTTTGATGTTATTGTAACCACCATAGAAGAGACCAAAGATCTCTCACAGTTCACAGTGGATGAACTTCATGCCTCGCTGATAACTCATGAACATAGATTGAGCAGAGATGAACACTCATCTCTTGAGCACGCCTTCAAGACCCAGATGCCTTCAGGAAGAGGAAGAGGCAGAAGCCAGAATAGAGGTGGAAGGAAAAACCCTTTACATTCACATGGAAGGGGCAACAGTCAAAGTCAGAGCCACGGCCAAAGTAATAGCCAACAAGGTGGACATCAGCAAGGTGGACATGAACACCAACATGCTCATGGACAAAGGTATGACAAATCCAATGTCCAATGTCATTATTGCAAGAAATATGGGCACTATGCCAATGAATGTAGAAAGAAGCAAAATGACATGAAAAATAAGCAAAATGCTAATGTAGCAAAAGAAGAGAAGAACCTAAGTAATGTGCTGTTAGCTTGTAATGTAGCATAGGATAAAGGAGATGATGTTTGGTTCTTAGATTCTGGATGTAGTAATCACATGACTGGAAATAGAGTAATGTTTTCCAATCTAGATGAAAATGTTAAATTTGAAGTAACCACAGGGACTGATACTAAGATCTCTATCAAAGGGAAAGACAGAGTTACAATTCGAGCAAGAAATGGTGAGCAAATTTTTTTTCAAGATGTGTATTATGTTCTAGGTTTGAAATGTAATCTTTTGAGCATTAGGCAGCTCATAAACAAAGGTTACAATGTAGTATTCAAAGATGATGTGTGCACAATTAAAGATATACCTCCAAGCAAGAAAATCATTGCTAAAATACAAATGACCAGCAATAGAATGTTTCCACTCAAGCTCAACACTGACTTGAAGGGAAAAGGAAAGAGTATAGCAGCTGTAACACAAGAAGCCTTTCACAAGGAAGCAAAGGATGAAAATTGGTTATGGCATCTGAGATTTGGACATCTCAACTTAAGAGGACTAAATTTGCTGCACAGAAAAGGAATGGTAAGAGGTTTACCATTGATTAAGAAGCCTGACAGCCTATGTGAAGGCTTCATCTTGGGAAAGCAACACAGAGAAAATTTTCCTTTAGGGAAAAGCATAAGGGCGAAAGCACCTTTGGAGATAATCCACTCAGATTTATGTGGGCCGATGCAGACAACATCAGTTTCAGGCAGCATCTACATGCTGACCTTCATAGATGATTTCACAAGAAAAGTGTGGGTTTATTTCTTAAAATATAAGAGTGAAGTTTTTCAAAAATTTCGCCATTTTAAAGCTCTTGCAGAAAAATAGAGCGGACTGCACATTAAAGTCCTCAGAACCGACAGAGGAGGTGAATATATATCAAAGGAATTTCTGCGATTCTGCAGAGAGGACAACATACACAAGCAGTTTACCACAAGGTACACACTGCAACAGAATGGAGTCGCTGAAAGGAAGAATCGAACCATAATGGAAATGGTGAGAAGTATGCAACAAAATGAGAAAGGGATTTTTATATCTCAAGCAAAGTATGTGAATCAAGTTTTAGAAAGATTTAACATGCAAGAGTGCAAAACTGCAATTACTCCCACAGTAATAGGATTGAAGTTGAGTAAAGATGACAGCAGTAAGGATTTTGATCCAAGTTTGTATAAAAGCATAGTTGGCAGCCTCATGTATTTGACTACAACTAGGCCAGATATTATGCATGCTGTTAGCTTAATTTCCAGATTTATGGAGAAGCCAAAAGAAGCACATTGGCAAGCAGCAAATAGAATTCTGAGTTATGTGAAAGGAACTAAAAGATTTGGTATTTTATATACTACTTCTGAAAATTCAGAATTAGTTGGATACACTGACAGTGATTGGGCTGGAAGTGTAGATGATCGGAAAAGCACTTCCGGTTATGTTTTTCATATGGGTTCAGGAGCCATTTCATGGGCTTCTAAGAAACAACCGATTATAGCATTGTCTACAGCAGAGGCAGAGTATGTGGCAGCTACTGCACTAGCGTGTCAAGCAATTTGGATGAGGAGGATGTTGAAAAGTTTGTGCCAAGAACAGGTAAAGGGCACTGTGATTTATTGTGACAATAGCTCAGCTATTGCATTGTCAAAGAACTCTGTATTTCATAAGAGAACAAAGCACATAGATACAAAGTTTCATTATATCAGAGAATTGGTGAACAATGGAGAAATTGTTTTACAGCATTGTAAAACAGAGGAGCAATATGCAGATATTTTAACTAAACCATTGTGACAGAAGACATTTGAATTTTTAAGAAAATTCTTGGGTATGATAGATAACCCAGCAACTGACTTTAAGGGGGAGTGTTGAAATATTAAAGTCACCTGCCGTGCCTTTGGGCAGGAAGAAAACAAGTACACAGAGGCAGCAGAATTTTGAGTGCACAACACTCTGTATTTAAGAAGAATGATGGAGAACCGTAAGGATGATTTTAATTCTTGATGGGCCGCAACCACAGATAGCAGATGAAATTAATTTTGTGATGGGCAGAGCTGTTTTGAAGAAGAAATGGAGAAAGCCGTAGATCTGAACTATGGAGGAGCAGAGAAAATTAAAGACAGTCATTTCGGGCTTTAAAGCCCTCAACAACCACAATGTCTTGTTGATGAAGAGTTTGTGATGCGATGCGATCAAATCGCAATCGCAAATCGCAATACAAACATGTTATAATGAAACAAATGTCTTGCAAATGTGGCAGAGTTCCGCAGAGGAACGGTTGTACACAATACAACCGAAACATATATTATAATCGCCCCCCACAGCAGCGGAGGCCCGTGGGTCCACTTGACCACGTGGCGATGTTTTAATGGAATCGCAAAGTCCAAATCGCAAGGTTCAATCAGCGGTCCTTTGTGTTGTGCTCCGATCAAAGGCCGGACCCGATCGTGTTATACACCACAGTTGAATGGGAAATTGCATCCGAGTTCCCAATCGCAATTGGAAGCTCTTAAGTGTTGGGCCCGATCGCACCTTTGAAATTGGCGGACCCGATGGCGTTATACAATGGAGTTGATAAAGTCCATTGTGTCCATAGTGTAATCGCAATCGGAACTTTCTGGTTGATCGCACACTTTTGTAATGTGTTGCGATTGGAGTGGCGGACCCGATCCATATTATAGGCTAGAGCTTATATGACTCATCGCATCCGATATTCAATCGCAATCGGAGTTTTTTGTTTGTGTGCTCGTTTGTTTCAAGTGTGGACCCGATGGGGTTATGAATTTCATTTAATAGTTTTATTTTCAAGTTTTAATATGGTTTGTTGTAATGTTTTTATATAGTTTTTATGAAATTTTAAAACATGTGCGTGGCATATAAAAAAAATAGGCCCGCGAGCCATTGCAATGAGATTTGCATTGTTTTGTTTTCGCACAGCAGCGCGAAAGGAAGAAATACACAACAGTGTTGTTTTAAGAGAGAGAGAATGTTTTTGTTTACGCAGTGAATGATTCTGTGCACTCCGTCTGTAGCAGTCACTTTTTGTGTCATCCCTCTGCTAAGAGGAAGAATTTGTAACAGTCTTTTGAAGGAATAGAAGTTTTTTTCAGATTGAAAAACTTAATCTCTTGTCAAATTTTTAATTTTTCTGTGTTTAGAGGAGAGGAGCTTACTCTCTCCGTTTGGAATTTTCAATATTCCAACATTTTTATGTTCGTGTGGGACTTAACCGTCAGAAATCTATCACTGCCGCAAAGTTTCAACGAGTGGCATTCTGAAGTCTTATTGGACGCGGTGAAGGCTCTCTCACACGCTAATTTGTTATAGTTCTAAAACTAGTGTTTCTCAAATGCCAAAGAAAATGGTGAACCCCTACCGACTGCTGCTCATAAATGGTGAAGGGAAATTCTTCGCAAAATACGGAATATTGTGAACTTTTGACCATTGGCTTTCCCAATCCCCCTCCAATCTCTACAACAGCAGGATTTTCACATGTCATAAGTTGCAACGCACATTTAATATGAATTTAAGATAAAGTTTAACATCTAGTAAAAATTAGGTAAATATCTTACCTTTGCGTTTAATATGAATTTAAGATCAATTTTAACACTTAAATTTTACTTAAATATATAATTGTTAAAGAACAATTATGTTTAACATGTTGATGATAGGAAGATGTCTAACTCAGCCAAGTCCTATGAAAAAACATTTATTAATTTGATGAATTTAATCACAATGAAAGTCGTGCATTGACTCCAAAGAAAATGGTGAACCTCTACGAACCGAACCTGCTGTACCACTCTTTCAGTGATACAAATGGTGAAGGGAAACTCCAGAGAAAATACGGAATATTGTGAACTTTTGACCATTGGCTTTCCCAATCCTCATTGTTCCTCGTCAAATCTATACAACAGTATTTTCACATGTCATAAGTTGCAACGCACGTTTAATATGAATTTAAGATCAAGTTTAACACGTAGTAAATCTTAGGTAAATATCTTATCTTTACGTTTACGTTTAATATATGAATTTCAGATCAAGTTTAGCATTTAAATCTTACATAACTGTCAAATGTAATCGTAATCGTTAAAAAAATAAAAGATTATATTTAACATGTGAAGGTTAGGAAGATGTCAAAATTATGTAATCGTAACCGTTAAAAAGATTATATTTAACAAGTGAAGGTTAGGAAGATGTCAAAATTAGTAATGATAAATTTTAATATATAAATTTAAATTTAGCTAGAACCATATAGAAAAACATTTATTAATTTAATGAATTTAATCAAATGGAAGGTTGAATTAAATAAAATAGAGGCCTTCATTATATATAAACATCATTTTTCACAATTATTTAAGTGAACTTTTAGTAACCCCTCATTAGACACCATTTCATCATCTATTTGAAATTTATAGAATTTACATTATTAATTCTTATACTTAAAATATTATCATAATTAATAATTTTATAAATAATTAAATAATTATATACAATTCATTTTATATTAATATAGCATATAATGTTTTCAGCATTTAATATATACACACATGTTATTTAACAATAACATTAATTTACAATTTCCTAGAAGTTGAACACACACTACAGATTACAACATTCTAGGGAGATAGTTTCTCTTGTACAAAGATAATTAATATAACTAGCTATAAATAATTGTAGTTATTGTTGAAAGATTTGATTTGAACAATATTTAAGAAATGTTGAAACCAATTGTATTATCATTTTAACCACACATACTTTAACAATGATGTAAATTTAATCATCTATAACTTCTTTTTAAGTTGTATTTAATCATAGCTATAAAAAATCTATAACACTTTTCTTTTGTCTAATTGTGATAGAATATGTGATTTTATAATAAGTGTTAAATACTTTGATTTAATGACATTGTCTTCACTTTATCTTTTATATATTCATAATTTAGATATATGTTTTATGTTAACATTTAATGTATTCCTTACATACCATGTGCATATGGAGATGTTTTATTTTGTATAACTAACGTAAGAAGAGTGAGAGAAAGCTGTTTAAAACATCTATTTTTTGTTTTTCAAAATTAAATGATAAGGATTTTTCTCCTAATTATATTGTTAAATCTTAATTAAGTTCTATTTTGAAATAAATATTTCATATCTTCTCTTTTATAACTAGATAGTTTATTTGTGAAACAGTCTAGTCATTTAATTATTAGCACATTCATATAACTCTTGTAACTTTAAACAAACAGCTTCACTCCCTCTTCCCCTCATAAAGTTAGAGAATGAAAAAACCTTAAACCACTCCCATCCTAAGAATATATTCACTTTACGTAAAATTAAATAGAATTTTACAGCAACACATTAAAAATCATACATATAAATTCAAGACACATGTGAGGAAGATGTCTAATCAATATATAAATTTAAATTTAGCCAAGTGATATAAAAATTATTTATTAATTTGATGAATTTAATCACAATGAATGGTTATATATAAATAAAATATATTAATAGTAGTTGGTTATATGTAAATAAAATATATTAATAGTAGTTATTTAAACGAGTGATCGCCACTACTCATTAGACACAATTTATGATTGGAAATTCATAAGTTTAGACTTATTTATTAGATTTATTTATTTGAAATTTATAAAATTTACATTATTAATTTTTATAGTTAAAACATTGTCATAATTAATATTTTTATAAATAAATGAATAAATAAAAATATTATATACAATTCGTTTTATATTAATATATATATATTTTTAAGTTTAATTTATATTATATTAATCTGTGTATTTACTTTATTAATTTTTGAATTTTTAGTAATATTTATTTTTAAACATTATTCATATATATTTCTTTTATATTATATATTTTAAAATTGTAATTGACTAGGAATATATTATAATACACTATTATCATTGTTCCTTCATACTCACTAAATTATTTTATAGCCCATCGTGCATCACATTCTTTAGGTAAACATTCCTCCTTTACATAAAGCAATAACAAATTACAAAACATCTTAATCATACATATTTATAAATGTATCATTATTTATATAACATATAATATTTTCAACGTTCAATATATATACACGTTTTATTAAACACCAACATTACATTTCAATTTTCTAGAATTTGAACACTCACTACAAATTATAGCATTTTATAGAGATAGTTTCTCTGTCACAAAGATAAATATAACTAGCAATAAATAATTGTAGTTATTGTTCAAAAACTTGACTTAAACAACATTTAAGAAATGTCCAAACCAATTGTATTATCATTTAACAACATATGTTTTAACAATAACTTATTAACTTCTTTTTAAGTTTTATTTAATTATGACTATAAAAGAGTTATAATAATTTTCTTTTGTTTAGTTGTGATAAAATATATGATTTTATAATAAGTGCTAAATATTTTGATTTAATGACATTGTCTTTACTTTATCTTTTATATATTCATCATTTAAATATATATTTTATGTTAACACAAAATGCATTCTTTGCATATCATGTGTATATTATGATTGATCTCATGCTCATTATTTTTATTCTTATTCATATCTGTATTCATATTCTTATGCAGAAGTCGACAGGTCTTATTTTGTATAAATAATGTGAGAAGAGTGAGAAAAAATTTTTTTTTTTTTCTGAAAAAAACAAAATTAAATAATAAATAATTTTCTCCTAATTATATTATTAAATCTTATTTAAGTTTTATTTTAAAATAAATATTTCATATCTCCTTTATAACTACATAGTTTATTAGTGAAACATTATGATCAATTAATTATTAGTGTTAATTTTTACACATTTATATAACTTTTTTAACTTCAAACTCCATTCACAAACTTAAAGAATAAAAAAACCTTAAACCACTTACATCATAAACCTGTTTTACAATTTAAATATAAAAAAAAAAAACCTACAACAACAAAAATTAAAAACAATACATATAAATTTAATATAAATAAACTCATTTTAATATCTTTTGAAGCTTTATGTTTAAGTATTGCTAACTAGTACACATTCATATAACCTTTGTACTAATTCACTCTTGTTACTGTATCTGGATGCTAACTTTAACTATTGCACAAGAAAAGCTTGGAAAGCGAACGACACCTAAAAGGTTTTCAATATCCAATAATCTTTTGAAAAAAATGGGAAATCTGGGAGGCTTAAAAGTCAAAAGATCGAACTTTGTTATATTCAGATGAACTTTGTTATATTCAGATGCAAATTTAAATGACTTTTGGAAAGCGTTGCGAGCGAACAGTAAACCATCAAATCATCACCAAGTAGCATATCTCTAATGATGGAATGCTGTGATATCAGAGATGCTTGGGCTTGAAAACCCCTCATGTCACTGTGAAAACGTGCGCCTACGTCCGTATTTCCTTACTACGTTCAATAGTATCGATTGCATTAGCCGCTTGTTTTTCGCGTTGTTCAGAGTTTTTCTTGAACTTTAACTTTTCGTGATCACGGTTATTTTAGTTGAAACACTTGAATATAAAACAACGTTAATGCTATAATATAATGTAAGTGTACTTAAATGATCTTAGATACCTACCTATGTTTTGGTCAACAATTAGTTTTCTTAAACATGTTAAATATTTATAATTTTTATGAAATAGTTATATTTAGTCAACATAATTTTAATAATGAAATTGTGGAAAATTTGGGTTACCACTCTCAAATTTCAGGATTTTGGGTATCTAGCAAATTTTTAATGATGTTGGATCCATTTCCAACATAATAAAAATAAACAAACAAATAAGTAAAAAATATTCAAAAACACTCATATGACTAAATTTTTTGAAAAAAATAATAATTGGATTCAGACGAAAATAATTTTATGGGCAAATGTGTAGACTTATTTTAAAAGGTAGTTATTTATCAAAAATAGTTTGAATATATTCTTTCAAAAGATATAAATATAAAAATGGAATTTCTTTAATCATTTTTTTGTTTAAATTAATAATCATTTTAATTTATTAATAATGATTTTCACTCATTTTTTATTAATATTAAGTAAAATTATATAATTATTATTAAATAAAATTATATATATTTTTTACTATAATTTAATTTATGTGTTAAAATTCATTTAACTTTTACTAGTTTAAACCAAATTTCTTAACAAACAATAAATACATACATAAATAATATAAATAAACTAATTTTATTTTCGAATAAGTATATAATAATCAAATAAATTTGTAATAAATTTTTAAATATCTAATTGTTTTTAATATATTTTAAATAAAAATAATTATTATTGTTTTTAATATATTTTAAATAAAAAAAATTATTATTAGTGGTTTATCCCATTGCATTGCATTTGTTTATGTACTAATTTTGGCTATTTAAACATACACACCTAAAAAAATTACAAGTTTACATACAAATTTACCATACATTACAAATTGCAATTCTTAACATCTTAATTCAATTTCTAAGTTCACTTATTGCATAGTTATGAGAGTATATTTAAGATATTGATACGTTGCATTAATAAAAAAACTACACTTAGAACTTTCTGCTATGTATTAAGTTATATGCTCAACTGTTAAATGTTTTGGGGTTTTGCACCAGTACCACGTCGCATTAATTACCTTGGTTGCAGCAAGTCATGGTGGCTGAGTTTGGTATTGCGCCTTTATGACATTACAATTGTGGAGGATCTCCCGGAATCGGTCTCAGGTTACTTACCACACCTGCCACGTTGCTTGCCATTCGATTATTTTCTAATCGACGGTGGTTTGATTTTAGCGGGAGATCTCTGTTGGGTAAAAATGCCAACCTCTTCCCGCAACCCCCATTTGTTGGAGTCGAAATGCTATAGGTTATTTTCCTCATACACAAATCTTGTTTCCCACTATTCTAGCTAGAGGTGTTGCTACCATGGTTAGATGTTCTTGGCGATGTCTCTGAGATAATATTACGTGTTGATGGAGAGCTTTCCTGGCTTCCTCCATGGATCGATACACCGATATTTCAAACTGGTAAGCTGGTCTCTTCTTAAGCAATTCTTTAGTTCTGTTTTTCATTTATAAGTATAGTCCATGGCCTCTTAGTTTATATCAGTTTTTCTCCATATTCGATTTTTCAGGTTGGAAGTCTGTAGGTGATTTTCGGCTTCCTCTTTGACAGGTATTAAATATTTTGAGTATTATCCAATCTGTATTTCAATGATATTTGTTCATATTTTTATTTTTTTTAACATGTCTTTCTTAACACATAGTTTAATGCCTCTTCTCTTAACGCAGGTATGTTTCTCCTTGAATATGCTATGTCATTTCCTTGAGCGTGGAGGTTTTATTCCATTAACGTGCTTAATAGAACAATGACTTGCTTCTTTCACCAGGTACTCTGGTTACTCGAACTGGCTGTTCCCTTTCGGAACTTCATAGAAAGTCTTGCGTCAAATATGTTAAATTTGGTTATGTTCTTCCTCCATGGAGGATCTTTACTCCAAATGTAATAGATATTCTGTTTTAAACTATTGTGGCTTAATGCCGAACAATATTGTTTATTTGATTTAAGGGTATTATATTTCTGGTCGTTTCCAGGTTTTCAATCCGATAGCATAAATGTGACTCTCACACTTCTACAGACTTTGGATTCTCCTAAATCCAAGCTTTCTGGGATTCTTAACTTTGTTTCCCTTCTTTTCTGGCTTGAAATACAAGTTATATATATACATCATTACTCTATTATTATGCCTATTATATTTGTGCAATGAACTTTTCAGCTTACATTTTGTCTTGAGGTTTACTTCATGCTTAATATTTAGAGACTGTCGAGACCAATTCTTGATGCATTTTTCTTCCTGGTTCTTGGGTTTTGATTTGGAAGACAAGAATTTGACACAATGTTATTTATTTTTCTTTTCTACGTACTCTACAGAATAAGTGAATTTGTCTTCTTTCACTTTCGTTTTAGGATCAAGTGTTGAGTTTTGCATCTCAGGAAATCATCACTGGATTTATTCTTTTCCAGGATATAGAGCATTATCTCTTTAATAGCAAGAATAGTTATAATTATAATGAGAAACCTCAGGCTTCCAAGGATATGAATATTCATTTCATGATTCTCGTTTTCAGTTGAAGTTCTCGGCATTCTTTACCTTTCAGTATGGTATTTTTCGGTACAGTGATACATAGTTCTGAGTTTAATCTAAAAATATGTGTGTATTTATTCAATAATGATATATGCACATATACAACAGTTACAGTTTCATGATAATATTTATCTGTATTATTAACTTTAAGACTGTATAATTTTCTGTTTGGTGAGAAGACCACATGTTCTAACGTTTGTGTATAATTAGGATTTGAGGGACGATGTGTCTCAGGTTGGGTCTCGCCCCGAATCCTTGACCAATAGTCCTCTCTATTTTTCCTTGGACATAGAAGAAAGTCATATCACTTACTGTTTTATGTAAATTTATCTTCTTTCTTTTCTCAATATTATAGTTTAGACCATAGTTGTTTTCTGTATATGAGATTCACTATAAAATATATATAATCTTATTTGATATATTTAAAAAAAACTTGAACTGTAATACAAAGTTTAATCTTCTTTTGTTTCTTAGCTTACTACTATTTTTCATAGTACCCATTCAGATTCTAGCAAAACTTGTAAAGAGTTAAACAAGGTAAAGAAGATAGTTAACTTCATTCATTTACAACAAAAGTCTATAGAATATTTACTTTCTTTGTCAATAAAATAAAATAAAAATAAATATTTGTGCACATGTAGAATGCAAGTATTGCAGTACTTAAATCACATAAAGTTACACAGATTACTTATCTAGACACGTAGCTTATATCTGTCGTCCTCCCAACCATCAAGAGAGGCTATTACTTCCTCCTCTTCCCCCCTTGCTCCCTTCCTGAAAGGTACGCGTTGACAGTGGATATTTCTGGTGTAACCTCACGACACCTAGTCCAGTCAGTACAAGAAATAATTTCGGGATTACTAAGTGTTTTCCACTAGTCATTACCAGCTCTGGAAACTCAATAATCTTCCTCTCTCCATGAAAAAAACCCCTAATCCTCACTGGGATCAGTCTCTTATCCCCAGAGCAGCAGGTAACTATTTCTTAACTATCCCCAACTGCCCTCCAGTTCTTGGGGAAACATTTTACCATCAGCTTTTACTCTTTATGGATTCACTTTCCATAACTTATTTATTATTCATAACTAATTACTAATGCAAATAGATTTTCAGCAAACATTAATAGTTCCAGTATTTTCTTAAAACAAATACTTAAAAATGTCCTTTAACTAGTTAACAACTAGTTATCATTAAATGCAGTTGTCACAACTCCCCCCTGGAAGTAACACCATCCTCAGTGTTTCATTCCAGCTCTAAAAAGAGCTACAGGTAAGCCTCATTCAAAAATATTTTGGCCTTCAATGATAATTTCCCTCTAGTCAAGTATGTGTTGCAGCTTGACCAGAAACTCACTGTCCGACTCTACCTGCAAATAGAAAGTTTCTTGTCAAATTCTTATAAAGAAAAAAATATTTCAAGTTAGGATTTTTAATTCTATCCTACTTGTATGTTTTTCCAATGAATTATGTGCTTTGAATCATGCACATAATGTTTTAACAAGGACACATGACACACATTGTGTACCCCAATGTCACTGGGTAAAGTCGACCGATAGGCTACAGGTCCTACCCTTTCCAAAATTTGGAAGGGTCCAGAAAACTTGGGAGCCAAGTTGACACAATAGGTACACTGCAAGGTACTCCCTTTGGGTTTAATACTCACATACACATGGTAGCCCACTTCAAATTCCCGATAATACCTCTTTTTATCTAAATAGATATTTTTCCGATCTTGTGCAACCATGAGATTTTGCCTTATCTTCTTTACCTCAGATTCCATTTTCGCAAGAATCTCAGGTCCCAACATTAATTTTGTTTCAGGGTTGCTCCTTATGGGTATGCGACACTTCCTCCCATACAAGGCCTCGAAAGGACTCATCTTCAGGGACTCCTAGTAACCATTGTTGTAATAAAATTCAACAAGATGCAAATATTATTCCCCTTTTGGTTGGTTGTTGCATCACATACATGTGTAGCATGTATTCTAATACCTGGTTTACTCGCTCTATTTAACCGTCGGTCTGGGTATGATAAGTTGTACTAAAGTTTATTTGGGTCCCCAGACTTATAAACAGATTCTTCCAAAACGCTGAGGTAAACTTAACATCTCTATCTGAGATAACCGTCCTCGGAATATCATGCACCCTAAAAATTTCTCTCATGGAAATGTCTACTATCTGTACAGTCTTGTAAGTAGACTGCACAGGTATAAAATGTGAATTTTTACTCAATATTTCAACTACCACCATGATGGAGTCATTTTACCTTTTTTATTATGGTAAGCCTATAATTAAGTCCAAGGATATAACCTCCCACTTTCATTCAAGTACCGGTATGGGCTGCAACAATCCTGCGAGATGTGGATGCTCCACCCTCACCTGCTGACACTCCAAAAATTTACTTAAATACTCTGCAATATTTTTACGCATACCAGGCCAGAAATATACATTTCTAATTGCAGTCAACATTTTCTAGTATCCTGGATGACCTCCATAATTGCTACAATGGTTTTCATTCATTATCAGTTCCTTTAGGTCCACTCGGTTTGGTCCGTACACCTTACCTCTAAAATTTAGCATGTAATCATTATTTACTTCATACTCAAATTACTTCCTTTCTTTCTACTTTCTTCCATTTGCTGCCAATGGAATTTTTATTCTGGATATTTTTGTGCTTCTTCTTTTACTTGATCTAAGAATTTACTTTCAAGCTGATTGTAATAAAGCTCATAAACACAATGCAACTTCCTACTTAAAGCATCAACTACCCGATTTTCCTTACCTTTCATGTGTTGGATATCCATATCAAACACACTTAGAAAGGAATTCCATCTTGCCTGTCTGGAGTTTAAATTAGCTTCCTTAAAGTAGCTAGTCCAGCTACTATGATCTGTCTTTAGCACAAAATTTTTACCCAGCAAGTAGTGTCTCCAAACTCGGAGCACATCAACTACTACTGTTAGTTCTAGATCATAAGCTGAGTACCTTTGTTCATGACATTTCAAATTTCTTGGTTCATATGGCACTACTTTACCTTCCTAAGATAGAACTACCCCAACACCGTCTTTACTTGCGTCTGTACAAACTTCAATTTTTTTGTTGGGTTCAGCTACCCTCAGCACTGGTGCAGTGGTGAAAAGTTGTTTCAGCTTTTCAAAACCGTTCTGACATTCAACAGTCCACTTGAAAACTTTTCCTTTTCTCTACAAAGAAGTAATAGGAAAAGAAATTATGGAAAATCCTTCAATAAATCTTTGGTAATACCCAACTAATCCCATAAAGGATCGAATGTATACCACATTCAAGGGTACTCACCATTCCATGATTTTTGTTATCTTCTTTCGATCAACAACAATTCCTTCTACTGAAATAACATGGCCTAAATACTAGATTTTTGTTTTAAAGAAATCACATTTGCTGAAATTAGTGTACAACTGGTGTTTTCTTATAATTTCCAACATAATTATCAAATGCTCCTTATGCTCTTCCTAATTTTTAGAATAGATTAAAATATCATCTGTAAATATAACTACAAAATTATCCAAGAAAGGATGAAAAACTCCATGCATTAACCTCATAAAGGTTGTTGGTGCATTTGTTCACCCAAAGGGTAGCACCACAAATTCATAATGCCCATGCCTAGTACAGAAAATTGACTTGCATATGTCTTCATCCTTTATTCGGATCTAGTGATATTTGGATCTTAAATCTATCTTTGAAAACACTGTGACCCCTTCACTTGATCAAACAGATCATCAATCCTTGGTAAGGGATATTTTTTCTTGAATGTTAACTTGTTAATATGTCTATAATCCATGCACATTCACATAGTTTCGTCCTTCTTCTTCACGAACAACACTGGTTCTCCCCAAGGGAATACACTTGGATGAATGTAACCTTTGTTTAGCAATTCCTGTAACCGCATTTTCAATTTCGTTAATTCTGGAACACTCATTTTGTAAGGAGACCTTGACACAGGTGATGCTCCTGGCATCAGCTCTATAGTAAAATCAATATCTCGGCTTGGTGGTAATCTGGGGATACTTTCTGGAAAAACATCCATGAAGTCTTGTAACACTGGTATGTTTTCCATCATAGGTGATTTTTCCTTGGAATCAGCATATCTCACCTGGATAGCATATATCTAGCATCTCTTCCTTATATATTTATTCATTTCGGATGTTGTAATTGGATGTAGCTATAATGGCTTCTTGACTCCATGGATTTCCTTACGTGTTCCATATTGCATTTTATAATAAATGATCTTTTCCTTGCAGTATTCTAAAGTCAAATGTTTTTTCTAGCCAATCCAAACCCAGAAAAACATTGTAGGACCCTAATGGCAATATGTTCAGGTCTACATTTAACTATTGCTCTGAAATTTCCAAAATATAGTTTGGAATTTAGGAAGTTACCTTTCGTTTTTCTCCTGTGGCTAGTTGTACCAGCCACGAGTTTTTAAATTTATAGTCTTTCAATTTACACATTTACAATATTTTGGGACTAACATAACTTAGAATTGCACTTGAGTCTATCAAAATAGAAACAGATTCAGAGTAATCTACCTTCCAACTCATGTCGATCCTCCAATGCCACGTTGATACGAGGAATATTTCACACCACATTGCCTACCGTGGAAGTTTCCTGCACATTTGGAACTGTGTCATTTATTGTTCGTTCTGGGAAGTTTCTATAATAGTGTGCCTCGCCACACCCCCAACATTGTAGAGGTGGCTTGGTCACCTGCCCTTGCTGAGGTTTGTTGAATGCCTATATAGGCTTATCTTCTACGGGCAAGTGGGTCCTTTGATGGTTTCTGCAAAATTGTTTGCTGACAGAATTTTGGGCAGAATTCTTAAAGTTATTTCTTTTGGCTCCTTTGAAGTTGGAGTTACTTTTATGTCCTTTCTTTGGCTGCTAAATTTTTCCAACCTCCCCTTTAGCCTTGAAATGATGATATCACATTCGTGCCTTATGAATGGCTTCGTCCATGGTTTTGGGATTCACAAATTCAATTCGCTCTTTTATATGTGCTGGAAGGCTACTCAGTAATCTCTGCACCTTAGCCTTTTCTTCTCTGAGATATGGAACATATTGTAACAGGGAGGTGAACTTGGTATATATTCATCCATAGTCATCTTTCCCAGGCTTAAGTCATGAAATTATTTAGCTTTCTTATCATAGAAATGTTCTGTCAAATACTTGCCTTTAAAGTATTGCTGGAACGATTGCTAATTGACATCTTGTTCCTCAATGCTGCAAACATTCTTCACTTATTCCCACCATAGAGTGGCATTCTCCCTTAACTGTTATATGGCCAATCGAGCCTTCAGATTGCTACTATACTTGTACACCTAAAAGTACTTGTTCATGTCTATTAACCATGCTTCTGCCACTTCCTCAACTTCACCATGAAATGTTGGCGGTTTTATTTTTCAAAACTCCCCCTCAAGTTCCACTTTCTACTTTTTAACCTCTTGCTGATCCGACAAGTTACCGGATTCCTCTTCATGGTAATTTTTGTTCTTGTTACTTCTTTGGGATGGGCTACTTTCAACTCTGTCAGTGGTGTTGTCTCTTGTTTGATGTTCATCACCTTCTTGCATGCCCCTATAAGTACTAGGGTGTTCCACTTCTTAGTTTTGCTTGTCTGACAGCCTCTTTAATATCTTTTCCTACTCTTGAATTAATCGTTCGTTATCCCTTCGAACTTGCACCATCTCTTCCTATAATTTCTATACTGTATTCAATAGTAAGCTAGTTTGATGTTGTTGTTCTTCCAGCAGTCGACTTGTTTTCTGCTGTTGGTTGATACTCAGCTGAACCCACATCTCAGGGTTCACAACTGTTTGTGTTTGAGGTTCCCTGGTATCCTGGGTTGGTGGTTGCATTGTTCGTCTCCTCATGATAATTCCTGCTACACTTCTATTATGTGCATCATTGTACACACAACATGAATTGTTAGTTGACCCTTAGGGTCCTAGCGTATGAATGCTGCTCTGATACCACTCGAAAGATACAGACCTAAAAGAAAATTTACAAGTTTACATAAAAATTTACCATACATTACAAATTGTAATTCTTAACATCTTAATTCAATTTCCAAGTTCACTGACTACATAGTTATGAATCTATATTTGGGATATTAATACGTTGCATTAATAAAAAAACTGAACTTAGAAATTTCCGCTATGCATTAAGTTATATGCTCAACTGTTAAATGTTTTGGGATTTTGCACTGGAACCACGTCACATTAATTACCACGGCCATAGCAACTAACGGTGACTAAGTTTGATACTGTGCCTTTATGACATTACAGTTGTGGAGGATCTCCCAGAATCAGTCTTGGGTTACTTACCAAACCTGTCACATTTCTTTCCGTTCGATTCTTTTCTAATCAATGGTGTTTTGATTCCGGCAAGAGATCTCTGATGGGTAGAAACCCCAACCTCTTCCCGGAGCCCCCATTTGTCAGAGTTGAAATGCTCTATGTTATTTTCCTCATATGCAGATCCTGTTTCTGACTATTCTAGCTGGAGGTGTTGCTACCATGGTTAGTTGTTCTTGGTGATGTCTCTAAGATAATATTATGTGTTGATCAAGAGTTTTCCTCGCTTCCTCATGGATCGATATACTGAGATTGCAAACTAGTAAGCTGCTCTCTTCTTAGGCAATGCTTCAATTTTGTTTCTCATTTATAATTATAGTCCATGGCCTCTTTGTTTAACTCATTTTTTCTCCATATTCGATTTTTCAGGTTGGAAGTCTATAGGTTACGGTTGGCTTCCTCTTTGAAAGGTATTAAACATTTTGAATATTATCCAACCTATATTTCAATGAGATTCGTTCAGATTTTTTTTTGTTTAACATTTCTTTCTTGACACATAGTTTAATGCCTCTTCTCTTAACACGGCTACATTTCTCCTTGAATATGCTATGTTGTTTCCTTGAGCGCAGAGGTTTCCTGCCATTGTCATGCTTAATTGAACAATGACTTGCTTCTTTCAGCAGGTACTTTGGTTACTCGAACTGCCTGTTCCCTTTTGGAATTTCACAAAAGGTCTTGCCTCAAATATGTTAAATTTGGTTATGTTCTTCCTCCACCGAGGATTTTTACTCTAGTTGTAATAGATCTTTTGTTTTAAACTACTGCATCTTAATTTTGAATAGTATTGTTTATTTGATTTAAGGGTATTACATATCTGGTCATTTCCGGGATTTCAATGCTATAGCATAAATGTGACTCTCACACTTCTATCGACTTTGGATTGTCCTAAATCCAAGCTTTCTGGGGTTTTAAACTTTGTTTCCCTTCTTTTTTGGCTTGAAATACAAGTAATATATATATATATATATATATATATATATATATATATATATATACATCATTGGTCTGTTATTATGCCTATTATATTTGTGCAACGAAATTTTAAGCTTATGTTTTGTCTTGACATTAACTTCATTCTTCATGCATTTTTCTTCTTGGTTCTTGGGTTTTGATTTGGAAGACATGATTTTGACACTATTACTTATTTTTATTTTCTGCGTTCTCCACAAAATAATTTAATTTGTATTCTTTCACTTTTGTTTTAAGATCAAGTGTTGAGTTTTACATCTCAGGAAATCATCACTGGATTTATTATTTTCTAGGATGTAGAGAATTATATCTTTAATAGCAAGAAAAAATGTAATTATAATGAGAAACCTCAGGTTTCCTAGGTTATGAATATTCATTGCATGATTCTCGTTTTCAGTTGAAGTTTTCAAAATTCTCTACCTTTCATTATGGTATTGTTCGATACAGTGATAAGTAGTTCTGAGTTTACTCTAAAAATACGTGTGTATTTATTCAATAATGATATACACGCATATACAGTGGTTACAGTTTCTTGATAATCTTTATCTGTATTCTTAACTTTAAGACTGTATAAATTTTTTGTTTGGTGACCGGACCACCTGTTCTAATGTCCGTGTATAATTAGATTTGAGGAACTATGTTTCTCGGGTCGGTTTTCACCCCAAACTCTCAACCGACAGTCCTCTCTATTTTTTCCTTGGACATAGAAGAAAGTCATACCACTTACTATTTTATGTATATGCATATTCTTTATTTTCCCAATATTATAATTCAGACAACATATATTTTCTGTATATGAGATTTAATGTAAAATATATATAATATTATTTTATATATTTAAAAAAAAAACTTGAACTGTAATAAAAATTATAATCTGCGTTTATTTCTCAGCGTATTGCTATTTTTCACAGTACCCATTCATATTCTGGTAAAACTTATAAAGACTTAAGCAAAGTAAAGCAGACAATTAACTTCATTCATTTACAACAAACTTCTATAGGCTATTTGTTGTCTCTATAAATAAAATAAAAATAAATATTTGTGCACATGTAGAGTGAAAGTTTTACAGTACTTAAATAACAGAAAGTTACACATATTACTTATCTGAACAAGAATTTTATAGCTGTGGTCCTCCTAACCATAAAGACATGCGATTATGTCCTCCTTTTGCCCCCTTGATCCCTTCCTGAAAGGCACGGGTTGACAGTGGATATTTCTGTTGTGACCTCAGGACACCTAGTCGAGCCAGTACTAGAAATAATTTCAGGATTACTGAGCGTTTTCCACTAGTCACTACCAGCTCTAGAAAATCAATAATCTCCCTTTCTCCATGAACAGAACCCCTACTCCTCACTGGGATCAGTCTCTTATCCCCAGAGGAGCAAGTAATTGTTTCCCAACTGTCCCCAACCACCTTCTAGTTCTTGGGGAAACATTTTACCATCATAATTATTTACTAATGAAAATTAATTTTCAGCAAACATTAATAGTTCCACTCTTTTCTTAAAAAAAATAGTTAAAAATGTCTTTTAACTAGTTAACAACTAGTTATCATTAAATGTTGTTGTCACAGTTACATTTCTCTGATCTTTCTGGATGGGAAACTTGGATGTAATTATATTTCCTCTCCAACCCTATCTTGCATCCCATAAACTTCTCTCCCTACTTTGATCCAAATGGCTTGGGCCCTATGCCATGAATGTAGTGGAGTATCCCAATCGGTAGCATGCAACTCAAAATTTTAATTTGATTGTTCATTTTCACAGACAGGACTCACGTTTGTCCAAGTAAACAACAACACTGGTGTTTCTTTCATCTGCTCTTCCAAATGGCAGGGCTTTCTTTTATTATCCATCGTTTTCTGGTTAGGGTCATTTTCATCGAACTTGATGAATTATAGTGGAAACCTATGGTGACGGGTGTGAGATGAAAAAATTAAGTTACGGATTTTAAAAAGAGGACAAAATTGGATGTGGAACTTGATGTTTTTCGAGCTTGCGGGCAAAAAATCATGGATTTTTCTACTGACGCAACAGAATAGTCTAGACGACATTTTTTTCCCGAAATCCGGTAAAAAAAATTAAAAAAATCAGGTATTTGGAGTGTTTGAATTGCATTTTTGATAATGGAAATGGATTCAACACTATGAAAAACCCTTAAGACACCCAAAAATTTAAACCCTTATTCTGTAGTTTTCTTAGACTAGGGAAAGAAGTACCATCCACAACATATATTTGTGTTTGCGTGGGGCTTAATAGTCAGAAATCGATTGCCACTTTGCCTTATGAAGAATTTATAACATTCAACTAACGACTTATTAAACATGGTCAAGGCCTTCTCACACGGTACTGTGACGTTAAAATGGTAATGCTTATCCTTATCCAGATTGCAGATTCCAACAACCTTTACGCAGCTGGTTGGGCCCACCTCTCTGTCAATGCGTTTAATTTACGGACGTTGATGTTCTCTACTGGAATATTTTATCGTCGAGAATCCTTTTGTATCGAGAAACCTATCATGTATAAATGACATTGGTGCTTGTAGCCTATGCAAAGAAATAAAGGCACATGGAAAAGGTTACTCCATTTTTTTTTTTTTTGTAAGCTTGGTAGTTCCTTTCATTTTTCACTTTTTTCTCTTTTTTTTTTTACTCCATTTTCATTAACATGTCCAGATACATCACCCCAATCGGGGAAGGGCATTCAACCTATGATGAGTGCTATAACAGCCCACCTCATCACCGTTTAACCAAGACCCCACAGACGGAAAAGGTTACTCCATTGTAAGTTTAAGTAAAATAATATTTATCATACTAGTTCTCCTCCGCCTGGTTGGCATGGGCATTTCACTCACCTGAATTGTATTATGATATTTATTAGAATTTTTATTCAAAATTTAATGAGGTATCATTATGCATTTCACTCGCGTGAATGGTATTATCTTATTGATTAGAATTTTTATTCAAAATTTAATGAGGTATCATTATTGACATAGTATTGATTTATGCAACAATACACTTGAACATATTATTATAAATATTAATTTTATTTATAAATTTAATTATTTTTTAAGGGTGGTTCATAGATATTGGGTGGAGTTGACACATGCACGAAACTAGACCAATTGAGCTATTTTTGAGGTTTTCTTATAGATTTAATTATTATTAATGTAATGGTGATCTAAATATTAGTTTTATTTACCAGTTTAACTATTATTAATAAAATTATGGTTGTGAAGTTTTATTTAAATTTTAAAAATTTATAAAAAATTATTAACTTAAATATATATATTTTTTCTCCACAATTCCTAAAAGTTATTGTTGCTCCTTAAGTATGAGGGAAACAAGTAGTCTTTAAGTGCAATTTTGAAAATTTTTGCAATTTATTTTCTGATCTAAGTGGACATAACTTGAAGTGCCGCATGGGTTTTTGAGGGTGTTGAATCCATATATGTAGTAAAAAAAGCTATTTTAATAAATACACTATTTTAAACAACATAAATCAAGGTTTGACCATAATTGTTTTTGTCCAATTCTCACTAGAAATCCGCTAGAAACTCCAAAAAAATTCACTTAAATATTACTACAGAGATAAATGTATAATTCCTTCAGTGCTCAACCTCCAATGTGCTCGTTTTAAAATAAAAATATAGAAAAATAAATAAAGAAGTATATACTCTTAAACATACATCGAATGTGAACAAAATATGTGAAAGATAATTATGTGTTTTCTTTATTATTCACATGATGTGTGTGTGTATATATATATATTACATTTTCCATTACTGTTCAATTCCATATTTCAAGGTCTCTTGGACTCCCTTTGACTGCTCACATTTCACACCAACTCTGAGAGGATTAGGTGTCCAACATTCCCTCGCCTTCAATCCAAAGGGGCATGTATGAGTCTGAGAAGAGAGTTGTAATACAAAATGTGGAAAAATGCATGGAAGCACTAGGTTGAATGTGCGCTAAAAAATGTTGGAATAATTTTGTTGTTTACGGATGACCACTAACACTGTAAGGCTTAGTGGAACTCCCGGAACTCATCCAAATATCCAAATATGTTTTATGTATTTACAGTAATTAGATTTACAACCTAACCTAATATTTAAACTTGTGAATGGGGTTTAGAAATTCTAAGAGTTGGTTTATAAGTTTCTAATTGTCTATGTAACCATACATATCAACTATAATTTCTATTGTTGTTATCTGTTAACTACGTCAGACTATCTAATAATTTTTTATCCAAAATTTACTCATGCATAAATTTAAATCTCTTACACAATTCCACCTACTATAAAAGCCTCATAATTCCATACCAATATGAAATACTAAAATTTCTAATATAGAATTGAATTACTTGTGCATACCAATTTTGGCAAGACTAATTGCCACCCAACCTTGAGCTTTCTCTCCATAGCTCCCCCCAAACAAAGACCAATTCCTCCAAGGTGTAGACAACCTCTTTTCTACCCAGGAATGGCTTATTTAATCTTTATTTCCCTTCAGCATGTTTCCATAACTGTGTCATGTTTCCATAATAGCAAGAACAGTTATAATTATAATGAGAAACTTGAGGCTTCCAAGGTTATGAATATTCATTTCATGATTCTCGTTTTCAATTGAAGTTCTCGACATTCTTTACCTTTCAGTATGGTATTTTTCAGTACAGTGGTACATAGTTCTGAGTTTAATCTAAAAATATGTGTGTATTTATTCAATAATGATATATGCACATATACAACAGTTAGAGTTTCATGATAATATTGATCTGTATTATTAACTTTAAGACTGTATAAATTTCTGTTTGGTGAGAAGACCACCTGTTCTAAGGTTTGTGTATAATTAGGATTTGAGGGACGATGTGTCTTGGGTTGGGTCTCGCCCCGAATCCTTGACCAATAGTCCTCTCTATTTTTCCTTGGACATAGAAGAAAGTCATATCACTTACTGTTTTATGTAAATGTATCTTCTTTCTTTTCTCAATATTATAGTTTAGACCATAGTTGTTTTCTGTATATGAGATTCACTATAAAATATATATAATCTTATTTGATATATTTAAAAAAAACTTGAACTGTAATACAAAGTTTAATCTTCTTTTGTTTCTTAGCTTACTGCTATTTTTCATAGTATCCATTTGGATTCTAGCAAAACTTGTAAGGAGTTAAACAAGTTAAAGAAGATAGTTAACATCATTCATTTAAAACAAAAGTCTATAGAATATTTACTTTCTTTGTCAATAAAATAAAATAAAAATTAATATCTGTGCACATGTAGAATGCAAGTATTGCAGTACTTAAATCACAGAAAGTTACACAGATTACTTATCTAGACACGTAGCTTATATCTGTCGTCCTCCCAACCATCAAGAGAGGCTATTACTTCCTCCTCTTTCCCCCTTGCTCCCTTCCTAAAAGGTACGCGTTGACAGTGGATATTTCTGCTGTAACCTCACGACACCTAGTCTAGTCAGTACAAGAAATAATTTCGGGATTACTAAGTGTTTTCCACTGGTCATTACCATCTCTAGAAACTCAATAATCTTTCTTAACTATCCCCAACCGCCCTCCAGTTCTTGGGGAAACATTTTACCATCATCTTTTACTCTTTATGGATTCACTTTCCATAAGTTATTTATTATTCATAACTAATTACTAATGCAAATAAATTTTCAGCAAACATTAATAGTTCCAGTATTTTCTTAAAATAAATACTTAAAAATGTCCTTTAACTAGTTAACAACTAGTTATCATTAAATGCAGTTGTCACAACTCCCCCCTGGAAGTAACACCATCCTCAGTGTTTCATTCCAGATCTAAAAAGAGCTACGGGTAAGCCTCATTCAAAAATATTTTGGCCTTCCAAGTAGCATCATCCAGGCCGAAGTGCTTCCACTACACTTTAACCTAGGTGATGACTCGCTTCCGAAGCATAATTTCCCTCTAGTCAAGTATGTGTTGCAGCTTGACCATAAACTCACTGTCCGACTCTACCTGCAAATAGAAAGTTTCTTGTCAAATTCTTATAAAGAAAAAAATATTTCAAGTTAGGATTTTTAATTCTATCCTACTTGTATGTTTTTCCAATGAATTATGTGCTTTGAATCATGCACATAATGTTTTAACAAGGATACATGACGCACATTGTGTACCCCAATGTCACTGGGTAATGTCGACCGATACGCTACAGGTCCTACCCTTTTCAAAATTTGGAAGGGTCCAGAAAACTTGGGAGCCAAGCTGACACAAGAGGTCCACTTCAAGGTACTCCCTTTGGGTTTAATACTCACATACACATGGTAGCCCACTTCAAATTCCTGATAATACCTCTTTTTATCTAAATAGATATTTTGCCGATCTTGTGCAACCATGAGATTTTGTCTTATCTTCTTTACCTCAGATTCCATTTTCGCAAGAATCTCAGGTCCCAACATTAATTTTGTTTTAGGGTTGCTCCTTATGGGTATGTGACACTTCCTCCCATACAAGGCCTCGAAAGGACTCATTTTCAGGGACTCCTAGTACCATTGTTGTAATAAAATTCAACAAGATGCAAATATTATTCCCGTTTGGTTGGTTGTTGCATCACATACATGTGTAGCATGTCTTCTAATACCTGGTTTACTCGCTCTATTTAACTTTCGGTTTGGGGATGATAAGTTGTACTAAAGTTTATTTGGGTCCCCAGACTTATAAACATATTCTTCCAAAACGCTGAGGTAAACTTAACATCTCTATCTGAGACAACCGTCCTCAGAATATCATGCACCCTAAAAATTTCTCTCATGGAAATGTCTACTATCTGTACAGTCTTGTAAATAGACTGCACAGGTATAAAATGTGAATTTTTACTCAATATTTCAACTACCACCATGATGGAGTCATTTTACCTTTTTTATTATTGTAAGCCTGTAATGAAGTCCAAGGATATAACCTCCCACTTCCATTCAAGTACCGGTATGGACTGCAACAATCCTGCAGATGTGGATGCTCCACCCTCACCTGCTGACACTCCAAAAATTTACTTAAATACTCGGCAATATTTTTACACTTACCAGGCCAGAAATATACATTTCTAATTGCAGTCAACATTTTCTAGTATCCTGGATGACCTCCATAATTGCTACAATGGTTTTCATTCATTATCAGTTCCTTTAGGTCCACTCGGTTTGGTCCGTACACCTTACCTCTAAAATTTAGCATGTAATCATTATTTACTCCATACTCAAAATTACTTCCTTGCTTTCTACTTTCTTCCATTTGCTGCCAATGGAATTTGTATTCTGGATATTTTTGTGCTTCTTCTTTTACTTGATCTAAGAATTTACTTTCAAGCTGATTGTAATAAATCTCATAAACACAATGCAACTTCCCACTTAAAGCATAAACTACCCGATTTTCCTTACCTTTCATGTGCTCGATATCCATATCAAACACACTTAGAAAAGAATTCCATCTTGCCTGTCTGGAGTTTAAATTAGCTTCCTTAAAGTAGCTATTCTGGCTACTATGATCTGTCTTTAGCACAAACTTTTTACCCAACAAGTAGTGTCTCCAAACGCGGAGCACATCAACTACTACTGTTAGTTCTAGATCATAAGCTGAGTACCTTTGTTCATGACATTTCAAATTTCTTGGTTCATATGGCACTACTTTACCTTCCTAAGATAGAACTGCCCCAACACCATCTTTACTTGCGTCTATACAAACTTCAATTTTTTTGTTGGGTTCAGCTACCCTCAGCACTGGTGCAGTGGTGAAAAGTTGTTTCAGCTTTTCAAAATTGTTCTGACATTCAACAGTCCACTTGAAAACTTTTCCTTTTCTCTACAAAGAAGTAATAGGAAAAGAAATTATGGAAAATCCTTCAATAAATCTTTGGTAATACCCAACTAATCCCATAAAGGATCGAATGTCTACCACATTCAAGGGTACTCGCCATTCCATGATTTTTGTTATCTTCTTTGGATCAACAACAATTCCTTCTACTGAAATAACATGACCTAAATACTAGATTTTTGTTTTAAAGAAATCACATTTGTTGAAATTAGCGTACAACTGGTGTTTTCTTAGAATTTCCAACATAATTATCAAATGTTCCTTATGCTCTTCCTCATTTTTAGAATAGATTAAAATATCATCTATAAATATAACTACAAAATTATCCAAGAAAGGATGAAAGACTCCATGCATTAACCTCATAAAGGTTGTTGGTGCATTTGTTAACCCAAAGGGTAACACCACAAATTCATAATGCCCATGCCTAGTACAGAAAATTGTCTTGCATATGTATTCATCCTTTATTCGGATGTAGTGATATTTGGATCTTAAATCTATCTTTGAAAATACTATGGCCCCCTTCACTTGATCAAACAGATCATCAATCCTTGTTAAGGGATATTTGTTCTTGACTGTTAACTTGTTAATATGTCTATAATCCATGCACATTCGCATGGTTTCGTCCTTCTTCTTCATAAACAACACTGGTTCTCCCCAAGGGAATACACTTGGATGAATGTAACCTTTGTCTAGCAATTCCTGTAACCGCATTTTGAATTCAGTTAATTCTGGAACACTCATTTTGTAAGGAGACCTTGACACAGGTGATGCTCCTAGAATCAGCTCTATAGTAAAATCAATATCTCGGCTTGGTGGTTATCCGGGGATACTTTCTGGAAAAACATCCATGAAGTCTTGTAACACTGGTATGTTTTCCATCATAGGGTGATTTTTCTTTGGAATCAGCATATCTCACCTGGATAACATATATTTGGCATCTCTTCCTTATATATTTATTCATTTCAGATGTTGTAATTGGATGCAGCTATAATGGCTTCTTGACTCCATGGATTTCCTTACGTGTTCCATATTGCATTTTATAATAAATGATCTTTTCCTTGCAGTATTCTAAGGTCCAATGTTTTTTCTAGCCAATCCAAACCTAGAAACATTGTAGGACCCTAATGGCAATATGTTCAGGTCTACATTTAACTATTGTTCTGAAATTTCCAAAATATAGTTTGGAATTTTGGCAGTTACCTTTCGTTTTTCTCTTGTGGCTAGTTGTACCAGTCATGAGTTTTTAAATTTCTACTCTTTCAATTTACACATTTACACTATTTTGGGACTAACATAACTTAGAATTGCACTTGAGTCTATCAAAATAGAAACAGATTGAGAGTAATCTACCTTCCAACTCATGTCGATCCTCCAATGCCACGTTGATACGAGGAATATTTCACACCGCATTGCTTACCGTGGAAGTTTCCTGCACATTTGGAACTATGTCATTTCTTGTTCGTTCTAGGAAGTTTTTATAATAGTGTGCCTCACCACACCCCCAACATTGTAGAGGTGGCTTGGTCACCTGCCCTTGCTGAGGTTTGTTGAATGCCTATATAGGCTTATCTTCTACGGGCCAGTGGGTCCTTTGATGGTTTCTGCAAAATAGTTTGCTGACAGAATTTTGGGCAGAATTCTTAATGTTATTTCTTTTGGCTCCTTTGAAGTTGGAGTTACTTTTATGTCCTTTCTTTGGCTGCTAAATTTTTCCAACCTCCCCTTTAGCCTTGAAATGATGATATCACATTCGTGCCTTACGAATGGCTTCGTCCATGGTTTTGGGATTCACAAATTCAATTCGCTCTTTTATATGTATTGGAAGGCTACTCAGTAATCTCTGTACCTTAGCCTTTTCTTCTCTGAGATATGGAAAATATTGTAACAGGGAGGTGAACTTGGTGATATATTCATCCATAGTCATCTTTCCCAGCCTTAAGTCATGAAATTATTTAGCTTTCTTATCATAGAAACGTTCTGTCAAATACTTGTCTTTAAAGTATTGCTGGAACGATTCCTAATTGACATCTTGTTCGTCAATGCTGCAAACATTCTTCACTTATTCACACCATAGAGTGGCTTTCTCCCTTAACTGTTATATGGCCAATCAAGCCTTCAGATTGCTACTATACTCGTACACCTAAAAGTACTTGTTCATGTCTATTAACCATGCTTCTGCCACTTCCTTAACTTCACCATGAAATGTTGGCGGTTTTATTTTTCAAAACTCCCCCTCAAGTTCCACTTTCTACTTTTAACCTCTTGCTGATCCGACAAGTTACCGGATTCCTCTTCATGGTAATTTTTGTTCTTGTTACTTCTTTGGGATGGGCTACTTTCAACTCTGTCAGTGGTGTTGTCTCTTGTTTGATGTTCATCACCTTCTTGCATGCCCCTATAAGTACTAGGGTGTTCCACTTCTTAGTTTTGCTTGTCTGACAGCCTCTTTAATATCTTTTCCTACTCTTGAATTAATCGTTCGTTATCCCTTCGAACTTGCACCATCTCTTCCTATAATTTCTATACTGTATTCAATAGTAAGCTAGTTTGATGTTGTTGTTCTTCCAGCAGTCGACTTGTTTTCTGCTGTTGGTTGATACTCAGCTGAACCCACATCTCAGGGTTCACAACTGGTTGTGTTTGAGGTTCCCTGGTATCCTGGGGTGGTGGTTGCGTTGTTCATCTCCTCATGATAATTCCTACTACACTTCTATTATGTGCATCATTGTACACACAACATGAATTGTTAGTTGACCCTTAGGGTCCCAGCGTATGAATGCTGCTCTGATACCACTTGAAACATACACACCTAAAAGAAAATTTACAAGTTTACATAAAAATTTACCATACATTACAAATTGTAATTCTTAACATCTTAATTCAATTTCCAAGTTCACTGACTACATAGTTATGAATGTATATTTGGGATATTAATACGTTGCATTAATAAAAAAACTGCACTTAGAAATTTCCGCTATGCATTAAGTTATATGCTCAACTGTTAAATGTTTTGGGGTTTTGCACTGGTACCACGTCACATTAATTACCTCGGCCATAGGAACTAACGGTGACTAGGTTTGATACTATGCCTTTATGACATTACAGTTGTGGAGGATCTCCCAGAATCAGTCTTGGGTTACTTACCAAACCTGTCACATTTCTTTCCGTTTGATTCTTTTCTAATCAATGGTGGTTTGATTCCGGCAAGAGATCTCTTATGGGTAGAAACCCCAACCTCTTCCCGGAGCCCCCATTTTTCGGAGTTGAAATGCTCTATGTTATTTTCCTCATACGCAGATCTTGTTTCTGACTATTCTAGCTGGAGGTGTTGCTACGATGGTTAGTTGTTCTTGGTGATGTCTCTAAGATAATATTATGTGTTTATCAAGAGTTTTCCGCGCTTCCTCCATGGATCGATATACTTAGATTGCAAACTAGTAAGCTGCTCTCTTCTTAGGCAATGCTTCAGTTCTGTTTCTCATTTATAAGTATAGTCCATGGCCTCTTTGTTTAACTCATTTTTTCTCCATATTCGATTTTTCAGGTTGGAAGTCTGTAGGTTACGGTTGGCTTCCTCTTTGAAAGGTATTAAACATTTTGAATATTATCCAACCTATATTTCAATGAGATTCGTTCAGATTTTTTTTTGTTTAACATTTCTTTCTTGACACATAGTTTAATGCCTCTTCTCTTAACGTGGGTACATTTCTCCTTGAATATGATATGTCGTTTCCTTGAGCGCGGAGTTTTCCTGCCATTGTCATGCTTAATTGAACAATGACTTGCTTCTTTCAACAGGTACTTTAGTTACTCGAACTTCTTGTTCCCTTTTGGAATTTCACAAAAGGTCTTGCCTCAAATATGTTAAATTTGGTTATGTTCTTCCTCCACCGAGGATTTTTACTCTAGTTGTAATAGATCTTTTGTTTTAAACTACTGCATCTTAATTTCGAATATTATTGTTTATTTGATTTAAGGGTATTACATATCTGGTCATTTCTGGGATTTCAATGCTATAGCATAAATGTGACTCTCACACTTCTATAGACTTTGGATTGTCCTAAATCTAAGCTTTTTGGGGTTTTTAACTTTGTTTCCCTTCTTTTTTGGCTTGAAATACAAGTTATATATATATATATATATATATATATATACATCATTGGTCTGTTATTATGCCTATTATATTTGTGCAACGAAATTTTAAGCTTACGTTTTGTCTTGACATTAACTTCATTCTTCATGCATTTTTCTTCTTGGTTCTTGGGTTTTGATTTGGAAGACATGATTTTGACACTATTACTTATTTTTATTTTCTGCGTTCTCTACAAAATAAGTTAATTTGTATTCTTTCACTTTTGTTTTAAGATCAAGTGTTGAGTTTTACATCTCAGGAAATCATCACTGGATTTATTATTTTCCAGGATGTAGAGTATTATATCTTTAATAGCAAGAAAAAATGTAATTATAATGAGAAACCTCAGACTTCCTAGGTTATGAATATTCATTGCATGATTCTCGTTTTCAGTTGAACTTTTCAAAATTCTCTACCTTTCATTATGGTATTGTTCGATACAGTGATAAGTAGTTCTGAGTTTACTCTAAAAATACGTGTTTATTTATTCAATAATGATATACATGCATATACAGCAGTTATATTTTCTTGATAATCTTTATCTGTATTCTTAACATCAAGACTGTATAAATTTTTTGTTTGGTGACCGGACCACCTGTTCTAATGTCCGTGTATAATTAGATTTGAGGAACTATGTGTCTCAGGTCGGGTTTCACCCCGAACCCTCAACCGACAGTCCTCTCTATTTTTTCCTTGGACATAGAAGAAAGTCATACCACTTACTATTTTATGTATATGCATATTCTTTCTTTTCCCAATATTATAATTCAGACAACATATATTTTCTGTATATGAGATTCAATGTAAAATATATATAATATTATTTGATATATTTACAAAAAAACTTGAACTGTAATACAAATTATAATCTGTGTTTATTTCTCAGCGTATTGCTATTTTTCACAGTACCCATTCATATTCTAGTAAAACTTATAAAGAATTAAACAAAGTAAAGAAGACAATTAACTTCATTCATTTACAAAAAACGTCTATAGGCTATTTGTTGTCTCTGTAAATAAAATAAAAATAAATAATGTGCACATGTAGAGTGAAAGTATTACAGTACTTAAATCACAAAAAGTTACACATATTACTTATCTGAACAAGAAGTTTATAGTTGTGGTCCTCCCAACCATCAAGACATGCCATTATGTCCTCCTTTTGCCCCCTTTATCCCTTCCTGAAAGGCATAGGTTGACAGTTGATATTTCTGTTGCGACCTCAGGACACCTAGTCGAGCGAGTACTAGAAATAATTTCAGGATTACCGAGTGTTTTCCACTAGTCACTACCAGCTCTGGAAACTCAATACTCTCCCTCTCTCCATGAACAAAACCCCTACTCCTCATTGGGATCAGTCTCTTATCCCCAGAGGAGCAAGTAATTGTTTCCCAACTGTCCCCAACCACCTTCCAGTTCTGGGGGAAACATTTTACCATCATCTTTTAGTCTTGATGGATTCACCTTCCATAATTGATTTATTATTCATAATTATTTACTAATGAAAATTACTTTTCAGAAAACATTAATAGTTCCTCTCTTTTCTTAAAACAAATAGTTAAAAATGTCTTTTAACTAGTTAACAACTAGTTATCATTAAACGATGTTGTCACAGCTACATTTCTTTGATCTTTCTGGATGTGGCACTTGGATGTAATTATATTTCCTCTGCAACCCTATCTTGCATCCCATAAAATTCTCTCCCTAATTTGATCCAAATGGCTTGGGCCCTATGCCATGAATGTAGTGGAGTATCACAATCGGCAGCATGCAACTCAAAATACTAATTTGATTGTTCATTTTGACAGACAGGACTCACGTTTGTCCAAGTAAACAACAACACTAGTGTTTCTTGCATCTACTCTTCCAAATGGCAGGCTTTATTTTATTATCCATCGTTTTTTGGTTAGGGTCATTTTCATCGAACTTGATGAATTATAGTAGAAACCTATGTTGACGGGTGTGAGATGAAAAAACTAAGCTGCGAATTTTAAAAAGAGGACAAAATTGGATGTGGAACTTGATGTTTTTTGAGCTTGCGGGCTAAAAATCATGGAGTTGTCTACTGATGCAACAGAATAGTCTGGACAACAGTTTTTTCCCGAAATCCGGTAAAAACCAATTAAAAAAATCAGGTAGTTGGAGTGTTTGAATTGCATTTTTGATAATGGAAATGGATTCAACACTATGAAAAACCCTTAGGACACCCAAAATTTTAACCCTTATTTGGTAGTTTTCTTAGACTAGGGAAAGAAGTACCATCCACAACATATATTTGTGTTTGTGTGGGGCTTAATAGTCATAAATTGATTGCCACTTTGTCTTATGAAGTATTTCTAACATTCAACTAGCGACTTATTAAACATGGTCAAGGCCTTCTCACACGCTAATATGACGTTAAAATGGTAATGCTTATCCTTATCACGATTGTAGATTCCCACAACCTTTACGTAGCTGGTTGGGCCACCTCTCCGTCAATGTGTTTAATTTACGGACGTTGACGTTCTCTACTGGAATATTTTATCGTCGAGAATCTTTTTGTATCGAGAAACCTATCATGTATAAATGACGTTGGTGCTTGTAGCCTACGCAAAGAAATAAAGGCGCATGGAAAAGGTTACTCCATTTTTTTTTTGTAAGCTTGGTATTTCCTTTCATTTTTCACTTTTTTCTCTTCTTTTTTTTACTCCATTTTCATTAACATGTCCAGATACATCACCCCAATCGGGGAAGGGAATAGAACCTTTGATGAGTGCTATAATAGCCCACCTCATCACCGTTTAAGCAAGACCCCATAGACGGAAAAGGTTACTCCATTGTAAGTTTAAGTAAAATAATATTTATCATACTAGTTCTGCTCTGCCTGGTTGGCTTAGGCATTTCACTCACCTGAACAGTATTATGATATTGATTAGAATTTTTATTCAAAATTTAATGAGGTGTCATTATTGATATAGTATTGATTTATGCAACAATACACTTTAACATATTATTATAAATATTAATTTTATTTATAAATTTAATTATTTTTTAAGGGTGGTTCATAGATATTGGGTGGAGTTGACACATGCACGAAACTAGACCAATTGAGCTATTTTTGAGGTTGCTTATAGATTTAATTATTATTAATGTAATGGTGATCTAAATATTAGTTTTATTTACCAGTTTAACTATTATTAATAAAATGATGGTTGTGAAGTTTTATTTAAATTTTAAAAATTTATAAAAAATTATTAACTTAAATATATATTTTTTTCTCCACAATTCCTAAAAGTTATTGTTGCTCCTTAAGTATGAGGGAAACAAGTAGTCTTTAAGTGAAATTTTGAAAATTTTTGCAATTTATTTTCTGATCTAGTTGGACATAACTTGAAGTGCCACATGGGTTTTTCAGGGTGTTGAATCCATATATGTAGTAAAAAAAACTAGTTTAATAAATACACTATTTTAAACAACATAAATCAAGATTTGACCATAATTGTTTTTGTCCAATTCTGACTAGAAATCCGCTAGAAACTCCAAAAAATTTCACTTAAATATTACTATAGAGATAAATGTATAATTCCTTCAGTGCTCAACCTCCAATGTGCTCGTTTTAAAATAAAAATATAGAAAAATAAATAAAGAAGTATATACTCTTAAACATACATCGAATGTGAACAAAATATGTGAAAGATAATTATGTGTTTAATTTATTATTCACATGATGTGTATATATATATATATATATATATATATTTCATTTTCCATTACTGTTCAATTCCATATTTCAAGGTCTCTTGGACTCCCTTTGACTGCTCACATTTCACACCAACTCTTAGAGGATTAGGTGTCCAACATTCCCTCGCCTTCAATCCAAAGGGGTATGTATGAATCTGAGAAGAGAGTTGTAATACAAAATGTGGAAAAATGCATGGAAGCACTAGGCTCAATGTGTGCCAAAAAATGTTTGCATAAATTTGTTGTTTATGGATGACCACTAACACTGTAAGGCTTAGTGGAAATCTCGAAACTCATCCAAATATGGAAGTCCCTGAACTCATCCAAATATCCAAATATGTTTTATGTATTTACAGTAATGAGATTTACAACCTAACTTAATATTTAAACTTGTGAATGGGGTTTAGAAATTCTAAGAGTTGGTTTATAAGTTTCTAATTGTCTATGTAACCATACATATCAACTATAATTTCTATTGTTGTTATCTATTAAATACGTCAGACTATCTAATAATTTTTTATCCAAAATCTACTCATGCATAAATTTAAATCTCTTATACACTTCCACCTACTATAAAAGCCTCATAATTCCATACCAATATGAAATACTAAAATTTCTAATATAGAATTGAATTACTTGTGCATACCAATTTTGGGAAGACTAATTGCCACACAACCTTGAGCTTTCTCTCCACAGCTCCCCCCGAATAGAGACCAATTCCTCCAAGGTGTAGACAACCTCTTGTCTACCCAGGAATGGCTTATTTAATCTTTATTTCCCTTCAGCATGTTTCCATAACTGCGTCTAGTTGGTCAGGATGTTTTTTTCCTTTTGGCATAGGCTTTCCTTTTGTTTTTCCCGCAAAAGTACTTTAATACTATCTTTTTCCTTTTTCCACTTTTATTTCACCTCTTCTCAGTAACTTTCCACTTTACTCAGGTATATTTTTACACTTTTATCTCCAATCTAATATGTAATTTTAATTTATTTTCTCCAAGTAATTTTGGAGAATCTCGGAAAGTCTTTGGAATCCTATCCATCATCACGGATGTGAAATCTTGGTCTCCATTTTTACTCTTGTCTTTGCACAATAATTCAAATTCCACATTTATTAAATTTAAAAGAAAAATATGTCCACAATAATTTTTTTCCTTTAGGTCCACTCAAACTTTAGGATTGTTCAAATTTTTAATAAAAGTAGTAAAAATAGGGATATTACATAAAACCTTCCAGCCATAACCTAGTTACATTTTAAAACCATAACTATGAGATAAAATCTTTCAAACGAGAATCCTGCAAAAAAATCTCCCTACAGCGAGATGGGGGTTGAGGGAAAAACACCTATTTTTACCTGAAATGGTTTTGAATGTCGAATGGAGGCGGCAGGATGAACCTTGTATTCATATTTTTGGGGCACCGAATGAAGAGTGGAGGTAGAACATGAGCTAGAGACTTACATATCTTGAAGCGCTCTCGCACAAATGAAAAACATGAATGGAAGAGGATTAGGGTTGAGGGGGTAGGTCAATATCCTAACTTAGGATTGCGAAGGATCACAGAAAATCTGAGTGAAGGTAAGGTGAGGTTACCATATAGTGTTCAGATATTTAATTATGAGCCATGAATTAGTATAGTATAACAATTAATTATTTGAGATTTCAATCAAAGAAAAATCACCATTGAAATTACCATGAGGAGGTACCCCGTGAGAATCCATTAAGTCAAGGTAGAGTCAGGGTAAGTTTATGGTACCCAGGCGGGAAAAAATTTGAGCTATGATGCTATAGACAGTAATAAACTGAAAGTAGTATACATTAGAGTTAAAATCAAAGGTTAAGGGTTTAACCCACTCATTTTAACATGTTTTACAAATATTTATTACCATAAATATTACTATGGTGTTAAATAAAATTAACATGTAGTATTAAAGGTAATAAGATATTAAAGTAAAAATGTATGAATGAATGAATGTCACAAATTTTGTTTATCTTTTGAGCATGGTTGCATGGTAGGTTAAGGGGTGTACTTAATGGCTATTGTGACGTGACATATGTAGGTAGTGGTCGTTGTTTCCATTGTGAGATGAGAGATGTACGTAATGACAAGATCATGTCTTCTCAAGTTTCATGGAATCACCAACTAAACGAAACACCCCACAAACTTATGTTCGTTCACAACACTACTCAGATCCTTTAAAGTAAATTGTTATGGCTTTTATGAAATTTGTAGCTCAATACTAATACTCGCTAAAAAAATAGTTAAATCCTAAGGGAATGACAAATTTAATTAATTGGTATTTATATTCCTAAAATTAATATTAATATTTATAGATATTTATATTTCATTAGAAGTAGTATAATTAATAGAGGAAATGAGTTATTAATTGGAATGAGGGAATATAATTTCTTATGAGATTGTGATTTGTTGTTATTTACAATATAATTTAGAATGCACAAAAAGATTTAGCACCCTAAAAAATCCCAAAAAATTAAGTCTCTTCACAAATTAATCAACATAAATTTATGAATTTTTAAAATTTATATTGGACTTTGAACAAAATTAGCCTAATCAAATAGTCCAAAAAAAACCCTAGTCCTTCTACCAATTAGACTACCCATTTAAATAGTACTAAAAAAATATGTTTAAGATCTAAATTTAAATAAATAAAATCAAATAATTTATAAATTATTATTATTATTAATACATTTAACTACATCACCCGGATGCGGGTGATTAAGCAGTTAAACAGGTGGATTAGATGGTCTGGCGGCATTATGGCAAGCCATATGCCAACCAGACCAGCAAGTGTCCTTCGGCACCTGTATAAGAGAGCGCGGCATTTATGGCATTTACATCCCGGTGCGCATTACAATCCAGCTACCGGTGTTCGAGATTACTCCACACGCTGCGACCCGGACATGGCGATTAATCAAATTAATGAGGGGTTAATGCTGAAGGTTGGCAGTAGAATTGATTCATTTGTATACAGGATGGCGATCGAGCATTACTCTAGCAGTCTTCCCAGGCCTGTTTCAGTTTGCTGCTCTCCCAACGTTCGGCTCTCCTCCGAGCGCACTGTAACAGGTAAATGCACCAGGATTCATGGTTGTTTAGAGCTCAGCGAAAATTTACATTTATCTATAGCTGGGAATTGTATGCGTGCCTCAGGGAATTGGACAGAGAATTTGTCCAGGGCTTCCATCCTTCTCCTGCTCTCGTACTTGGCCAGTGCCTCGGTCCTGCTCTAGAATTCTTCCAGGGCTTCTGATACGACTGAGAGAATGCCACGTCTCAGGCACCGGATGAGATGCAGAAGAGGCTCCTCTCGGCGGCAGATAAGACGCTCCTGCACGTCCTCCAGCACCTCTGTTGCGGTCTCTCCTACTTCTGACAGCACCTTCAGAGCAACCAGGGGTCGAATTCTACGTTCTGGGCGAAGCTTTCACCCCCCGACTCCCCCGCATGCTCCTGCCCACTCCCGAACGAGGCACTTCTCTTTCATCAGTGCGCTTAATTGCCCAAGAATCACCGCCTCTGTAACAATTGTCTTTCGAGAATCCCTTCAGGAGGCAATTCCTAATTCCGGAGGGCGGGCAGGGAGTGTTGCGGAAACACATGCTCTAAGGCAAAGCGCTGGCGATGTGAACGTGCAGGATATGGCTATCAACCAGGAGGGTGCTAGCCTTGGCGAGGCTGCTCAGCCGAGTCTGGAGCCGAATGAGATGAATATTGACATTGGTTTGGATCAGCAAGGGCAACACAATGATATTCAGGACCACGGAATTGAGAGCGCGCAGCATCAAATTCAAACGAGCGAGGTGAAGCGGAATACTACTGCTGAGAAAGTTATTCACTCTACAGAGGACCTGTACATGACCGATGGCGAACCAGATAAACTCTGGTGCAGGGTCGTTGAAGAAGCACCAGACGAGTAGCGCCTCCCTTCGTTCCTGGTTTTCCTGCTATAGCTCTGTCTATTATTATGAAAATGTTCATGTTTGTTTTAATGTTCTCGGTTCTGTCTCGTAGGCTTTATATTTTCCGAACTAGATGCATCCCCTGCGTGGGATTTTTTTGGAAAACTTTCAGCACTGGTTTCCCTCGTGGAGGGCAGTGCTCAACTATGATTTTTTGCTCTAACAGGCCTCGAACTCGGGCCTGGCTCTGGATAATTCCTGATGTATATATTTTTTGTTGATAAATAGATTACGCTTACTTAGAAAAAAAAAAAAATACATTTAACTACATCATAGTGTTAATTTTAATATAAACATATAGGGATGAGTATTATTATATTAAAAATATTGAATAGATAAAATTTTAATATTATTATATTAAAAATATTGAATATTAATACACTTTTAAAATTAAATTTAATTTTTCTGAATCATATTTAGAGTAGTAGTATAATTATGAAATCATAATAATGCTTTCTGACCACTAAAGCTACATCAAAATAAAATTTAATTATAATTATCATATAAAAAGTTTTTTTCATCTTTCAACAAATACCCAAATTTAATATCCTACTCTAAAATAAAAAAATAAAATACACAAATTCAATATCTAAATTTAAAATGATTTTAAAGTAAAATTATAATGATTATTATTAAATATTATTATTATTATTTTTTTGAATATAAATAAATTATATTACATATTTTTAAAAATTATTTACGAATTTTAAAATTATATATATGGAAGAAAAAAAGAAAAACTAGCTTTTCATTATAAAAAAATGTTTTCATTTACATAGTTTATATAAAATTATGCCAAGCCAGCACATAATTAAAGTTTTCATTTACGTAGTTTATATTAAATTATGCCAACCCGGCACATAATTCTTCTGATTAAGCCAAACCAAATTCGTCGTTGTGTGTCACTAATTTGCAGGCTTACATTTTGATGGTAATTTTGTGTTTGGTGTAATATTAAGCAGCTCCAACGATGGAGACCTCGTTGGTTTTTCATGTGCGTCTGGTTGGACTTTAGACTTTATACAGTAATACACCAGGCACTACACCAGGCATCCGTCAATGTTAAAGTTCTAATTGAATGGAAACCGCTACAACTTTTTGGGTGGCATACACTGAAAGAAAATAATGGCCATACTTTCTGGAAAGTGGGCAGAGTAGAGATGAAGTCCAGAATATGTGGGCACGGCCACAGCTTTTTGGTTTTGGTGTAAAATCCAAATGTAGGGAATATATTTTGCTGTTATCTCTTTGGTTGGTTCTATTTTGATGGATGGCAAGGGTTTTTTCAAATTGATAGATTAACATAAAAAATGGATATGCTTATTATTATTTTTAATTGTTACTGGTTGATTGGGTGTAATGTGTATCTTTATGTTGATTATGCTAACTGCTCAACAAGTGCTTATTGAAATTCTTATTTAAAATTCATTTTTCTATGGAATCAGGCATGGGTAGGACTTTGAATGTAGAAAAACCCAAGAAGGGTTGAACAGTGGGAATATTTGGCCGGGGCGTGTTGGGCTTGCTATAAGTGAAATTCATTTCTGAATTTTTTCTTTTTGGGATCAATATGATGAGTTTACTGTTTAATTTCATGTTATACATCTGACCTGGGCTTAACTACGCAGGCTGCTGAAAGGGTTAAGAATTGCGAGAGCTTCTCGAATAATTGGAATCGATTTAAACAGTGGCAGAATTGAAAAAGGTTGTAAATTTTGCAAGTATTGATTCAAGCATCCTGTCTAATTATCCAGAGCCTTGCAAAATTAAAGATAAAATATATTCAAATGTCTTTACGTACCTGCAAAAGGAAAATTTTGAACTGAAAAACATAACATGGAATTTGGGTAAGTTATCCTAAAAGGGTTCAGTTAACATTTATTTGGAGCCATGTTCTCTTACTCCAATTTGCATATCCAACATGTTAAGATTTTGTGGTACTTGAAATTCATGACATTTGAGTTAAATTCATTCATCAAATTATGTTGTTTGTGATACAATGGCATCACAAACAGCATCACAAAAACCTACTGCAAGCAGTGTGTTCCTAACCCTGTCTGAGCCTAACAATTGGTTAATTATGAACTCATGAAGTATGAATCATATAATCTTTAACCAAGTTTATTTCAAGTTTTTAAACTTCAGTGCCATTTCCATTACGTATGGTCTATCATGACATTTCGAGTGAATGATCATGAAAACGTTGTGTCTATTTGAAATTCTTGCAGCTATTCTTCAGCATTTGTTGCATAGATAGAATGCCCTTGGTCGATGTGGCATCTAATCAACTATGTTGGCGTACATTTTCCATAAAACTTAGATTTATTTTTGGGTTGTTAATATGATGTATGAGAATAGAAATATTTGACAAAACTTATTGCTCTCTAAAATTGAATTCAACAGTTTACATCATTGTTAAATATACATTATTAAATTCCCTTGTGAAATTGCATTGATAGTTTGTGCTTATGGTAAATATCCATGAAAAATCATGACAGGGCGCCCTTAGAAAAAAAGATATAGAGGTAGTTCGATAACATTTTCCGTTATTGGACTAATTACATGTGTTAGTGGTGACTATGAGTAATGTTATTTCCTTCTTTGTACCTTCTACGAGAAGTTTCCAGATCCATCCTGAAGGTGATCAGTTTGAAAATTTGGAATGAGAACGGGGGATGCAAGTTAAATGCATGAATTTGGGTAAGTTATCCTAGAAGGTTTCAGTTAACATTTATTTGGAGCCATGTTCTCTTACTCCAATTTGCATAACCAACATGTTAAGATTATGTGGCACTTGAAATTCATGACATTTGAGTTAAATTCATTCATTATGTTGTGTTGTTTGTGATACAATGGCATCACAAAGAGCATCACAAAAACCTACTGCAAGCAGTGTGTTCCTAACCCTGTCTGAGCCTAACAATTGGTTAATTATGAACTCATGAAGTATGAATCATATAATCTTTAACCAAGTTTTATTTTAAGTTTTTAAACTTCAGTGCTATTTCCATTACGTATGGTCTATCATGACATTTCGAGTGACTGATCATGAAAAAGTTGTGTCTATTTGAAATTCTTGCAGCTATTCTTCAACTTTTGTTGCATAGATAGAATGCCCTTGGTTGATGTGGTATCTAATCAACTAGGTTGGCATACATTTTCCATAAAACTTGGATTTATTTTTGGGTTGTTAATATGATGTATGAGAATAGAAATATTTGACAAAACTTATTGCTCTCTAAAATTGAATTCAACGGTTTACATCATTGTTAAATATAAATTATTAGATTCCCTTGTGAAATTGCATTGACAGTTTGTGCTTATGGTAAATATCCATGAAAAATCATGACATGGCGCACTTAGAAAAAAAGATATGGAGGTAAATAGATAACATTTTCGATTATTGGACTAATTACATGTGCTAGTGGTGACTATGAGAAATGTTATCACTTTCTTTGTTCCTGCTACGAGAAGTTTCCAGATCCATTCTGAAGGTGATTAGTTTGAAAATTTGGAATGAGAACGAGGGATGCAAGTTAAATGCATGTTGTCATAACAGGCTTGTTTGTTGGGTTAGTTAGGTTCAGATTTTGCTTAAATCCTCTTTCCATGTTCTTTGTTTTGCTTCAACGATTCACAGTGGTTTTCCTCCAGTTCTGTATATTTCCTGGAAGTTTCTGCGAGTGCTTCAAATTCTATCCTCTGCGCATCCTTTTCCTGCATCAGTTTGACATTTTCCCCTTGCAACTCTTCAAATTTTTTACTCAACTCCTTAACCTGCTCGTTAAGTCTACCATTTTCTACAATGGATTCTTTAAATTTTTTATTTTTCTTTTCAAACAAAGACTTGGTTCTGTTTACCTCTTCTTGTAAAGTTTCATTCTGTTGTTCTGCTATCTTGTACTGCTGAATTAAATCTAACTGTTGCTCGACTCCTTCATTCACCTGACACTTCAAGAATTCTACTTCAATGCTCATATCTCTATTATTTTGGGTCCATGATCTTCTTTCCTCAGCCAGCAGATCATGTGTTGTTTGCAGCGCTGCAAGACTGTCTTCCAAATTACTCTTCTTCACATCCCACGATTGCCGGTTGTCTTCAATGTTTTGTAGTAATTCCTAATTCCTCTTCTTGGAGTCATTCAACTCAGATTTCAATGCTCTGTTTTCTTTGGTCAGTGATCCCATCTCACTACCCGTCAACTCATGCTTTGTTTGCAGCTCTGTAATAGTGCCTTCTAAATTACTCTTTTCAGCATTCCGCAAATATGTGGTGTATTCAATTTTCCACTGCAGAACCTCAATCCTTCCATTTGAATCATGCACATTGGATTGCAAATCAATATTTTATGTTCTATATTGTTGTAAAACCTTCTAATTTTGCAGCTTCTCGCCTTCGATTTGAACTAGTCTAGCATTATATTCATTCAATTGGGCTTTCAAGGACTCTACTTCAGTGCTTAGCAATTCCCTTTCACTAGCCATGGAATCGATCTTGGATTGGAAATTTGTTTTGGCAACTTTGTGAATGCGAATTTGTGATTCCATTTCAACGAGCTTTCGAAATTCCTCTTGTCGTGAAGTATCCATATTTTTAACAAATATTTGATTAAGCTCCCGCAGCTTGGATATTTCATCTTCACATCTTTTGCAGGGCTGGGAGATCTGATCATCTTTTTCCTTGTCACTGGTGGACTCAAATATCTTATTTTCATCTTTTCCGTTGGCATATGCTGCGTTTTTACCTTTTTGTCTCCTTAGCCTACTGCCTTTGCCCATCTTGATGTTCAACGAGAGCACACAGAAGCACCTGTCACAAACATAAACAAAAAGAGGAAAGTACTATATGGTTTCCCAGAACTAGTAATATGCAATTTGGATACCACATTTTCTTGAACTTTGGACTAAATTAACAGGAAGAAGAAAAAGAGGAAAATAAAGACAGCTTCTTGAACTTTGGACTAAGAGGAAAGAATAATAAGAGGAAAATTAATGGTTTCCCAGAACCAGTAATATGCATCTGAAATAGGATAGGTGGACTTAAATACCTCTACTCAGTACCCTTGTGCAAGCGAAAAAAGAAGAAGAGGTTACATATTTTTCCTCCACGTGGGTATAAGCTGCAGTGCAACGAAGCCTTTTGCAAAACCAGAAGATTCTTTTACTTGTTTGAGTTTACAAAACAGTGCCTGGTTTGGACCTGAGTAGCTCTGACAGCATCATGGCACAACTTGTGACTCAAGTGATTGACTTGAAGGTGGTGGCATTTTTGTCATTGTCACATTCATGAATGGAATCTGGTTTAGTTCGAAAGACATTGTTTTATTTATGCACCGGAGTGCTCTGGTGTGACTGGAAAGTCAACTAAGTCACCGAAAGGCAGTTAGTTTGGTTAAGTTTGGCGAATGCCTTGTGCTTTTACAACTTGATCAAGCACATTGCGGGCATGTTAAGGATCCATCTCTGCCTCCTGCAACACCAACACAAAAGGAAAAAGTTTGTTTGTTTGTTTGTTCGGCATTATATAATAATATTACATACGATAGCAAGAAAATACCATTTGGGCAGAAAGGAAAATGGCGAGCTCTACTGCTGGCCAGGTTATCAAATGCAAAGGTAACTACTACTTGAGTTCAGTGCAAGGAGTCATGGCCACATTCTATTTCATTTCAGGGCAAAATTGATTTTTAGGGTTAAGCTGGATTTATGCAAACTGTATGTCTGCTTCTTGAAATATGATATATATATATATATATATATATATATATATATAGATTTCATATTTGTACTTTTGTTGCAGCTGCTGTTACATGGGGAGCAAGGGAGCCTCTGAGGATTGAAGAAGTGAAAGTGGCTCCTCCACAGGCAATGGAAGTGAGAATCAAAGTGCATTACACAGCCTTGTGTCATACAGACCTTTATTTTTGGGAAGCAAAGGTATGCTATGAATAATTATCATTAAACATCGAAATAATTTGAAGGAAGAATATTAATTACACGTTTCCTACTGCACTGTACTGTATAACACACACATATATTGCTTTTAACAGTGAAATGAAATGACTGATACTGATTTGGTTGTAGGGCCAAAATCCTCTATTTCCTCTCATTTTGGGACATGAAGCAGCTGGGTATGCACTCTGTTCTTAGCCATGAACTCTCTGTATTAAAAAGAATTAATTAGTTAGATTAGCAGGCATGTAGGATTTCAAAGAAATTATTTAGTCAGATTAGCAAGCATGCAGGATTTCAAAGAAATTAATTGGTCATACTAGCATGCATGTAGGATTTCAAAGAAAATAATTAGTCATACTAGTAGGCATGTCGAATTTCAAAAGGGAAAAGGGACAGTAATTTTCTTGTGATTTATTGTGCATTAACTATAGGTTGGTTGGTTGACACAGAGTTGTTGAGAGTGTTGGAGAGGGGTTGAATAATTTAATTTGTAATCACATATACAGATTCACATTGGTAACTTTGCATAACGATGCTCACACCCATAAACCCTAATTTTAGTGTAATTCTCAAACAAATACCAATCGCCCACCCTGCATAGAGGTGCCCGTGTGCTTTCTTGGTCCCTTTTTCCTGTGGTTGTTTTCTTTGTGATGTATTCTTTGAAAGAAATATCAGTAGATTGCAGTGGGGTAGCCCTTGTTAATATGACTACCACTACTGCATTATTAATCAATTTAGATTCCAAGTTCATGATTCATATCCCTTGAGACCGTCTAGCCCTGTTTCTTATTCTGTTGGTTTCCTGTCTCATATCCTGTTTCCAATCTGGTAACGTATGTCAACTGCATGTAGTCTTCAAGTGACGATATCCGTGGCAATCCATTGATTGTTAAGTGCTGTGGAAATTATTAAAAAAGAAAATGTCTGGAATCTTGATTATTGCAGAAATCGGTGGCAGACATAATTTTTTGAATGATGATTGCTAAAAAGTGTTTGGATACTCCCTTGATGCATTTATGACATCCGTCTTTTGTAGGAGTGATGATGAGGATGGTGAGTATGGTAAGATTCCTGAAGATCTTGGGTGGCAGATTTCTAGACAAACAGAAGAATACTTTGAAGGTAACTTTAACTTAGTTCATGATCCTGGATACAATGTCAATGGGATTCATCCTGCTGGTTATAGCTTCGAAAATTCCATGCACCGAGGGATCCTGGAAACAGGGCTGAGTAGTAAAACCAGAAACTCTGATGAGCATGTTGAGGCAATGAATCTCCCTTCACAAACTAGTAACCAGGAAGAAATTCAACACCCAAGGGTGCCAGAAAGGTCTGGAGAAGAATCAGAGGGAACGGACAATGCTGGTGAGTGCAATGATGAAGCATCTATGTTTGAGACACCGGGTCCAGATTTAGAGCAGCTGGTGGGCATAGAGAAAATTGTTGATATATGGATTCCGCCTGAGCCAGAAGATGAACAAGACGAATAGGAGTCTGGTGTGTTTGATGATGAAGATGATGATGATGATGGTGGTTGGGGTTTGCCCCGTTCTATTGGCAGCTTTAGTGACAGTGACTACAAGAGTAAAGAGAGATCGAGTGAGGAGTATAGGAAGGCTATGAGATCCGTAGTAGATGGGAATTTTAGGGCTCTTGTTGCACAAATTCTTAAGGGAGAAGATGTTCCTATAGGTGAAGAGAATCACAGGGACAGCTGGCTGGTAATAGTCACTTCATTGTCATGGCAAGCAGCGAGTCTCGTCAAGCCAGATACTAGCAAGGGAGGAGGGATGGATCCTGGGGGGTATGTCAAGGTCAAGTGCATTGCATGTGGTTGTCCTTCTGAAAGGTAGACTTATAGTCTATTATTTTTTATTGTTTGGAACAACTACTAACATAATTTTCACCTTAATTTTCTTGCGTTTAAGTGTTATATAATCTTATGTGTTCCAAGCTGGCATTTCCATAATTAGTATTAAACTGCCATGATCCTCTTTAACAGTGAGGTGATTAAGGGAGTTGCTTGTAAGAAGAATGTGATTATGAATGTTGGTATTTACATTGTTCTGCTGTTGACAAGATTTGCAACACTGGGACTGATGTGGCTTTGTGAAATTGTATGAATAGGTATTCCTACTGTTCTGTTGTAGACAAGATTTTCAATATTGGTTACTGGTTAATGATATGGTTGAGATAGGTATTCATGTAATTATTAATGCTGATATTCACATGATTCTCGTGCTGACCAGATGTGCGAAAGTGGGTCTGATGTGGGTTTCTGAAATTGTACAAGTAGGTATTCATACCGCTGTGTTGTTGACAGGATTTTCAATATTTGTTGTCAGGACGATTGTATATGTTTGGGATTGCTTGCTCTGGTTACGCAGTGTCATAGTTATGAGGATAATACCCAAAAATCCACTTCCTATGTGATTTAATTGTCGATATTTATATGGTTTTGTTATTTGGATCTCTGTTTTCACTTCATTTTGTGTTTGCAAACAATAATTGTTGCAGAAAGTGGAAGCAGAGGCAAGAGTTTGGCGCAGCGTTTACTAGCCCTAGGCGTTGACTATGGAAAAACTGGAAACAATCTTCGTCCACCATCTGCAGTAGCAAAGCTAGTTCAGAGTACAAGTATTTCAAAGTTGAAACTATATGGAGCAGATCCCGTACTTCTTCAATTCTGCACTACCAAGCCGGGCGCCGATGAGCAAACTTTGGAGGAAAATTTGAACTATGTTTGTGGACAGGGCATTGACTGTAGGCCTATTCAACAAGAAGGTCCTTGCTATTCACCAAATACAGTGGCAGGCCATGCTGCTTATGCCATGAACGCATACTATCAGACTGCGGGTCAGAACAGTTGGAATTGTGATTTTGCGCAGACTGTAACTCTTACTTCCACAGATCCAAGTACGCATGTGAAATCCTCTTTTCTATGGCCATTAATTCTTTGTTTGAAAACTCCATTAGACTTTACTACTCAGTCTACCAGTTCTATGCATAGGACACTTATATTAAAAAAGGGGAAATTTCTAACTAATACAAGAATTGGTTTCAATTAAACCAAGAATGAGAAAATAAGATCACAGAATTTTGTTAAATCAATCTTTGATTATTTTAAACCGCATCGGAGCTTTTGCTAATCCATTTTAGTAAATTATTTCTAAACAGTTCCATTGGTGATTGATGTAGACTTCTCAACCCATGGTTAGTTAAAAATGTAGGTGCTTAAGCTGCATCTAAATCTCAACTTGACCAAACCAAAATCAAAATAAAAATTAATTGCATCTTTTGAAAAAACTCCCATTAAACACTCCTTAATATGTCGTGTTTAATATACATAAATTCGGTTTGATTTCTGATATGCACCTTTACCTTTGAGGCAAGATATTTTAAGCTTTAATCATTTATAGATTTTGTATAACATTGAACTTCATATCAATAGGAAAGAAGTGGTAAGAGGAAAGGGGGTGTTTTATGATTTTGAGAAAGTTAAATTTGTAAATTATTTATGGGGTTTAGGATGTCTACATGGTATGTAGAAATCATAGATGATCAAAAGTAATACATATTTCAGGTTTGATGCGTTCCCCCTCCCCGGGCATATAGTCTCAAGTCTCAGAGTTAGCTTTTGATGAGTTCTGCCGCCTTAAACAGAGGGTACTCACAGTTTCGAATTCACCTTTCTTGGTTGTGACCTAATGGACTCCCGTTGTGAACCTGTTTAGGTTGGAAATGGAATGGACCTTTATTGAAACCCAGTTTTCCCAGTGGCATTGCACATTATCATTTAACCATATTCATCATCTCTCATTACAATATTTTTAACAATGTTTTTTGTATTATTTAAGATTTGTGTTAGAATATTCCCCAGTACAGTGCTATCATTTTGTACAGGTAGTGGGTGTACTGTAGAGGATGTTATCAGTGAAGTTGTAAGTTATAATCGGAATTGGATGTGTAAGCTTTACATTGTTTGTTCTTACCCTTATGCCAACAGTCTGCTTTGATTGTTGCATTTTGTGGTGTACAAGTCAAGAACATGCTTTTTTAAAAGTATTATGTTGGCACACGTATTTATTGAATTGAATTGTAAATTTACTTTGTGGTGCATGGCATTTCCTTTCAGTCTTTTTCTTATACTGAAATATTCTTCGCCAATCTGTGTATGATCCTGTATTGCACATCCGCTGGAAAACCTCCCACAAACAATCAGAGAAGAAAAGTGCAAAGCCTCCTCTCTGGGGTTGAGCAGTTGCAGTAATGATGACATTTGAAGTTTCTGGATTGATGCATGAACTGATGCTCTGCTGTTACACAGAGACAAGTCCAACCAGTTGGGAAGTTACAGATTTCTTTATCTTACATGGTTTTTGTATAGTCATTGAGATTGGTTTGAGAAGAAGCAGCGTCTCTCGTTACATCAAATTACAGAGTCCTATATTTTTCAGATTACACTGTAGATGCTTCTGCCACAGATACAGAAAAATCAATTGCAAGTAAGAGGTAATATTCTATGCAGGCAGACATATTGCACCAAAACCAGGTGCTGTTACAGTTAAGGCTGAGAAGAATTATTAACAGACCAGAAAAGCTTAAGGATTTCATTATATATTCTATAGAGTCAGAGATATTGCACCACAACCATTTGTTATTACAGTCCAGTGTGAGAAGGATCTACCTGTGTAATGCAGATTAGATTAAATGAAGGGAAAAAAAAAGAGAGCTTTCAAGGATTATATTATATATTCTATGCAGGCAGAGATATTGCACCAAAAGCAGCTGCTCTTACAGTCATTGACTCACAGACTTCTAGCAGTTTTTCCTTTCTGGTGGGTTTGTTGATGTAGCTTCTGTCATTTGTAGCCCAATTTCAAGGCACTTTCAGTGAGCTAATTTTGAGGAAATAATGCAGTAGCAGTAACGAGACATTGTACTGAGAGTTTAATGAAAGCTGAAGAAGAGAAAAACTAGCTTAATGCAGCCATGCTTAATAGTGACAGGCATACAAAGGAAACTGCAACATGGACAATATTGTAATAACGCTGATGTCAGTGGTGGTAGCTGAAGAAGGAGCTCCTACAATAGGGCCACAATAATCTTTTTCTTAGAATATACATTTATGTTATGATTTACTTCTTGAAGATGGCTATTTACTTCACAGTAGATATTTGCATTTATTTCATGTGCTTTGTTTTCTGCTAAGTAACAAGATTCTTGGATTTTGACCAAAGAATTACTTCGATTTTGACTAATGAAGGTTGGTTTCAGATTCCTTGATTCTTCTGAATAATCAAAGCCAACTGAACAGTATTGCATCTTTTGTTTGTTCTGCTAACCTTTTTTTAACAACTAACAGTGATCACAAATCTTAGATCACTTTTGGATCTCAGACTATTTAAATATAAAGGTTCCTACACAACTCATCGAATAAGTCTCTACCTGCATAACTGAGAATTGAACAATAAGCCTGTTACTGCACAACTAAAAATTGAACATCATCTTTGTGCAAAATTCTACAAAATCTCCTTCATCTCAAAAAATACAATTACTTAAAATTAATAATTAACAAATGATACTCCTATCGGCCTCTCCTTGCACCTCCTGGGGCAACTGCTAGCAACAGTGGGTTGTTGAGCATGAACTTACACATTAGGCGGAGCGAATAACGGAAACATAATAGTGAACAGAGTAGAATTAGTTCGAACCAGTGTTAAACGAGTAACAGGTGTCATTTTTTAAACAAGTGACAGGTGTCCTATGCAGAATGAATATGTTGACGAAAAAAAATGGATCTCTTTCAAAAGAAAAGGCCTATCGGCCTAAATATCCATTATGATACAAAGCATGGCGAAATAAAAATAATAATAAATTGCTTCTCGATAATTTATTATTTATTATAAACAAATAATGTGAAGTATAAGAAGGGCGACAATACTGGAGAAGAGACAGTTTTGAAAAGTAAGAGCAATGTTTGCGGCTACTCAAATTCAGGTGTGATAATTGTGGGTAAGTAGTTGCAGTTAGCAGCGACTTCCTCTGTTACACGAGAGCGCGCCTGCGTTCCTGGTGAGTTGTTCCACAAGGGCTGAACTCTTTGGTGTGGCACTGTATGCTGTTGCATAGGTGGAAAACACCTGCGATCCCGATGGCGTGAAATATGCACTGTATGCTGTTGCAAAGGTGGAAAACACCTGCGATCCCGATGGCGTGAAAGATTTAGCAGCACATCATCTTGTGATCTCTAGTTCCACTTTTTCCATTCACTTTCTGTGGCGTTTTGCCTCTTGGTTACTTTTTTAGCAAAGGGGTTTGCAGATGCCATAAATCTATTTCCTTGACTCAGTATGGTGGGGTTTGAACTTCCACCGATGGCATACATTTACCACTCAGTGTAATCATTGTTAAACACATGGAAGTATCCAAATCGGCACCTACAGCCATTTAATGGATAATTTAATATCTAAATAATATAATAAGTACTATTTCATACTTTTCCTTCACAGCAAAATGCAAAATAAGACGGGAAATGAATGAAATAACAATTAATTACTCACCTAAGACGGGAAATGAATGAAATAACAATTAATTACTCAATTTGGCATTCGTTGCACGAGACCTTCGCCAAAATGGTTTAGTGCAACCGTTGCCTGCATAATTCTTTCATGATGGTGGTCGTCACTGTGACCCAATAGCATCACCTACAATGGGAGAAAAGCAGCAGACCATTGTCAAGGAATAAAATAAAATAGAGTGGATTGCAATTAATGAATGAATGAGTATGCGAGGTTGCTAATTACCTTGTTGTGGTGAGTGAAATAATTGTTGGAAATGGTGATATAGGTGGATGACTTGACTGCGTCAATGAGGCCATCTTCGCAGTTAGACATAGAGCAATGGTCCACCCATATGTGCCTCCCTGTCGAGATGGAAATCCCATCTCCATGATTTATTTTTCTATCCACAGGAGGAAAGGTGTTAACCATAGCTTTTTGTAGAAGGCTTACACTCATGAATGTGGATGCCATGAATGATGACGTTTGTCACATTGTTGAGGGTGATACATGGGCCCCTTTACCAATGTGGACGTTGGCGCCTCGCCCATCGATTGTTTTGAAACTGCTCATAACCAGCTCTTCCTTTAGCTGGATGACCATGTCATTGTGGAAGATGATCCACAGCGGCTTCGCCTGAATGACGGCATGACGCAGTGTGCCATGTGATGGATTCACGGCATCATCACCGGCATCCGTAACCACATAAAACTTGCCGTTTTTTCCTCCAATGGCATCCTTTCCAAATCCAATGCCACAATCTGCCAGCCGTTTTCTGTTACGCTCCCAATTGGGGTCGCACCGCCAACAGTCATCGATGGGATTACCCGTTGCACATGACAACACGGTCAGCTCCTCTCCTCCTCCTCCTCTTGTACTGTTGTTGTTAATAATGCTTCTGCTTCTGTTTGAATACACACATTCTCCTGTCAATTCAGTCTCCAACATCAAGCAAAAAAAAGATTAACAAAACGGAATGTAATGTTGCAGTGAGCCATTTACTTACTCTTCAACTATTTTCGCTTCGTTGCTCTCATCTTTATCCACATGAAACATGGATCTAGTTATGTTGCCCGGTGCGTCTATCTTCCGTCCCATAAATTTCTGTACATGCTTTGATCCAAATGGCCTGGGCTCCCCGCCATGAACGCAGTGGAGTATTCCAATGAAGAGCATGCAACACAAAATACTAATTTGATTGCTCATTTTCACAGCCACGACTCACCCTTGTCTTCTCAAGTAAACAACAACACCCTTGCAAATACCAGGCGGGCTTTCTTATAGCATGCAGCATTTTGTCGTTACTGTCATTTGATCACACTATGATTTTCCTTTCCCCATGTTTTTTTCATGAATTAAGGAATCTAGAGTCGTGCATTGACTGGAGGGAGATGGCAAACGCAAGCTGCGAATTTTAAAAACCGGACAGAATTTTTAAATTTGATGTTTGAAAAACTAGCATGCTAAAAACCCACCGTCCACGACATATTTTTATGTTCTGGTGGGACTTAACCGTCAGAAATCTATCACTGCCGCAAGGTTTCAACGAGCGGCATTCTGAAGTAAATATCTTATCTTTTCGTTTAATATGAATTTAAGATCAGTTTTAACATTTAAATTTTACTTAAATATCTAATCGTTAAAGAAATTATTTTTAACACGTAAATGTTCGGAAGATGTCTAATCAATATATAAATTTAAATTTAGCCAAGTCATATTAAAAAAAAATCACAATGGAAGTCGTGCATTGACTCCAAATAAAATGGTGAACAAACCGAACCTGCTATACCACTCTCTCAGTGATACAAATGGTGAAGGGAAACTCCAGAGAAAATACGAAATATTGTGAAATTTTGACCATTGGCTTTCCAAATCCTCATTGTTCCTCGTCAAATCTCTACAACAGTATTTTCACATGTCATAAGTTGCAACGCACGTTTAATATGAATTTAAGATCAAGTTTAACACGTAGTAAATCTTACGTAAATATCTTATCTTTACGTTTACGTTTAATATATGAATTTCAGATCAAGTTTAACATTTAAATCTTACATAACTATCAAATGTAATCGTAATCGTTAAAAAGATTATATTTAACATGTGAAGGTTAAGAAGATGTCAAAATTAGTAATGATTAATTTTAATATATAAATTTAAATTTAGCTAAAATCATATAAAAAAAACATTTATTAATTTAATAAATTTAATCAAATGAAAAGTTGAATTAAATAAAGTAGAAGCCTTAATTATATATATATAAACATCATTTTTCACAATTGTTTAAGTGAACTTTTAGGGACCCCTCATTAGACACCATTTAATCATCTATTTGAAATTTATAAAATTTACATTATTAATTCTTATACTTAAAATATTATTATAATTAATAAATTTATAAATAATTAATTAAATAAATAATTATATACAATTCAATATATATATATATATATATATATATATATATATATATATATATATTATATTATATTAATATATATTTACTTTATTAATTTTTGAATTTCAATAATAATAATATTTCCTTCAAATATTATGTATATATATTTCTTTTACATTATATATTTAAAATTCTTGATTGATTAGGAATACACTATAATACATTATAGTTATTGTTCATGCATACTCACTAAATTATTTTATAGTCTAACATGCATCACATTTTTTAAGTAAACATTCCTTGGTTACATAGGGAAATAGCAAATTACAAAATATTCTAAACTCCCATATTTATAAATATGTCATGATTTATATAGCATATAATATTTTCAGCATTTAATATATACACACATGTTATTAAACAATAACATTACTTCACAATTTTCTAGAATTTGAACATACACTACAAATTACAACATTTTAGGGAGATAGCTTCTCTTGTACAAAGATAATTAATATAACTAGCTATAAATAATTGTAGTTATTGTTGAGAGATTTGATTTGAACAATATTTAAGAAATGTTGAAACCAATTGTATTATCATTTTAACCACACATAATTTAACAATAATGTAAATTTAATAATCTATAACTTATTTTTAAGTTGTATTTAATCATAGCTATAAAAAAGTTATAATACTTTTCTTTTGTCTAATTGTGATAAAATATGTGATTTTATAATAAGTGTTAAATACTTTGATTTAATGGCATTGTCTTCACTTTATCTTTAAATATTCATAATTTAAATATATGTTTTATGTTAATATTTAATGTATTCTTTGCATACCATGTGCATATTATAATTGAGGGCATATTTGTTATTCTTATTCTTGCTCATATTCATATTCATATTTATATGCATGAGTGGACATGGTTTATTTTGTATAACTAATGTGAAAAGAGTGAGAGAAAGCTGTATAAAATATCTATTTTTGTTTCTTTTCAAAATTAAATGATCAGGAGTTTTCTCCTAATTACATTGTTAAATCTGATTAAGTTCTATTTTGAAATAAATATTTCATATCTCTTTTATAACTAGATAGTTTATTAGTAAAACACTCTAGTGATTTAATTATTAACACATTCATATAACCTTTGTAACTTTAAACAAATAGCTTCACTCCCTCTTCCCCTCATAAAGTTAGGGAATAAAAAAACCTTAAACCACTCTCATCCTAAAAATATATTCACTTTACATTAAAAAAAATAAAAATTTACAACAACACTTTAAAAATAATACATATAAATTCAATATACATAAATTCATTTTAATATCTTTTGAATTTTTATGTTTGCTTATTACTAACTCCAAAACATTCATATAACTTGTGTACTCCTTCACTCCTTGTTATTGTATATGGATGATAACTTTAATTATTACATCGGGAAAGCTTGGAAGAAAGGGAACTGTACCTAAAAAGTTTTCAATATATCCAATAATCTTTTTAAAAAAATGGGAAATGTTTGAGGCTTAAAAGTCAAAATATTGAAGTTTTTTATATTCAGATACAAATTTAAGTGAGAAATATGTCTAAATGTGACGAACATGTCTAATCAATATATAAATTTAAATTTAACCAAGTCATATAAAAAAACATTTATTAATTTGATGAATTTAATCACAATGGAAGTGTTGGTTATATATAAATAAAATATATTAATATTAGTTATTTAAATTCAAGTGTTAGCCACTACTCATTAAATACCATTTATGATTGAAAATTTACAAGTTTAGATTTGTTTATTTGCAATTTATCAAATTTACAATATTAATTTTTATATTAAAACATTGTCATAATTATTATTTTTATAAATAAATAAATTAAATAAAAATATTATATAAAATTCATTTTATATTAACATATTATTTTTTAAAATTAAATTTATATTATATTAATATATATTTATGATTACTTTATTATTTTAATTAAATTGGATACCTGGATGCGGGTGGTTAAGCAGTTAAACAGGTGGATTAGATGGTCTCGCGGCATTATGTCAAGCCATACGCCAACCAGACCAGCAAGTGTCCTTCGGCACCTGCACAAGAGAGCGCGACATTTATGGCATTTACAGCCCAGCGCGCATTACAATCCAGCTACCAGTGTTCGAGATTACCCCACACACTGCAACCGAGACATGGCGATTAATCAAATTAATGAGGGGTTAATGCTGAAGGTTGGCAGTAGAATTGGTTCATTTGTTTACAGGATGGCGAACGAGCATTACTCTAGCAGTCTTCCCAAGCCTGTTTCAGTTTGTTGCTCTCCCGACGTTCGGCTCTCCTCCGAGCGCACTGTGACAGGTAAACGCACCAGGATTCATGGTTGTTTAGAGCTCAACGACAATTTACATTTATCTATAGTTGGGAATTTTATGCATGCCTCGGGGAATTGGACAGAGCATTTGTCCAGGGCTTCCGTCCTGCTCCCGCTCTCGCACTTGGCCAGTGCCTCGGTCCTACTCTAGGAATTCTTCGGGGCTTCGTACGGCGAGAGAATGCCTCGTCTCAGGCACCGGATGAGATGCAGAAGAGGTTCCTCTCGGCGGCATATAAGATGCTCCCCCACGTCCTCCAGCACCTCTGCTGCGGTCTCTCCTACTTCTGACAACACCTCCAGAGCAACCAGGGGTCGAATTCTTCGTTTTGGGCAAAGATTTCGCCCCCCCACTCCCCCGCATGCTCTTGCCCACTCCCAAACTTGGCACTTCTCTTTCTTCAGTGCACTTAATTGCCCAAGAATCACAACCTCTGTAACAATTGTCTTTCGAGAATCCCTTCAGGAGGCGATTCCTAATTCCGAAGGGCGGGCAGGGAGTGTTGCGGAAACGCATGCTCTAAGGCAAAGTGTGAACGTGCAGGATATGGCTATCAACCAGGAGGGTGCTAGCCATGGCGAGGCTGCTCAGCCGAGTCTGGAGCCGAATGAGATGATATTAACATTGGCTTGGATCAGCAAGGAAGGCGACACGATGATATTCGGGACCACGGAATTGAGAGCGCGACATCAAATTCAAACGAGCGAGGTGAGCGAACTCACACTCGCCGAGAAGGATTATTCACACTACGGAAGGGATGCGGCCATTGCACGGTAGATGGCGAACCGGATGAACTCCGGTGCGGGGTCGTTGAGAAACCTTTGGCGTTGGGCGAGTAGCGCCTCCCTTCATTCCTGCTTTTTGCTATGGCTCTGTCTACTTTATGAAAATGTTCATGTTTGTTTTAATGTTCTCGGTTCTGTCTCATAGGCCTCATATTTTCCGAGCTAGATGCACCCCCTCTGTGGGATTTTGTTGGAAAACTTTCAGTACTTGTTTCCCTCGTGGAGGGCAGTGCTCAAAATTGATTTTTTGCTTTAACAGGCCTCGAACTCGGGCCTGGCCCTGGATAATTCCTGATGTATATATTTTTTGTTGATAAATAGATTACGCTTACTTAGAATATATATATATATATATATATATATATATATATATATATATATATATATATATATATATTTACTTTATTAATTTTTGAATTTTCATTATAATAATAGTAATATTTCTTTCAAACATTATTCATATATATTTCTTTTATATTATATATTTTAAATTTTTAGTTGACTATGAGTATATTATAATACATTATAGTCATTGTCCATTCATACTCACTAAATTAGTTTATAGCCCATTATGTATCACATTTTTTAAGTAGACATTCCTCCTTTACACAAACCAATAACATAGGTAGGTATCTAAGATAGAGTATTATCCAATCTGTATTTCAATGAGATTTTTTCAGATTTATCTTTTTTTAACATTTCTTTCTTGACACATATTTTAATGCCTCTTCTCTTAATGTAGGTATGTTTCTCCTTGAATATGCTATGCCATTTCCTTGAGCGCGGAGGTTTTCTTCCATTGTCATGCTTAATCGAACAATGACTTGCTTCTTTCACCAGGTACTCTGGTTACTCGAACTAACTATTCCCTTTCAGAACTTCATAGAAACTCTTGCCTCAAATATGTTAAATTTGGTTATGTTCTTCCTCCACGGAGGATTTTTACTCCAAATGTAATAGATATTCTGTTTTAAACTACTATAGCTTAATGTCAAATAGTATTGTTTATTTGATTTAAGGGTATTACATTTCTGGTCATTTCCAAGTTTTCAATGCTATAGCATAAATGTGACTCTCACACTTCTACAGACTTTGGATTCTCCTAAATCCAAGATTTATGGGGTTTTTAACTTCATTTCCCTTCTTTTTTGGCTTGAAATACAAGTTATATATATACATCATTGCTATGTTATTATGCCTATTATATTTTTGCAATGAACTTTTCAGCTTACAGTTTGTCTTGAGATTTACTTCATGCTTAATATTTAGAAATTGTCAATACCAATTCTTCATCCATTTTTCTTCCTGGTCCTTGGATTTTGATTTGGAAGACAAGAATTTGGCATAGTGTTATTTATTTTTCTTTTTTTCATTCTCTACAGAATAATTTAATTTGTCTTCTTCCACCTTCGTTTTAAGATCAAGTGTTGAGTTTTACATCTCAGGAAATCATCACTGGATTTATTATTTTCCAGGATATAGAGAATTATCTCTTTAATAGCAAGAACAATTATAATTATAATGAGAAACCTCAGGCTTCCTAGGTTATGAATATTCATTGCATGATTCTCATTTTCAGTTGAAATTCTTGGCATTCTTTACCTTTCATTAGGGTATTGTTCAGTATAGTGATACATAGTTCTGAGTCTAATCTAAAAATATGTGTGTATTTATTCAATAACGATATACACACATATACAGCAGTTACAGTTTCATGATAATCTTTATCAGTATTCTTAACTTTAAGACTGTATAAATTTTATGTTTGGTGACCGGACCACTTGTTATAACGTCCTTGTATAATTAGGATTTGAGGGACGATGTGTTTGGGTTGGGTCTCACCCCGAACCCTCGACCAATAGTCCTCTCTGTTTTTCCTTGGACATAGAAGAAAGTCATACCACTTACTGTTTTATGCAAATGCATCTTCTTTATTTTCTCAGTATTATATTTTAGACAATATTTATTTTCTGTATATGAGATTCACTGTAAAATATATATAATCTTATTTGCTATATTTAAAAAAAAAACTTGAACTGTAATACAAAGTTTAATCTCCGTTTGTTTCTTAGCTTACTGCTATTTTTCACACTACCCATTCAGATTATAGCAAAACTTATAATGAGTTAAACAAGGTAGAGCAGACAGTTAACTTCATTCATTTACAACACAAGTCTATAGGATATTTACTGTCTCTGTCAATAAAATAAAAATAAATATCTGTGCACATGTAGAATGAAAGTATTACAGTACTTAAATCACAAAAAGTTACACAGATTACTTATCTGAACACGTAGTTTATAGATGTGGTCCTCCCAACCATCAAGAGAGGTGATTACATCCTCCTCTTGCCCCCTTGCTCCCTTTCTGAAAGGTACGGGTTTACAGTGGATATTTCTGTTGTGACCTCAGGACACTTAGTCTAGTCAGTACTAGAAATAATTTCTGGATTACTAAGTGTTTTCCACTGGTCATTACCACCTCTGGAAACTCAATAATCTTCCTCTCTCCATGAAAAAAACCCCTAATCCTCAGTGGTATTAGTCTCTTATCCCTAGAGGAGCAGGTAACTATTTCCTAACTGTCCCCAACCACCTTCTAGTTCTTGGGGAAACATTTTACCATCAGCTTTTACTCTTTATGGATTCACTTTCCATAACTAATTTATTATTCATAATTAATTACTAATGAAAATAACTTTTCAGAAAAAATTAATAGTTCCAGTCTTTTCTTAAAACAAGTAGTTAAAAATAACTTTTAACTAGTTAACAACTAGTTATCATTAAATGCAGTTGTCACAACTCCTCCCCTGGAAGTAACACCATCCTCGGTGTTTCATTATAGCTCTCAAAAGAGCTACAGGTAAGGCTCATGCACAAATATATTTTCCTCCCAAGTAGCCTCATCCAGACCGAAGTTCTTCCACTGCACTTTAACTTGGGCGATGACTCGCTTTCAGAGCATAATTTCTCTTCGGTCAAGTATGTGTTGCAGCTCGACCAGAAACTCGTCATCCGGATTTACCTGCAAATAGCAAAGTTTCTTGTAAAATTCTCATAAAGAAAAAAATATTTCAAGTTAGGAATTTTAATTCTATCCTACTTGTATGTTCTGCCAATGCATTACGTGCTTTGAATCATGCACAATATGGTTTAACAAGGACACATGAAACACATTGTGTACCCAGATGTGACTTGTAAAGCTAGCCGATAGGCCACAGGTCCTACCCTTTCCAAAATTTGGAAGGCTCCAGTGAACCTGGGAGCCAAGTTGGCATAAGAGGCCCACTGCAAGGTACTCCTTTTAGGTTTGATCCTCACATTCACGTGGTATGCTACTTTGAATTCCCGATAAGACCTATTTTTATCTACATAGATCTTCTGTCGATCTTGTGCAGCCATAAGATTTTTTCTTATATTCTTTACTTCAGATTCCATTTTCGCAAGCATCTCGGGTCCCAGAATTAATTTTGTTTCAGGGGTGCTCCAATTTATGGGTATGCGACATTTCCTCCCATACAAAGCCTCGAAAGGACTTGTCTTCAGGGACTCCTAGTAACCATTGTTGTAATCAAATTCAACAAGATGCAAATAGTCTTCCCATTTGGTTGGCTGCTACATCACATACATGTGTAGCATGTCTTCTAATACCTAGTTTACTCGCTCTGTTTGACCGTCGGTTTGGGATGATAAGTTGTACTAAAGTTTATTTGGGTCCCCAAACCTGTAAACAGAGTCTTCCAAAACGCTAAGGTAAACTTAACATCCCCATCTAAGATAACGATCTTCGGAATATCATGCAGCCTAAAAATTTCTCTCATGAAAATTTTTGCTCTCTGTACAGTCTTGTAAGTAGACTGCATAGGTATAAAATGTGCATTTTTACTCTATATTTCAACTACCACCATGATGGAGTCATTTTGCCTTTTTTATTGTGGTAAGTTTGTAATGAAGTCCAAGGATATAACCTCCCACTTCCATTCAGGCATCAGTATGGGTTGCAAAAATCGTGCGGGATGTCGATGTTCCACCTTCACCTGCTAACACTCCAAAAATTTACTTAAATACTCAGCAATATTTTTTTTCATACCAGGCCAGAAATATACCTTTCTAATTGCAATCAACATTTTCTGGTATCTTGGATGACCTGCATAATTGCTATGATGGTATTCATTCATTATCAGTTCCTTTAGGTCCACTCGGTCTGTTACTTACCTCTAAAAGTTAGCATCTAATTATCAATTACTCCATACTTAGAAGTACTTCCTTGCTTTTTGCTTTCTTCCATTTGTTGCCATAGGAATTTGTATTTTGGATATTTTTGTGCTTCTTCTTTTACTTGATCTAAGAATTTACTTTCAAGTTGATTGTAATAAACCTCATAAAAACAATGCAGCTTCCTAATTAAAGCATCAACTACCCGATTTTCCTTACCTTTCACGTGCTGGATATCCATATTAAACTCACTTAGAAAGGCATTCCATCTTGCCTGTATGGAGTTTAAATAAGATTGCTTAAAGTAACTAGTCTGGCTGCTATGATCTGTCTTTAGCACAGACTTTTTACCCAGCAAGTAGAGTCTCCAAACTCGGAGTGCATCAACTACTACTGTTATTTCTAGATCATAAGTTGAGTAAATTTGTTCATGATCTTTCAAATTTCTTGATTCATATGCCACTATCTTACCTTCCTGAGATATAACTGCCCCAACACCCTCTTTACTCGTGTCTGTACAAACTTCAATTTTTTTTTTGGGATTAGCTACCCTCAGCACTGGTGCAGTGGTCAAAAGTGGTTTTAACTCTTCAAAACTGTTCTGACATTCAACAATCCACTTGAAAGATTTTCCTTTTCTCTGCAAAGAAGTACTACGAAAATAAATTCTGGAAAATCCTTCAATAAATCTTCAATTGTACCCAGCTAATCCCATAAAGGATCGAATGCCTGCCACATTCAAGGGTACTCGCCATTCCATGATTTGTTTTATCTTATTTGGATCAACAACAATTTCTTCTACTAAAATAACATGGCCTAAATACTGGATTTCTGTTTTAAATAAATCACATTGGTTGAACTTAGTGTACAACTGGTGTTTTCTTAGAATTTCCAACACAATTCCCAAATGCTCCTTATGCTCTTCCTGGTTTTTATAATAGATTAAAATATCATCTATAAATATAACTACAAAATTATGCAGGAAAGGATGAAAGACTCCATGCATTAACCTCATAAAGATTGTTGGTGCATTTGTTAACTCAAAGGGTAGCACCATAATTCATAATGCCCGTACCTAGTATGGAAAGTTGTCTTGCATATGTCTTCATCCTTTATTCGGATCTGGTGATATCTGGATCTTAAGTCTATCTTTGAAAATACTTTGGCCCCCTTCACTTGATCAAACATATCATCAATCCTTGGTAAGAGATATTTGTTCTTAACTATTAACTTGTTAAGATGTCTATAATCCATGCAAATTCACATGGTTCGATCCTTCTTCTTCACGAACAGCACTGGTTCTCCCTAAGGGGATACACTTTGATGAATGCACAGGGGATTCACTGGAGGAGCAATATCATACCACGTGGGTTCATATTGGGGGATATATTTTGAGGGGAAAATGATATTATATATTGGGGGATATATAGCGAGTAAAGGGTTTTAATATTGGAAAGTATAAAAAATGGAGCTCAAAGTTAATGAAAAAATATAAAGGGGTATACAAAATGTTAATGAAAAATTGGATACCTACAATATATAATGAAAGTAGAGGTTTTTTAAATTGGGAAGGTGAATTGGGTTCGTATTGGTAGGGGGTTAAATATTGTGATTTTCAGAGGTATTTTCCAATATGTACTCCAATTAAGGGTATTGTTTAATATTTCACGAACGCAGGCGATATGTCATAGGTTCATTGAGTGAAGCCCCTGTGGATGAATGTAACCTTTGTCCAACAATTCCTATAACTGCATTTTCAATTCAGTCAATTCTGGAATGCTCATTTTGTAAGGAGACCTTGACATAGGTGATGCTCCTGGCATCAGCTCTATAGTAAAATCGATATCCCGCCTTGGCGGTAATCCAAGGATAATTTCTGGAAAAACATCCATGAAGTCTTGTACCATGGGTATGTTTTCCATCATAGGTGATTTTTCCTTGGAATCAACATATCCCACCTTTATAGCATATATCTGGCATCCATTCCTTATACATTTATTCATTTGGGATGCTGTAATTGGACGTAGCTGTAATGGCTTCTTGACTCCATGGATTTCCTTACGTGTTCCATATTGCATTCTATAATAAATGATATTTTCCTTGCATTATACTAAGGTCCAATGTTTTTTCTAGCCAATCCATACCTAGAAAAACATTGTAGGACCCTAATGGTAGTATTTTCAGGTCTACATTTAAATATTGTTCTGAAATTTCCAAAATACAGTTTGGAATTTCGGTAGTTACCTTTCTTTTTTCGCCTGTGGCTCGTTGTACCAGCCATGAGTTTTTAAATTTCTGCTCTTTTAATTTTCACATTTCCACTATTTGGGACTAAAATAACTTAGACTTGCACCTGAGTCTACCAGAATAGAAACAGATTGAGACAATAATTTACCTTCCAACTCAATCATCATTGGTCGATAATCTGCCTGCCGATCCTCCAACACCACGTTGATACAAGGAATATTTCGCACCACATCGCCTACCGTGGAAGCTTCTTGCACATTTGCAACTGTGTCATTTCTTGTTTGTTGTGGGCAGTTTTTATAATAGTGTGCCTCGCCACACCACCAACACTGTAGAGGTGGCTTGCTCACCTGCCCTTGCTCAGGTTTGTTAGATGCCTCTCTAGACTTATCTTCTGCGGGCCTGCAGATCCTTTGATGGTTTCTGCCAAATTGTTTACTCACAAAATTTCGGGCAGAATTCTTAAAGTTATTACTTTTGGCTCCTTTGAAGTTGGAGCTGTTTTTCTGTCCTTTCTTTGGCTGCTAACTTTTTCCAACCTCCCCTTTAGCCTTGGACTACTGATAGCACATTCGTGCCTTACGAATGGCTTCGTCCGTGATTTTTGGATTCAAAAATTAAATTTTCTCTTTCATATGTGTTGGTAGGCTACTCAAAAATCTCTGCACCTTAGCCTTTTCTTCTCGAAGATATGGAACATATCATAACAGGGAGGTGAACTTGGTGATATATTCATCAATAGTCATTTATCCCAGCCTCAAGTCATGAAATTCTTTATATTTCTCATCATAGAAACATTCTATCAAATACTTGTCTTTAAAGTATTGCTGGAACGATTCCAAATTGACATCTTGTTCCTCAATGCTGCGAACATTCTTCACTTATTCCCACCATAGAGTGGCTTTCTCCCTTAACTGGTATATGGCCAATCTAGCCTTCAAATTGCTACTATACTCATACACCTGAAAGTACTTGTTCATGTTTATTAACCACGCTTCTACCACTTCCTCAACTTCACCATGAAATGTTGGTGGTTTTATTTTTTGAAACTCCCCCTAAAGTTCTACTTTCTACTTTTTAACCTCTTGTTGATTCGACAAGTTGTCAGATTCCTCTTCACGGTAATTTTTGTTCTTGTTACTTCTTTGGGATGGGATTCTTTTCACTCGGTTAGTGGTGTTGTCTCTTGTTTGATGTTCATCACCTTCTTGCATGCCCCTGCCAGTACTAGGGTGTTCCACTTCTTGGTTTTTCTTGTCTAACAGGCTCTTTAATATCTTTTCCTGCTCTTGCATTAATCGTTCGTTATCCCTTAGAACTCGCACCATCTCTTCCTATAATTGCTATAATGTATTCAATAGTAAGCTGGTTTTATGTTGTTTTTCTTCCAGCAGTCGACTTATTTTTTGGTGCTGATCGATACTCAATTGAACCCACATCTCAGGGTTCATAACTAGTTGTGTTTGAGGTTCCTTGGTATCCTGGGGTGGTCGTTGCGTTGTTCCTCTCCTCATGATAATTTCTGTTACACTTCTATTATGTGCATCATTTTACACACAACATGAATTTTTAGTTGACTCTTAGGGTCCCAGCGTATGAATGCTGCTCTAATACTACTTGAAACATACACCTAAAAAAAAATTTCAAGTTTACATACAAATTTACCATACATTAAAAATTTCAATTCTTAACATCTTAATTCAATTTCTATGTTCACTGACTGCATAGTTATGAGAGTATATTTGGGATATTAATACGTTGCATTAATAAAAAACTACACGTAGAACTTTCCTCTATGTATTAAGTTATATGCTCAGTTGTTAAATGTTTTGGGGTTTTGCACTAGTACCACGCCACATTAATTACCTTGGCTATAGAAATTGATGGTGGCTGAGTTTGGCAATGCGCCTTATGACATTACAGTTGTGGAGGATCTCCCGGAATAAGTCTTGGATTACTTACCACACCTGTCACATTGCTTTCCATTCGATTCTTTTCTAATCAACGATGGTTTGATTTTGACAGGAGATATCTGATGGGTAAAAACCCCGACCTCTTCCCAGATCCCCCATTTTTTGGAGTCGAAATTCTTTAGGTTATTTTCCTCATACGCAGATCCTATTTTTGACTATTCTAGTTGGAGGTGATGCTACCATGGTTAGCTATTCTTGGTGATGTCTCTAAGATAATATTACATGTCGATGGAGAGTTTTCCTCGCTTCCTCCATGGATCGAAACACTGAGGTTGCAAACTGGTAAGTTGCTCTCTTCTTAGGCAACGCTCCAGTTCTATTTTTCATTTATAAGTATAGTCCATATCCTCTTTGTTTAACTCAGTTTTTCTCCATATTCAATTTTTCAGGTTGGAAGTCTATAGGTTATGGTTGGCTTCCTCTTTGAAAGGTATTAAACATTTTGTGTATTATCCAACTTGTATTTCAATGAGATTCATTCAGAATTTTCCTTATTTAACATTTCTTTCTTGACACATAGTTTAACGCCTCTTATCTTCATGCATGTATGTTTCTCCTTGAATATGCTATGTCGTTTCCTTGAGCATGGAGGTTTCCTACCATTTTTATGCTTAATCGAACAATGAATTACTTCTTTCACCAGGTACTCTGGTTACTTGAACTACATGTTCCCTTTTGGAACTTTACAATAAGTCTTGCCTCAAATATGTTAAATTTGGTTATGTTCTTCCTCCACGGAGGATTTTTAGTCCAGTTGTAATAGATCTTTTGTTTTAAACTACTGCGGTTTAATTCCGAATAGTACTGTTTATTTGATTTAAGGGTATTACATATCTGGTCGTTTCCAGGATTTCAATGCTATAGCATAAATGTGACTCACACACTTCTATAGACTTTATATTGTCCTAAATCCAAGATTTCTAGGTTTCTAACTTCATTTCCCTTCCATTTTGGTTTGAAATACAAGTTATATATATATATATATATATATCATTGCTCTATTATTATGCCTATTATATTTGTGCAACGAACTTTTAAGATTACGGTTTGTCTTGAAATTAACTTCATTCTTAATATTTAGAAACTGTCGATACTAATTCTTCATGCATTTTTCTTCCTGGTTCTTGGGTTTTGGTTTTGAAGACAGGATTTTGACACTGTTATTTATATTTCTTTTCTGCGTTCTCTACAAAATAAGTTAATTTGTCTTCTTTCACTTTCATTTTAAGATCAAGTGTTGAGTTTTACATCTCAGGAAATCATCACTGGATTTATTCTTTTCCAAGATATAGAGCATTATCACTTTAATAGCAAGAACAACTAAAATTATAACGAGAAACCTCAGGCTTCCTAGGTTATGGATATTCATTGCATGATTCTCGTTTTCAGTTGAAGTTCTCAAAATTTATACCTTTCATTATGGTATTGTTCGGTACAGTGATAAGTAGTTATGAGTTTACTCTAGAAATATGTGTGTATTTATTTAATAATCATATACACGCATATACAATAGTTACAGTTTCTTGATAATATTTATCCGTATTATTAACTTTAAGACTGTATAAATTTTTTGTTTGGTGACCGAACCACCTATTCTAACATTCGTGTATAATTAGGATTTGAGGAACTATGCGTCTCGTGTCGGGTTTCACCTCGAACCCTCAACTGACAGTCCTCTCTATTTATCCTTGGACATAGAAGAAAGTCATACCACTTACTGTTTTATGTAAATGAATATTCTTTCTTTTCTCAGTATTATAGTTCAGACAATATCTATTTTATGTATATGAGATTCACTGTAAAATATATATAATCTTATTTTATATATTTAAAAAAAAATTGAATTGTCATACAAATTATAATCTGCGTTTCTTTCTCAGCTTACTGCTATTTTTCACAGTACCCATTCAGATTCTAGTAAAACTTATAAATACTTAAAAAAAGTAATGCAGACAATTAAATTCATTCATTTACAACACAGGTCTATAGGATATTGGTTGTCTCTGTCAATAAAATAAAAATAAATATATGTGCACATGTAGAGCGAAAGTATTACAATACTTAAATCACAGAAAGTTACACATATTACTTATCTGAACAAGAATTTTATATCTGTGGTTCTCCCAACCATCAAGGAAGGTGATTACATCCTCCTCTTGCCCCCTTTCTCCCTTCCTAAAAGGTACGGGTTGACAATGGATATTTCTGCTATGACCTTAAGACACCTTACCGAGTCAGTACCAGAAATAATTTTGGGATTACTGAGTGTTTTCCATTAGTCACTACCAACTTTGGAAACTTAAAACTCTTCCTCTCTCCATGAACATAACCCCTACTCCTCACTGGGATCAGTCTCTTATCCCCAGAGGAGCAGGTAATTGTTTCACAACTATCCCCAACCACCTTCCAGTTCTTGGGGAATGATTTTACCATCATCTTTTACTCTTTATGGATTCACCTTCCATAACTGATTTATTATTCATAATTAATTACTAATGAAAATTTATTTTCAGAAAACATTAATAGTTCCAACCTTTTCTTAAAACAAATAGTTAAAAATGTCTTTTAACTAGTCGACAACTAGTTATCATTAAATGTAGTTGTCACAACTACATTTCTCTGATCTTTCTGAACAGGAAACTAGGATGTAATAATATTTCCTCTGCAACCCTATCTTCTATCCCATAAGCTTCTCAACCTACCTTGATCCAAATGGGTGGGCCCCCTGCCATAAATGCAGCGGAGTATCCAAATCGGCAGCATGCAACTAAAAATACTAATTTGATTATTCATTTTGACAGATAGGACTTACGTTTGTCCAAGTAAACAACAACATTGGTGTTTCTTGCCTCTACTCTTCCAAATGGCGGGGCTTTCTTTCATTATCCACCGTTTTGTGGTTAGGGTCATTTTCATCGAACTTGATGAATTATAGTAGAAACCTATTCAACAGTGTTTGTATTCCTAACATGACAAGAATGGGGGTTTGCATCACATGTGCTTCTCTTAAAGAAAAAATAAATAAATTTCAAGGGGCAGAAAGAGGTATGCATTCAAAACATTATTTTTAAAAATTGGATAGTTATCAACTATGAAAATATATTTATTGACATGTTTCTTTTATTTTATGTACATATTTCATTTTCAAATAAATTCAAGAGCACCACAACCAATAAACAAATGAAAGGAAAAAATTGCATAAACATCAAATAAGTGTTATGATAATACAAATAAATATTTGGGTTTGATAATCGATGGTATGGACCAAAAGAAAACACTTCTGCCACTTGGTTTGATAATTGATCATATGGACCAAAAAAATATAGGAGGAAAATTTCATTCAAAATCACTTGGTTCGTTGTATGGTCTTTATTGAGAAAATGTTTCCAAGGGTTTACTTAAGAGCTCCAAATATTCATATTGATGAAAATATGACCATAACTATAATCCATGATGTGGTTACTCATTGGTACGGTATTCTTCCTAAAGTTCTGTATGTACAATTAAAAAACACAAGTCGTGAAAACAAGAATCAAGTTCTTTTTGGGTATCTAAACATGCTCGTTGAATTGGGAAATTTTAAAAATATAAAGGTTGTTTTCCTTCTTGTTGGGCATACTCATGACCATATTGATCAAATGTTCAGTATTTTTTTAGTAACATTGAGGAGGAAAGGTGTTGGGATCCTACCATCAATAATTGAATATATTAAGAAATCCTACATTCCAGAGCATTTGTTTCATGTGTTTGAAGAAAATATTGACATGCGAAGGTTTACTCTGCGATCGCATAGTGAGGAGAAATGCATTGAAAAACTTAACAACATTAGTTTCCAACATCATCATCATGTTTATAATTTTTCAAGTTCATTCCAAAGCATCCAATATTTTCATCAAAGATATTGTTATTACACTCAATTGTTGAACTCCATAATGCATGAAGGCATAAGAGAGACATAAATTATTCTTAATGTCTAGAGGAAATTAATATATATATATATATATATGTATGAGTACTTTTATGTTTTTTATTCAGTTCGGTGGGATTATTTTTTCAATAATCAAAGTGATATTATTTGAAGATCAATAAATGAGGATACACTTTTGAAGACTTTATTTTTTTGGCCACAAAATATGCCCAATGAACATGAGGAAACACACATTTTTGAACAAAAACAATCTGATGCTATTATCCAGAGGTAGAGGAAAGAGAAATATATATCGGTTCTAGAAGATCAAGTGCACAACATGAAGCCATGGAAGACCTTTACAAGGGTTCTCTGTAGGATGTTAAGGAGGGTTGCATGATAGCAGTGTTAGGAGATGAAGATCCACTTAGCTATCCATTCTGGATTGCCAAGGTTATAAAGGTCATTAAGGAAAATGAAAATATTACAACTGTTGAAGTAAATTGGTATGCCATAAGACCCCACCCTTTCAATGGTGTGTATAAGTGAGAGATGGTAGTTGAAAAAAAAAATGGGAGATAGAGAAAAATAAAGGGAAAAAATATAAATCGTCGTCACACAAATGTCTTATAATTAGAGGATGTTGACATACTACTTGAGTATTACTTCAATTTGACAAAGAGAGGAACTCTTCGCTTGAAGACCATAAATATTTTGAAGAAATTTCTACCAGAACAAATACTACTGAGATGGACCTCAGCTGAATGTATTCATAAATCTAGAAGACTTTTGAACTCTAAAATGGTGATAATGTATGTTGACTTATATGGAGCACTAATTGACGAAATAGAAGACTATGGATCATCTTCATCTACATCCAGTGATTCATTTGAAGATGTAGGTTCTGATGGTATGCGAGAACCTATGATTTATTTTGAATAATTGTCAAAAAAAAATTTATGTAATTGATGCTTTCATGGTAACTTGAAATGAAATAAATATTTGGACTTCCATATGATATTTCATGAAGTTATGAGGCATTTCTATGTTTGTTGGATTGTATGTTTTAATTATGAAGAATTCATATCTTTAGAATATCCACAGTGCAACAATTAATTACAAAGATAGTTTATGTTATATTCAACATACCAATGTTCAAATTTTTACTAAAATAAAAAAGAAAATAGAAATTAATGTTTAATTTTTATATTATGCAGTGATATTGGCATAATACTACGTATTGTTAGCATTTGGTAAAAGACACTTTTAAAAATTTTAAAAATTTTATGCCTCATTGAAAGGGGCCACTTTTTTTTATTGTTGATTTTTAGGTTTTGGTTGTAATTAGATTTAAAGTTTTCTTAGTCTAATATTTGAAAAGAGATATTTTTTCATCCTTTAAAATAAAAAATTACTCTTGGAATAATAAATATTTCATTTACTTGTTCATTTTTAAAAATGGTTTAAGTCATATAATTTCTCCATAATTTCATGGTTCAAGTATTTTGAAAACTTAAGATTGAAAAAATTGAGATTTAAAACTTGTCATTAATATTTTTATGCACTACGATATTTTATCTTTAATGTTATGGTTGAAAACAATTACAATTTTAGGGGTTTTAGAGTCAAGATATTTTATCTTTAACAAGATGGATAAAAATTATTGGAAATGATATGGCCTTCAGACATGAGATTTTTATCTTTAAAATTATGTATAAAAAATTGTAGAATTTTATGATTTTCCAATGTCCTAATATGTTTTATTTAATTCCATTGTTAAAATGTGTCAAAATTGTGACAATTTTTTTTTGTTCTTCCAGCATCAAGTGGTTTTTTTTCGAGGGTGTTTTTTCAATCCTTTTTTCAAGGAACAATATCAATTTTAGCATAATTTAAATAAATGTTGAAATTTTACCCTTAGAAAAAAATGTGTTGTGGAATACATACTTTTTGATTCTGGGGTGTTTTCAAGTTTTTGAGTCTTTTTGGGCTAGAGTTTCCGTTTGAGGTAATTATTTCGTTTGATTGGTAGCTATGTTCATACTAATGTGATATGTGAAATCACCAAACTATTATGATTCATACAAAATTCATACTTACCTTATCATAGATAAACACAATGCTAATGATTACTCGATTAAAGGTAGTGGATTATCCTAATAAAGGTGATAATAACAATAACATTCCTATGATTATTCCTATGATTTCACTAGTGATATTTAAAACATACCTTTTACTTTGTATTCAACTTCATGAATAAGAAAAAATATCTCTTTAATAAAATTTCTTGGGTTTCATGTATATTCAAGCAAGCTCATAAGCACCAAGATAAGTGTAATTACTAGTAGTATTGATTCCATACATGTTAAGAGCTATTACCATACCTAGAGTACTATTATGTATTCATTGTTTCAAATTGGTCTATTTTATCCTGTTGATTAGGTAAAATAAGCACATATAAACATAATTCACCATAGTTTCCATTAGATACACTATATAGATAGAGTGCAGTGAAACTCGTAGTAATATCTAAGCTATAAGCATTACCCTAATCAAACGTTTTGGTTACATTTTATAAGCGTATTTCATGGAGATAATAGTGTTTGATTTTTCCATATGGATTACTAAGCTCGATATGTGTAATCAAAGCAATGATAGTCACCATACCAATATTTCATGTACAATATATCATAAGCAACTTTCAATGGGAATCACTCACTTATCCAAGTTAGTTACAAGAGTAATACATGTAATGAGAAGACCACTCATATCTACTTACTTTGTGTTGTTAAGCTATGTTCATATAGATGTTTCCATAAAAAGGATGCTATAACACATATGCCTTGAATAGTGATATTATACTAGTACGAGTAATATGTTGTGTGGTAGAAAGGTTGTTTCATTATAATTTATCTATTACTAGAATCATACTAGTAACTCCATCAGCTTGGTTGAATGTATAGAATACATCTTGATTCTACAAGTAGCAGATGATAAAGAATCCCAATACCATTGATTTGATTAGGTTAATTATTACATATTATACAAGATTGAACTATACAGGCGTAATAATTACCAACTTAGCTTGAGTATGGATGGTACTATAATTATATACTAGTATATTATATGGAATGATTGAACACCATTGATCTGATTACGGATAAGCTTATGACTTATACAACAAGCTAAGTTTAACGTGTACAATAATTTATATCATTATGCATAATAGATGGGTTATCATGGCAATGATACTAGCTATTATAGATAAAGGTGATCAAATTTTACCCTATGCTTTACCATTACAACTGAGGGTTCATGTTTACTTATGGAATAATAATGGTGATAATAATCTCCATATGAAAGGGTGTGTAATTGATTGAAATATAGGGATAAGGGTAACATAAGATAATATGACATGTGTATAAGAAGATATCATGTGTAATTACATATATATAGTGATGATTATGCTCGTAGTTAAAGTTGCTTCCCACTAGTAATACCAAGATATCAATGTGTGAATTGAGCTAATCCTTTGAATGAAAAAGTAATATTGTACATATAAGTGATTCAATTAATCTGTGTGAATATTTGAAGCCCATTAATATGCGAACACATGGTAAGGCTTTCGTTTATTTAGTGATAATTATGAGTAATATGTAGTAACTTGTTATGAATAGAAGTAGGGGAAGTAGAACCATAAGAATAAGATAAGTGATGTGAGAAATACTTACGCTGTAACAAAATCTTAGTTTATAGAAGTGCACCAATGTTAGGATTACTATGAGTACCATGGTTGTTATGAATACCAGAGACAACCAGATATACTAGTAGTATTGATTCCATACATGTTAAGAGCTATTACCATACCTAGAGTATTGCTATGTATTCACTATTTTAGATTAGTCTAGATTATCATGTTGATTAGGTAAAATAAGCACATATAAACATATTAAACCATAGTTTCCATTAGATACATTTTATAGATAGAGTGGAGTGAAAATCGTAGTAATCTCTAAGCTATAAGAATTACCCTAATCAAACTTTTTGGTTACATTGTATAAGTGTATTTCATGGATATCATAGTGTTTACTATTTCCGTATGGATTACTAATTTCGATATGTTTAATCAAAGCAATCATAGCAACCATACTAGTATTTCATATACAGTATATCATAATAAACTTTCAATGGGAATCACTCACTTATCCAAGTTAGTTACAAGAGTAATACATGCAATGAGAAGACCACTCATATCTACTTACTTTGCTTTGTTAAGCTATGTATTTTGTATTTAATTTTCAAAATGTACACGGCTTCAATAATTTTTTGTTAAAATAGTCAAGTGAGTTTTACACATCAATTTGTGATTAAAATTGTGCTCCAAAATTTGTGTAAATTACATCAATTTTTTAAATTCTTTTGAAATATTTTTGAAAAGTAATTTTAAAAATAATTGTAAATGCAAGAGGTACCTTTTTAAACATCATGTATCTATGTATTTGTAGATATCCATATATATCATGGATGATCGTTTGCCACATGATTCTTTGAGGCTTTAAACATCATGTGTATATATGTACCTGTACATATCCATATATATATATATATATCGTGGAGGATGATCATTTTACATGTGATTATTTTAGGCAAACATCAATAGAGTTCGATGCTTCTATGAGAGAGGGGGATCATGCATTGGGGGATGTCCATTGTGTTCATGGTATTGATTTTAAATGTGAAAGTATTTAAATGATATTTTAATATATAACATTATCCCCATATATAGATGAATACATATGGAATTGATTTTTTATCAATTTAGTCAGTTAAATTAAGTTTTAATAAATGTCATTTTTTAGGAGTTCGTAGGGAAAGAATATCTACTAAATCAATGGAGGGCTATGGTTCACACAATCATGGTATCGTTCATGCAATATACTCTATCATATGCATGTATGTACGTACATTTATTGGCCACCACCTATTGATTGGCAAGCAGGGGAATGTGTACCACCACCACCACCCTCACGTGACGAGAGTGAAGCTTCATAAAAAATATATAATTTATAATCAATTCAAATATAGCATGAGGATGTTGGTACACATTCCCTTGGTGGCCAATAAATGGGTGTTCATACTGGTTCTCAACCATCTCCGGGTGGGCACGATACCGCTCAACCATCTTGAGGTGTCTATAAATCTGAATAATATTATCATGATTATTAATCTGTTGAATTAATTATATAATTTTTTTAATGGTTAGAGTTTTTTTTACAAATTTGTTCACATATTTTTTTATTTATACATAATTTTAAATATTTTTGTAGAGGGTGAAAATGTTGCTTGAAAAATACGTAGGCCACATTACGTAATTCAAGTAGAAAGTTGTACACCAACCACAAATTATACATCTAAAATTCCTAATTATTTACCTTGGGAAACAAAAATCCAACAATCCACATTAAAAAAGTGCGAACATCTTTATTCAAAATTGAGGAAAGATCTTGTGTCTTTGAAATTCGTTGCAGAGAGTCGAGAAAGCTTACAAATAGTTACACAATCTCTAAGCACACATTTAGATGTTTACAAAAAGCTTGGTCCAACCACTGATAATTTTTTATAAGTGATGAGGAAAAGAAAGGAAGCAGTAATGGGTCTCGATACATGGGACGATGTTAAAAACAGGGTTACAAAAGAAAAGGAAAAATCTATGTTTAATATCGAAGAAGGTTGAAAAGAAAGATGTTGAAGGCGATATATTTCAAGCACCCTAATATAGCCTACCATTTGTATGATAGGGACCTTGCAGCTTATGGAAGAATACCATCAAATGATAAGTTTCCTGTTTATTTTGCAAAATTACTTTATGCATAATTTGTTTTGGGAAGGAAACCCAATTATAATGACCTTCCTTCTGATTTTTTTGGTCATGGGAAAGGTTGATTATGTGACTACAAGGGTGCTAAGCATGATACTGAGTTTCCTCGCCCTAGTCCACCCTTTTTAATTTGACCTCCTTGTGTAGAAAAATTGCGTTCATAGATGAATGCCACTTCTCAAATTAGTTGAGAAGCAAGGAGTGCCTTCATAAGCAATGTTTAGACTGGCCTTTGTGGAATTGATATTGTCCCGAATCAACAAAAAGCATGAGATAATGCACACACTAATTTTGTGTATAATACAGATGATGAGATAGACAACATGAGTATCGAAGAGCTTAGATCATATGCAAAGCATTGTCGCAATGGTTGGAAAGACTTAATTCTTCATGATGAAGAGGATGTGGGATTGATATGTTTTAATGGTTAGGGTGGATATTTTAATGTAATTTGTAATATATATATATATCTGTGTGTGTGTGTGTGTGTGTGTGTGTGTGTTATTATAACATAAATGTATCATATGTTCACTATTTGTAGTTTACACGCATGTTGAATGAAAATTTTGAAAATATCACGATCCAAGGTTCAGTTTTTGTCAATCCAAATGATATTTTGGAAAATTTTAGTGTTTTTTAAGAGCTCATGATTTTGATGCGCAATTATTATTCTATTATTATATTAAACTATCATGATGTGTATATTTTTAAAAGAAATATAATTAAATGTTAACAAATTTCGCTTATGTTCAATGTTTTTGCAAGGGGACCAACCTCTTCTTCCCTATTAAGAGATGTGCCAAATAATCCATTGCCACAAGTATTCAATTTTCACTTATGTTTCAAGTTATAAATTGAAGTGCAAGTTTCATTAAAAAATGAGATAGATCTTGAGTTATTTTACAGTTTTAAAATTTTTGAATTTTAGGTTTGTGAAGATGATTTTTTTTCTCCAAGAAATTTAGCGATGGAGTAGATGACGGGGATAGGAACATCCAAACAATTTGAAGAAGTTGTATACCATTTTTTTAAATATTATTGCATTATTTTATGCATTTTCATTTGAAGAAAATTAAAATTTTAATATATATATATATATATATATATATATATATATATATATATATATATATATATATATATATATATATATATATATATATATATATATACACACCTGTACCTATATATTGCACAAATTTTCCTAGAGGATGCATTGATGTATGGCCAACACAGGACAATGGAGGGAGAGCTACATAGGGTATTGCATGATTTTTTTCTTTTCATTTTTTTTGTTTTATTGAAGTTCTATATTCTCATTCAATTTTAAAACTTTAAATTTTAATTTTAATACAGACATATGAATTTCATATCTATATATATATGCAATTAGGGACAACACAGGACAATGGAGGGGAAACTACATGAGGTATTACATGATATTTTATTTTATTTTCATTTTTTTTATTATGAATTTCTACATTCTCATTCAATTTTAAAACATTAAATTTTAATTTTAATGTAAACATGCATAAATTTCTTATATATATGTATATATAAGCCATTACACGTTGTGTAGGTTCCCCATTCTTTAGATGATAGCACAAGGAGGCTACTGGAATCTTCTAGGAACCAGGAGACATGAATGGGACATAAAACCACACAAAATGCCTTCTTTAGGATATCAACACTCTTAAAGTGGGATATGGAAGAATTTGAGTATCGCGCAATGGTCAAGGAAGAAGAAGAGGTTTTTTCACCATACCTTGAGTTGCTTGAGTTGATGGACCATGACCATAACATAGACACTTAAAGTGGATCTTTGTCATAAAATATGGATATGGACATGAATAGAATACTTTTTCACAGTGGGGATGTCACTACTAGGGCCTTAACGAAAATTAAGGGAAGAAAATAAGGGATTTATACCATAACTGAATGTCTAAGGCTCATTGGAAATGAACATGGCCTAAAATCATAAGGTATAACCTTTATAAGTGATATTTTCCTCTTAGTGGAATGTGGCTAACATTATGAATTATTGTATCCTAATATGAATGCCTCAATGCACCGGTAAAGGTCAAGGGGAGAAAATAGGGTAATTTGGTCCTCGACCAAGGATAAAAGGATTAAGGACCATTGACAATTCTATAAACCACAACATTTATTGTAGGGTTATCACTCTAAAATTTTATCACTCTCACACATTCTTGTTTTCCATTATAATGTCGAATTCCTCTTATCAACATGAATTTTGTTATGTTCCTTTATGCCTATATCTTTTTTTGAACAATTATGGACGAGGTAATCTAAATTTTCTCTCATGAGGAAACAACCTTAAATGAGTTGTCATAGATTTACATTTATCATAATGCACTTCTTCCAAGTCAATTTTTTAATATGGCAACAAGTTACAATACAAAATCACCCATTTTATAATCCTCGCTCTATCACTATGAGTAGAATCTCCCTTTGAGGAAATCACAAACTTTTATTATAGCTTGCTCTATAGATGGAGGGAGTGATAGTGATGAAGGTTGAGGACGATACAAGGAAAATTTTATTATGTAGGATTGAGTGTCATGGAATAATAACTAGACATCATTCAAACTTGTTGTTGGTGTTGTAATATATATATATATATATATATATATATATATATATATATATATATATATATATATATATAATAAAAAATAGAACTTACCTAAAATAAGAGGCCCTTATCGATGAATACAATTAAAAAAACCAACAAACAAGATCAGCCAAAAATTTCCAAAATAAATGTCCTAATATTTTTATATAGCTCTAACCAAAGAATGCATTTAAAAAAAATGAAAAATTAAGAAAGTAACAAAGAAAATGTACCAAAGAAAAAAAATATAATGTAAAGGTTATAAACCTTCTAAATGTACAACAAAAATTGAAAACAAAAGCAATCACGTAGATATGAAAAATACTACATTAACATGATAAGGAAGTGTAGGAATTCTAACCTTGTTATTACAACAATGTTGTAACCGAAATTAGAATAACTATATATATATATATATATATATATATATATATATATATATATATATATATATATATATATATATATATATATATATATATATATATATATATATATAAAACAGTAATCCAAGAATACACAAAAGAAATCAAATATTAAGAAAGTAATAAAGAAAACGTAATAAAAAAATCTAAGATCATAAACGTCATATATATACGTCCATAGTTTGAGAACATAAATATCTGCATGTGGATAAAAATACAACATTAACATGAAAGAAAAAAAAAACACAAGATAACACTGTTATTATGGCCATTAAAATAAAATTAAACGTAAAATATGAAATAAATAAAGTAAAGAAGAAAATCTAATTAAAAGAAGAAAATGTCCTTCTCCAAGAAGAAATTGAAAATAAATAAATAAATAAATAAATATTAACATGGTAAATGTACCCATTTCCATGAGCCTTTGGATTAATCGTGAATGGTGCACTATCAAAGTATTACTTATCATAAGTGACATAATCAAATTCATAGTGGATAAACTCTGAGTAAACTAGCAATTGCACCTGACATTGCAAAGGAAATGTAGTAAGGTGGCAGCATAGGTAAGAGTAGAAAATAAGAATGGAAATATAATAAACATTAAATTCAACTTATTCAACAAACATATACATAGAGTGAAACCTCTCTAAGATAATTTTTATCATGAAGGAAATTATTTGTGGAAAAAATAATAAACTCCTCACTACATATAAAATGAAAAGAATTACAATATGTTACTTGAAATATTAGATTAATATTTTTGATGTTTGGATGTCATCTTCATTGATAAAATTGACTACAACTGATAAGAACCTTAATAAAAACTCCACTGACTTGGTTCATGTTTTTGTTTCACATAAGATTAACATGTTCATTTAGAATTTTTAATTCAAGAAAATATTGAATTCTGAAATCAAACTTTTTGTTAAAGTAACTAGAGGGGAACATGTCCCTTTCATCCAATGTAAGAGTTTTGGCATCTATATCATCTGTTACATATTTCTCTGAATATTTTCCACTTTCCCATGCATGACTGATTGCTCTATCAAATGCCCATTCAGAAATCAAAATAAAGGTGACACACCACTTCATATGGATCCAAGTATGCTTTAAAAATCTATAGAGACATAGTTCTAAGATTGCTTGGGTTCAAGAAACATAATGGAAACTACAATGCAAAGAAATTCTACTGATTGAATCTTCATTTCTTATGAATCAATTATAAAATGATGAGAAATATTTTCCGAGATAATCATGTACTCGTGTGAATTTATGGAACATAAAAATTTCCAATTTGTAGCAATATTCCATCTAAGTCTACTATGTTCCTTTATTTTGAGTGAAGAATACAAAATAATTGTCTTATTGTCACACCAATTAAGTCTAGACTCTAAACTCCGAAAATTCCATTGCTTGAAAACTCTAAAGCTCCAGCGTAAAGAAACTTGAAAAGACTTTTAAAGCAATGATGGTAAAAGTTTTGTTGAATCGATTCATTTTGGCTCGATAAGAAGCATCAAACTACCAACAATTTATTCATTAACAAAAATTTTGTACACTTCCAAGAAATAACGGCAACATTCTTTAGAATTCCGCTTACAATGGATGTTCATACTACATAGGTTGAGAGTGAACCATTAAAAAATATTTGAATTCTTGGGTAGATATTGTATCTAAGTGTGATTGTGCATGTCCAAATGTTGAAGGTGGAAGAATTAAGCGTCAACCAATATGGAAAAATACTGGTGAATAATGATTAATGAAGAGAAGCAACAAAAAATTTGGTAAGTTTAATTAAACAAAACTTTGGAATTCCTTGTATAATAAGGATATTTCAATCATTATGAACCATTATGTTAATTTTTTGAAATAACAGCAGATAAAGAAGTATTGGAGAAGAGAAAGAAAATAAGTATTGACAAACACATTCATAAGTGAAATAACATAACTATATTTCATAGGTATAATGGAGCAAGTTGATGATACACGAGAGAAAAATTATAGAATTGTCGAATAAAATAATTCTCAGAAAATTGTATAAAAAGGAAAAATAATTTACATTGCATAAATGTAACTCGAGGAATCATACTCCAAAAGTAACAAAGTTCAGTAAGTTTAATTGAACATGAATTTGGGATATCTTGTATGATAAGGATATTTCAGTCAATGTGAACCATGGGAATAAACAAATATTCTAATCTTTTACTATACTTTGTTGAAATAATACCAAATAAAGCAGTAAAGGAGAAGAGGAGGTAAATAATTGTTGTCAAACACATTCATAAGTGAAATAAAATCAATGTGTTTTAGAGGTATGATGGAACAAGTCGATGATACATGAAAGGACAATTATAGCCATATCCAATAAAGGAATTCTCAAAATTTTGTTTTAAAATAATAAATAATTATTACATTGCATGAGCGCAACTAGAGGAATCATACTCCAAAAGTAATGAAATAATAGTCTATAAATAAACATTGAAATTAGAAATCCCGTGAAAGGGAATTTAAAATAACCAAAAAAAATTAAGTTAATTCTTCCAACATACATGGTATCATTTAGGGAGGGTCGATGTGCCAGCTTAAAAGTTGGAGTAAACTTTAGTACATATAATAAGAAACTATAATAAAAAAAGGTCGTAGCCATTGTAGTAAAATAGACTATGGTGTCGAAAAGATTAAGGACAAACCCTCGTCTAGTTATATATCAATTATAATATAAGGGCGTAGCTACTATAGTAAAATAGTCTATGACATTGAAAATATTAAGTACAAACCCTTGTCAAGTCATCAAACCTAGAAAGATAACAAAAAAAATATGAATAGAGATCTCTCAAATAATAACAAGGAAGAATTTTGATAAATGATACCATAATCATGGAAAGAGCATAGCATTGTATGAAAGTTTTTGGGACGAAAACATCTTACTGGGAGGAAAATAGTAATATATTTCCCATTGAAGCCTCTGGAAAAAATCATAAACCATTACAGGAAAATGAACTCTCGCTGCATAGAAAATCCTAATAAGGGACAAACCCTAGAAAGCGATAGAGTATAGCCTATCTACATTGACAACAAAACCAACATGAGACCAATTCAAACCAACCTCGCATATCATGAGTTTTCTGAATCCTTCTAAGAAGAACCCCCAACTTGAGTCTCGTGTTTAACGTCATTGAACTTGGACCATGCCCGTAATTACTACCATTTCCAATTTTTAGATCCATTACAAGGGAATTAAAAAGTGTAACTTGAACTATAACAACCTAATCAAGGAATTTTTTTTAAAATGAGACTTTCTAAAGTAAGAAATCCTAACAGATATGGCTATGAGCCAACTAATTTCAGTTATTTTTACATTAACTAATTTTATTTTTCTAAAGCTATAATCTTCTGATTATTAAAAAATTTCATTTTGTTTTCTAAAGACACAATTACAAAAATCTAGTCTTCTCACTATTACAAAATGTCATTTTTTTTTGCTGAAGTTATAATTATAAAATTCCAAACATTAAAAAATTTCATTTTGTTTTTCTGAAGCTAAAACCAAGTAGTATTTAGAATGTTAAAATTTTCCATTTTTTTTAGTTGAAGCTACAATTACAAAATTCCAAACATTACAATATGTAATTTTTTTTGCTGATACTAAATCCATGTAGTCTTCTAACTATTACAAAATGCTATTTTTTTTTTTGACACTAAATCCATGCAGCCTTCTGACTACAAAAAAGGTTTTAGTAAATTAATATAGTATATTAAGTTTGATATAATACATATTGTTTATTTCTATCTTCCATTTCAATTTCCACAAATAAATCATGTCTACGTTTACCTTAGATGCTCAATATTATGAAATGCATGTAGTTATCCTTGTAGGAATATTACTTTCATGAATTTACTTATTCATAATGTAGTTTTAAAGGGGATATAAATAAAAGATTTGAAATAGATAATATTTTTCAATATTACTATTGAGACCCCCTGATCGGGATGTAGAGTGGAAGGTCAGCCCTCCCATCACCATTTATGATGGATGCCTCACTAATGAATCCAAACACCCTCCACGTGACTGGAAAGGGTGGTAGGGCATCCTTTTTCATGCATAGTGACGCAAGGCGGAGGGACAAAGGCCCTCACAATCTGTCAAATAAACGTATGTGGATGGTGTGGGGGTTTTCTTGTGAAGGTGGAAGCTGGTGCAGACATGGTAGTAGAACGACAACCCCTCCTTGACTCTCGACCATGGTGAACTTAAAGTATGTTAATGTTCTCTCTGACGCCTCTCATGCCATGGTTTTTTTACACCTTTTTGTTTGGTATTAATGGGAGTATGAGGGTATGAAGTCAGCGGTGCATAGGAATTTTCTTAGTATCAGGGAGCCGTGGGGCAATAGGAAAGTTTGCCTCGGTGTTGTCAGGTTTTTTCTGGGTTTCTTCATGTGGCATAGTGAGAGTAAGATCATAATGGGGTATAAGTATTAAGGGGTTGAGTCGGGCAAGGATGTTTACCCTCTGTCAGGAGTGTGGGAAAGTGCTCGGAATTTGAATGACACTGGTTCCACATCGGTTATTACCACAAAGAAACACCATGTCTATACATGAAAGGTGAAGGATTGGTGGGATTTGACTCGGGAATGGGACGAAGGTAAGCAAACCAATTGTGAGAAGTAGGAAGGTTGGAGGCAAGTTGGGTGGGCAGCTCCCCTGTTTGGGTTGGGGTTGCTGGTTGAAGTCCAAGAGAATGGGTGTGATAGGATGGTTTCGGGGACAATTCAGGTTAGGGGATCGCATAGGTTAAGCATGGCGCTCAGTAGAACCGCAAGGGAAAATCGGCCAACCTGCACGTCACACATGGAGTCAGGAAATGAGAAATTGACCTACTGCATGCCTAGGGGTATGATTGTAATGGATATTACACTGAATGGAATGATAGTTTGTTGTATTTCACATAATTATGCTTCTGTGTTGGTCATTAGACAGGTAAGCTCCTGGGATCTCGAGACTATTGGAAGTCTTATCCTCCCACACCTGTTCGAACATTGAATAACCATTCAGACAAGGAGAAAGATAAGATGGCTTTGTTAAAGAGCCCAACATCACGAGGTTGAGGCTAAAAAAATAAGGGAAAAGAGGTCGAGGGAAAACCTAGCTCCCCCAAGGGAAATCCGAGGGCCACGAGTCCCACTGTGGAAATAATGCAAAACATCGTGAAGGCCTACCATGAAAATACATCAGAGAAAATAAAAAAAAAGTAATTGAGAAGTGGGAATTTGACATCATCAGAAAGGCTATAATAATGGAAATGGATGCACAAGAGTGTAGGGGTCTTGTCCCTGATCTAGGGCAATCGCGACATAGATTGACACAGTTGAAAGAAACCTTGTTTCTTTATGGGTCCACGAAGGGTGGTCTCCACAAAGCCTTCAAACATATTTCTATGAGTCTAGCCACCATAGTTCAAGATTTTCCATAATACGAGAGTGAGTTTGATACAGCTGAAAAACAAGATGGGCGCCTCGAGCACATGGAGTATCACCTCCCATGCATCTCCAAGCCGACTCAGCAGGGTGGCACTTCAGTCCAAGATCGAACACCTATTGATTCTACCTCGACTCAGGAGGCAGAGTAGTTCCATGTTATTCATTGCAACTATTATTTAATTGGTTATGTTTATATGGAGATATATTTTACATTTTCATGGTTAACTAGTCTTGCAAGTAGGCAAGTAAAAAAGAAAGTTGTATGAACATTCAGGCATTGGTAGCTTGGTATGATAGACTAAGAAATTGACATTTTTGGATGGAATACCATGCCATCAGGTGGCTAACACACTTGGTTTCCTTCTTAGGAAAATTTGAGGGCACCTAATAGTTTTCATCTGGTTGTATCTTGCTTTTACAAATTAATGAAAAAGGAGGTAATACCAAGCTTACAAAAAAAAATTATTACTATTAGGGCTATTATAATTAGAACCAATGGTGAGGTTATGGACATCTCTTCAAGTGAAAATTTCATGGTATGAAGAAAACACATATAACAGGACAGTTTCTAAATGATCAATATTCCATTTACTCATGATGAGAGGTTCATAGTCTTTGAGGTTTGAGGATTGCATGTAGATTTTACATGCTCGTTAGTTATACCTTGTGAGGTACTTCATATGGTCCGCCATCATGGAAATGTGTACTTTCTCTATGTTGTATCAACCTCTCCTTACAATACTTATACATGTCTAAGATTAATTATCAATGCTTATTTATATATTTACAACCATTTACATATAGAAGTCAAATAGCTCATTTTTGCAACAAGTTTTAAATAATATTAGCATGTTTACAAAAACATTATTCATATCCACTTGAGAGGTCTTTAATAGTTTTGAATAAGTACATTAGCTCAATAGTACAAATCATATATATTCACCTTCAAATCAAATCACTTGTTTATACACCCAATCAAACTATCTAACAACATTAAGTAACACTTCATATGTTCATGATTCATATATATTTATGACATGAATAATTATTAAATGATATTATAATCCAAAAGGTATCAAACAACATTCTACACAGAGAACATAAATCAAGAAATTCATATAATGAACAAATCTAAAATGTACTCAATTATTGTAAATGATAGTGAAAAGAGATGCATTACAATACTTAATATAATATTACATAATATGGACACATAATATAACATAATATAATTGGTTTCATGATTTTTTAAATATTTTCCAAATCAATAAAAACAATTATTTATTGCCACTTATATTTATCTTGGTGTAAGAGAAACTATATTCTAAAAATGTAATTTGAGCAAGTAATGTGGATGTTTAATAAAATGTTATATAATGAACGTTGAAAATATAGTATGATATATAAATGATGATATATTTATAAATAGGAGGATGCGTTATGATTTTTTATTGCCTTTATGGAAAGGGGAAAATGTTACTTATAAAGAATTAATATAGCTTCCTACAATTTAAAGAGTGTAATGTATCTAAACAAAAACTTAAGGATTATGAATGGAAAATGACTATAGTCTATTCCTCCATATTTCTAGTCAATGGACAATATAGAATCCTTAGTTTTAATGAAATATATATGAATTATATTAGAATACTTGATTAAGGATGAATGTGTAATGATTATATTACACTTTAAAATTTAAATTAGGAAATATGAAAATTTTGAGTTGTGTGGAAAAGAAAAATTTTAAATTACTTTTTAAGCTCGTAGTACCTAAATTTTGATAAACACCAAATTAATTATATAAATACTTATTTTATATTATAAATAACACGAATAACCTCTATATATATTAACAATATTTATTATAAAATAGTTAAAATTATTACAATAATTAATCCGTGTGATATATAAGTAGTTATAACCATACTCAATTTAAGAAAACAACCACATATAATTAATAATAATCTATTTAACTATTAAAATAATTAATCATTGTGTTGTATAAATAATTTCCACGCTCAATCAAACAATTTTGTGTGTATAATTTAAGACTGCAAGTAAAAATATTGTTAACTTATTACTTTTATGATAAGAAAAATGGTTTTATGCCTTTCAAATATTTGTATTATCTTTTTACCTCCGACATAAGAGATTTCATACCTATATGAAATATGATTTATTGAATATATTGAGACCAAGTTTGTTCTTTAAAATTATATTAGATATTATATCAAAAAAAATTAATGTAATATTCAAGCATTAAAAAAAAAAAATATGGCCTAACTTATCTTGGAAATAAATTACATAGTAATAGAAAATTAGCTGAGTAAACTTATGACATAAACCAAGAACAATTATCAAATTTTGTGGATATAGCAAGGGTAAGATGTTGAGGTGTTATTCAATTCCCTCTATTCCTCATATGGCTTTGCCTTCATATGACATTGTAGATGCTCAAGAGAATGGAGGGAATCCACCCAATTCCCATGTTGGTCCAATAAGGTTTTTCCAAGGAGGAAGTTCTTGTGCCAATAACGATCAATTGTGTGCATATATTTATTGAGACGTTTACAAGTGTGCTCATTGGATGTTGCCCAGTCTTCCATATCAGTAATAACCTTTGTGTTTCGAGAGTTGGATCGTGTGAGAGGTTCCCTCTACCTCCAAATGGGTTAGTTCGTCATGGACATGGTTGTAGGTAAGCTTGCAGAAGCAAGAGGAAGTTTCTTCTAGTCGGTGGTGCATACTTGTGTTGTGCTAGTGGTCTTGTTCTTGATAGTAAGCCTCGCCTTTGCAAATATGAGTGCAATAATGAGGCATCGAGGAAGGGTCGAAAAGGATGAGTAATATAATAACTAGGGAAGGGGATATAGGAGCTAGACAAAGTCGAGGGATAGCCTTGTAGCAGGGACATAGGGGATGGAGACAGGGCTATAGGGGCCACAACCTATGGGGACCAATAGAAACATCCAAATAAGAAGGGAAGGAAGTCATCCAAGGAGAAATGATACCCACAAGAGATACAAAGTAGTGGCTTAGGCCTTAAGGAAACAACCTAGATAAGTGAGCAAGCAGAGATAATAGGTTTGAGCAAAGGAATATAGAAAGAGGACAACATCGGGGTTAGAAAAAAGCCATAGGAAAAGTGAGGGGGCACAGAGACAAAGAAGGATACTAAGTGAGGAGGAAAGTAGTGATATTGTATTCGAAGCTTGCTCCCAAGAATGGGTATATAAACTCTGACAGTGAAATGGTTTGAGCGCATGGGCATTTCGATGGCTCTCTAAGCTGTAAGAAGGAAGAAAGTGCAAAGAAAAACTTAAGGCTTTGACTCTCGAAATTCTCATGCATGTTCTTATTTTGTGCTTGTTTTGGATGGTAAAGTTTAGAGTTAAGGTTCAAGTTCAATGATAAAATTTAAGGTCATGGTCATTTAAGAGGTCAAAATTTGCTATTTAAGTATAAATAGGGATATCAGGTATCACATAATCTACAACACTACTTCCAGACCTATGAATACAAGTCACTTAGTTGGAGTTCGGGTGCCTCATTATACGATTGTAAATTAAAAAATCTCAAAAACTATAAAGTCTTCCAAATAAATTTTCAATTAAATCTTGAAAAATTGTTTTAAATTTACTAAATATATAAACATAATAAATAATTAAAATATCGAATTATAAATATCAACCAAAAAATGATGATGATGATGATTATGGTAAATAATTGTGAGTAATACTATTAATTTACTGTATCTTTATGTATAAAACCTATGTTTTATAAGTTTATGTTTTAACTTTTATTAATTTAAGCTTCATTTTGAATAAACTAATGAAATCAATTATTATAATATATATGTATGACTTTTCACCGCATTTAAATAGATATTTATATGTTAGACTCTATCTTAATTAAAAAATAACATTTAGCTTTATATTCTAATTTCACAGGGACTTGATTATTATTTAGTCATTCTCTTCGGGGGCATGATCGTTGGATAAAACTAAGAACGTCCGCCTTTTTTTCAAATGGAAACGTTTGACACGTGTAATATTAAATGTGCATTTCAACATATGACATGTGAAAAGAGATTTTAATAGAGATTGGAAGGGAAACCATGAGGATCCGGAAAGCCAATGTTCAAAAGTCTAGACTACGCCGTATTTTGATTGGCGTTTTACTTCACCATTTGTATCACCGATACATGTTGGAATTTAGGATTATTCCTCAACAATAAAGAGGAAACAAAATTTCTTCTTCTAACATAGAGATAACAATATAAACAATATGTACAGTGATGGAGTAAAAAATCTATTTCATTAAAAGAAAAACTGATTATTACAAAATGAAATTCTTCCCTTAGAATTGTTTTTCTGGATTACAAAAAAGTTCTTCTCTACTGTTACAAAACACAACTTTTCTGTGTCTTTAGACTTACACTGCTTCATACAGGTTTTCTCACACTTCTCTCAACATATTACACAGTCACTCTCTTACGCTCACTTTGTTCTATTCCATATGTTTATATATATTGTAAACATTCATGTTTACAATATATGTCAAGAGACATTTTAACCGAAGTTTTAAATAAAATAAAACTGTCACGGCGTATTAAAAAAAATAAAACATTAAAACAAAGGTCAACCTTATAAAATAAACTTATGATGCAAAGTCTAAACTATAACACAAACATTTTAATAAACCATGCAATGGGCTTTATCGCATCGATAAGCCTGCCCGATGACTGGGCATCAAAACAATGTGAAATGCCACTATAGGTCGAGCGCTTGTTGAGTTGGCAATGGCAGGTCCTCCTTATCACACAGTTTTGGAGAGCTGTCGACGTAAGCACTAAACCATGCAATACGCCTCTGATTGGTCTACAGCTTGTGACATGGCATGGTGGTGGGGATGGCTTATTGCACAGGTTGAAGGTGTGGTGACGTAGGCCTCAAAGGCTTGCGATAACGCATGATTATTCATAGGCGGAATGATGTGGACTGGCGGGCTCCACAGAGCTGACGTGGGGTTTTCAAATTGAAATGAATGCGTGGGAGTAATGAATGGTTGGTGTAATGGTTTTAATGGCGGGTAGGTGTGGAGTTTAAATGGTGGGGTTGTGTGGTTTTAAACCATGATTTTTGATATAGAAAAATGCTATGGACTTTATAGTCAAAAATTGGATTTGCAGGATTCTTAAACACAAAATTCATTGCACGGTGAAGTGTAAAAACAAACAAGAAATCACTGTTGCTTTTGTCCTTCAAAAAATCACATGAAAATTGAAATTTGTTTTCCTTCTGCTCAGATTGCAGTTGGGATTAAATTCTGATACTCCCCCTTAATCACAACTGTTGTTTTCATACATTCTCAGGCATTTCGTGAGATAAGTAAAACTTTTCTGTCCCAATGGTTTTTTTAAGATATCAGGAAACTTCTCTTCTGTTCTACAGTTCTTCAAATCAATTTCTCCATTGTTCACTAACTCTCTAATTTAGTGATACTTTGCATCAATGTGTTTTTTTCTCTTATGAAATACTGAATTCTTGGATAAAGCTATAGCTGAGCTATTATCACAATAAACAGTTGTGTCTTTTACCTGTTCATGACACAAATTTCTTAACATTCTCCTCATCCATAATGCCTGACATATTGTTATTATAGCTTCCACATACTATGCCTCTGCTGTTGATAAAGCCACAATTGGCTGCTTCTTAGAAGCCCATGAGATGGCTCTTGATCCCATATGAAAAACATATCCAGAGGTGCTTTTCCTATCAGCTATACTTCCAACCCAATCACTGTCAGTATATCCAATTAATTCAAAATTTTCTGAAGTGGCGTAAAAAATACCATACCTCTTTGTTCCTTTCACATACCTCAGAATTCTCTTCGCTGCTTGCTAACGTGCCTCCTTTGGGCTTTCCATAAATCTGGAAATTAAACTCACAACATGCATAATATATGGCCTAGTTTTAGTCAAATACATAAGGCTTCCAACTATGCTTTTGTACAAACTTGGATCAAAATCCTTGCTGATGTCTTCTTTGCTTAGTTTCAATCCCATCACTCTAAGAGTAATTGTTTCCTTGCAATCCTGCATGTTAAATCTTTCGAAAACTTCTTTCCCATATTTTTCTTGAGAAATAAAAATCTTATTTTCATTTTTCTCTACTTCTATTCCTAAGAAGTATCTCAGCAATCCCATATCAGTCATCTCAAATTATTCTTTCATGACTATTTTAAAATTCTCAATGATTAGTTGTGAATATCACATCATCGAAATATAAAACAACAACGAGCATCTTACGATATTTTTCTTTGATGTATTATGTGCATTCTCCTTCACATTTTTCAAACATATTTTCCAGTAGATAGACATCTATCCTACTATACCATGCTCTTGGTGCTTCTTTTAGCCCATATAGTACTTTCTTCAATTTGCATGCTTTGTGATCTTGGCTTTCTTTTTCATATTTCAGAGGTTGTTCAACATATACCTCTTCCATCAATATTCCATTAAGGAATGCTAGTTTCACATCCATTTGGTAAAATTTCCACTTATGTTGTGTTGCTATGGACAACACTGCTCTTACTGTTTCCACTCTTGCAACTGGTGCAAAAGTTTCCTCATAGTCTCTTCCTTGTTGCTGCTTGTAGCATTTGACAATAAGTTTGGCCTTGTGCCTTTCAATCTTACCTTCAGCATTGCTCTTGGTTTTATAAACCCATTTTACTCCAATTAATTCCTTGCCTTTTGGGAGATCAACTAATTCCCATGGTTTATTCTTCTCTATTGCATTTATTTCTTCATCCATAGCATCTATCCATTTATTATCTTTTACCGCTTCTTCAAAATGAATAGGATCTTCTACATGACAATATAATGCAAATAAAGAGTTCATACCTTCTTGCTCATAAATTTCATTCATACTTCTGAATTTGGTTCCTCTTTCACTTGCTGAACTTGTGCTTGTAGAAGCACTCAAATCTGCTCCTTGTGACGTGCTTGGAGAAGCAATGTCATCACTTCTCAAGGGTGTTCTCATACCTGTGTTTGGTGTCCCTTGTTGTCCTTGTGTTGGTGGAGGTGGTGTTGCTAATGAGGGATCTTTTTCAGCCATTTCTTCCTCATATTCATCATGAGACAAACATCTTTTTACATTCATTGTTTTCTCAATGCTTCCATCCCAAGATTCTTCTTTAATATAGATCATTTCTTTATGTAGAAGATTGGTGAAGATGACTGTGAAGAATCCTCGTGGTCCAAATTTCAAATCAAGATGACCTATGGGTTGCCACTTTAGTTGTATCCATTTCAATAAATCATTTTCTATTGGCCAGATGCCGATAAATTTACATATTAGAGCATGGTCTTTCATATAGCTTCTGTACACATCCAATTTATTTGGTGGAATTATGAACCTTGGCTTTTTCAATGCCCGAAGTAGGCTTTGTCCCCTGGTCTTGGCTTGCCACTCCACTCCCAGTACTGGTCCTACATTTTGAGTTGACATATTTTGTGCATTTGAAGGCCTGCTACTTTGTTCCCCAATAGTTATGTTTTTGTAGGAAGGGGTCGACCCTCCCCCGAGGCTGTCGCTAGGCACTGCGCTACCTACTTCTCCTTCCTCGAAATTCCTGTACAGTTTCAGCCTAAAACCCTAGTGGTTCATGGAAGTTACTTGGAGCTCAGTTCATATAGATTGACAATGATAGATAAGTGGGTTGGTGTGCATTTTTCTGCAGGTCATGCTATTGGGTCACAGTCACAGCTACCATGATGACAAAGTCATGCGGGTGACGGTTGCAGTCAACCATTTTGGCGAAGGTATCGTGCAACAAATGCCAAGGTGAATAATTTAATTTATTTACTATTTCATTCCACCAATTTTCGTATCATTTTGCGTTATGTTGTGAAGAAAGAGTATGAAATGGTTAGTATTTTATTTACAGATTTAATTATGAATTGTGAAGAAAGAGTATGAAATGGTTAGTATATTATTTACAGATTTAATTATGAATTACATAACCCCACTATTTTGAGTCTAGGAAATAGATCCATGGCATCTACAAATCCCTTCACCAAAGAAGTAACCAAGAGGAAAAACGCCAAAGAAAGTGAGTGGAAGAGGTGGAACTGGAGATCAGAAGATGATGTGCTCCTCAAGGGTGCATATTTCACGCCATCAGGATCACAGGTGTCTTCCACCTGCACAATAGCATACAGTGTCACACCAAAGATTTCATCCCTTGTGGAACATATTACCCGCAACGCAGGCGTGCTCTCCTGTAACAAAGGAACTCGCTACTAACTACAATTACTTACCCGCCATTATAACCACTGAATTTGCGTATCTTCAAACACTTGTTTTTTTCGAGATTGTCTCTCTTTGAGTATCCTTATTCTTGTAGTTTTTGTTCCAAAAAATTGAGCAGCGTTCCTATGTAATGCTTGCGACTTTTACAACTTTTGTTAATAATTATGAACAATTATATTTTTCGATAAGCTATCCATGCCATTGATTCGTTATTTATTACTTTCGGATGTAATTTGTGAAATATAACAAATTCAGGCTTATTTCAGAAAACAAACTCGAATCATTTTTTCATTCTTAATTTTACAATGATTATTATTATTATAATAAAAGATAAATCTCTACAATTTAAATTATACTACTAATTTAACTTTATGAAATTAATATTGAAAAATTCTAAATATAATTTGATTTCTAAAATCTAAGAAAGTGAATATCCTTTGAAATTTCGTGCGTGAAGGGAATAACGCAGGTAAATCGTTGCATGCACAGCGTTACCATGCGGGCAGCCATAGCCTGGACGGCGTTAAGCACGCAGCCCTCGTAAGTTAACAAGGCATTAGTATTCGTATCAGAGGAGGTTACAAAAGTCAATACTACGGTTTGAGAGTTTTTGAAACGAATCAAATCGTTGGTCAATACGTGGCTATTGATGAATACGAATCAACCTTTTAAAAAAAGGTTTGATTTCTTTAAAAGGTGTTTCTAAAAGCATGCAAGTATAAAGGATTCGTGAAGTTAAAAAAAAGAAAAAAAAAGAGAGAGGTGTGTCTGGGGTGAAGGTTTTTTAAATAAAGATTTATATTAAAGATTTTCAAAAGGGGATTTTGAAAAGATTTTCTTTTAATATAACTTTTGGTTGATGAATACGTATCAGCGTTTTTTTAAAAGGTTCGATTTCTTTAAAAGGTATTCCACAAAGCATGCAAGTATAAAGGATTCGTAAAGTTTAAAAAAATGGAGTGCATTAATATCTTTAATATTAAAAAAAAGAAGTGTGGTGAAAAAAAAAAAAGGTTTGGTGAAGGTTTTTTAAATAAAGATTTATATTAAAGATTTGCAAAAGGTGATTTTGAAAAGATTTTTTTTTAATATCATTTTTTTTAAATGATTATTTTTGGAAAGGTGGAGATTTCTCGAAGGTTATAAGAGATTTGAAAATTTTGCGAAATTTGTTTGTATATAGATTTTTTTTTTATTGGTAATAGAATTTAGGGTTTTGAAAAACTCTGGGAGTCTATAATTTTTTATTTTGTAAAGCATGGTAGTTTTTTTTTTAGAATATTGTGCCTTACGAGTGCGCATATTAACAACTATATTTTTTTTCCAGGGGCGATATGGAAGATAGCCTCATGCAACCATGCAATCAACTATGACAGAAGTCATGGGTCACAAAGCACGATTGAAGAAGACTAAGAAAAAAAAGAAAAAAGAAAAGGCAAACATTGATGCAGTGTTTAAAGAGGATCAGGTCGTAGCCGAGGAACTAAGATGTCTAGCAGAAGTCAAAGATTCCCTAGCTTTCAGTTTCATTCATCATGCAATGGATGAAACGATTATGTGCAAGGTAGCAAAAGCTACAACTTCCAAGGAATCATGGAAGGTCCTGGAAGCAGAATTTGGTGCAAGGGGGGGTGACATGCAGGAATAGGATATGTCACATGCAAAGATGTCAGACACAAATTTGAGAGTAGATGAGAAAAAATCTATGAGGACAACAGAGCTTGGAGAAACCCATTATGCAAGCATGCATATGGATGAAGAAGATGCAACCGAGATTGCAAAAAGAAAAGTTGAAGCCTCTGTATGCAAAGCAAATAAGAATCATATCAATGCTCAAGCACTTCATTGTAATATGGATGGTGCCGATGATGGTGAAATCCATTATATAAGCAATCATATGGATGAAGAAGATGCAACACAGATTGTAAAGAGAGAAGTTGAAACATCTGTATGTGAAATAGAGCAAGAGCATATCAATGTTCAATCACTCCACTATAGCATGGATGGTGCAGAAGATGGTGAATCCCACTATCATGAAACACATGTGGATGATGACTGCAAAGTAAAATGTGCATTAGTGAATCCAGTCAGAGCTGGTGAGTTTGTTAAAGCTAAAATTGACAATAAAATTGACAATGAGCACATGCATGCTCGGATATCCCACCATAGTGTGGATGATATGTGGTTTATTTTTTGAAACAAGGATTGATTATCGTAATACTGTAAACACTATGTTTCATGAATCATTGAAGGTTCAAGCTGCCTTTGTAGCAGCAAGATATGAATAAGTTGGAACTGCTCATGAAGCAGTGTGCGAACAAGAAAGAGCTGAATTTGGCTTAGATAAAGCTATCAATAGAGCATAAATTTGTTTGGTGGATCCAACAATTGGAATTTTTGAAGTTAAATTTGATGAAGTACCATTATGTGGTGATGAGTCATTGCACATGATGCAACAAAAAGAACATATTGATATGTTGTTATTTGGTGAGATAAACCCGCTTGTGCTTGGAAGCCAAATGGAAGATAACACGTTTGGAGTAGTAGAGGTTTGTAAAATAGTTGAAAAGAAGACAAAGAAGGAAAGGGAAGAGCAAGAAGCTCTCAATGAAGAGCATAATAAAGATGCTTTTAACATTGTTTTTCAATATGCAGGTACTCAAAATAACATGGGATCAGAATATGAAAGCAAGGTTGTTAATATGTTTGATGCATATTTGAAGATCATTGAAGAATGGATTCAAAAGCCAATTGAAAAAATTGATGCGAGTCTTAAAGCAGCAGCTGGAATAAAATAATTGAATGAAATGGCGAATAATGATTTTGAGTCCGCAGATTACAGGAAGAAAGCAACAATACTTGATGGTGAATGCGAAGAGAATGATATGGAAGTTTCTAAAAACAAGGATGAATGCAGTAAAACCATTTTTTTGCAATGGAGTCAAGAAGAGATAAGATTCTGATATCAAGAAATATGGAAAAAATAAAGTCAGGAATATGAAGTGCAAGAAGCAGAGAAAAGAAGACAATTTGAAGATGTAATGTTATGGCAACAATCCATGTTTGAACGAATATTTGAAGAGGAAGATGTAGAAGACAAGATTTTTTTAGTAGAAATTCAAGACAAGTCAAAGAAAACTGCAACAACAACAAGTGAAGAAAGCCTACAGCGAGAAAGTGCAACAGAGAATGAAACAATTTTGAGGATATAGAATTTTGAAGCAGAGAAAAAGAAAATGAAAAGTTACAAAAGTTTTGAGACATTGTAAGTCTAGCTGGGACATAGACGAGTAGGCATGTTTGAGTGATATTTTAGTCATTTTTTATTGTAAGCATAAAATACATAGTTAAGTCTTGTTTTAGTTAGGTTGAGTCATACGGTCGTAATTAAGGAGGAGTGTTAAACTAAGGTAATTACTCTCACATGAAGAGTTAGACAATGAGTTATGTAAGCAAGTCGAACTGTGTGATAGATGAATTTGGTAAGTGAGTTAGAAAGTCAATTAAGTGTGCGATGGTCAAATCGAGTTTGGTGAGTTTGGTAAGTGTGTGCATGTCAAGCGATTTATGATAAATACCCTTAGCAGGGTTCATTGTATTAATAGGAATTGATTGAGATTGAAGGTTAATAGAAGCGGAGTAGCTTATATGATTTGTGTAAATTTTTTTGTGTTTCTCCTCTCTACCTGTCCAACATATTTCAATATTTAAACTAATAATTTTTTAATATATATACATATAATAAAAATTATTACATTTAATTATTTAATAATAATTACAGAAAATAATCAAAATGATAAAAATAAAATAAAAAATATTGAAATTAATAATAATTATGAAATCTAAATGCTCATATATATAATTTTACGTAAAGATTTTTATTTATTTTAATTAAAAATAATTATAATAACATGTTCTCACAACTCAAATAATTTGTATTTAACTGTTATCTAATTTAAATTTAAAAATTAAACCTAACGTTTAATTTATATTTAATAATCTATCTTGGATATGATTATTTATTGTTTATATAACAAGTTTAACCATAAGAAGGTACCCTTTAATAAAATTTAAGCATTCCCTTATGCTAAAAGAACATTTTCATTAAACTTCTTATTAAGAACATTTTGATTAAACTCCTGATTTTTAATTTAAAACGTATTTGTACTGAGGCGTTAATGTCAACTTGACATGACAGCTTATACTAATGGTTGTGAATAGTGTTCAAAGCGAACAAAACTAGGAGGTTTATTGAGTTTAGTTGCTTATGTCAATCATGAAACTTGAAAAGACTTGACCTCACATGCATCCCCTAAGCCTAAACATGTGCCATCACGTACAACCCTTAACCCACAGTGAACCAATGTGCAAAAGACAATAAAAAACCACAATGAACCAATCTGAAAAAGACAATTAAAGTTCGGCTCATGGAGCGTCAAATGTGTGGGGAGCAGAAAAGTCCCACAAATACAAACTGATTTTTAAAATCACAAATAAATATATTGATTCTCACCTAATCTGTTTATTTCCACCTAATTGACATGTATGATAGAGTTTTCTGAGAAAATAATAAATCCAGGTCACTTCATAGGCATCAAAAGCATTCTATTGAATGTATCATTTCATTGCAAAGGACCTCTAACATGAATTTTATTACTTGAAAAAAACTCATGAACATAAATTGCTTTTTTTATTTCAATATGTATCTCAAAGACAATAAATAAATTCGAGAAAGAATTCCTAAATACGAGTGAGCAATTTTTAGTTATTTAAACATTTCATTTCATTGTAGAGGGCCACTAATATGAATTTTGTAACTTGAAAAAAACCCATAAACATAAATGGCATTTTTAGTTATAATATTTATTTCAAAGGCAATAAATAAATTCGAGACATCTAAAGACAATCTATAAAAGTAATAGGAGGGAGATTGGTAGGTTTCCTACTAAATATTTGAATTGATATTTGTTTCCTTTATAATAAAAATAAAATATTCTCAATATAAAAGAGTAATAATAATCATATTAAAAAATATATATGAACATATATATTTGTTTATTTTTAACTAAAAGGATTTTAAAACGTTAATAATGTTAATTTCATTTTTTTAAATTACTAATTTGGCATTTAATTATAAATAAATTATTTAATTTTTCATTTAAAATAACATAATTTTATATCAAAATATTATTGAGCTGAGTATGAGGTAGATGTCAAGTATAAATGTTTAACATTTAACAAAATTGACATTCAACTAAATTTATCTAATTTCAATATCTTTTCTAATTAAAAATTGATATAAACTATTATGTGTAAACAAAATATAAACTCAACATTGGTTTTGCAGAAAACTAAATAAAATTGGTTTCATCGCATAGGAATTTGAATTCCTTTGCGAGAAAGAGTGAAATAATAAAAGTAAAATAATTAGGACTCTAGATTTTGAATATAATATTTTGAAATATAATATAATATTTTTTATTTTCAAATAAAAGTACACATCTTTTTTATTGACATGAGGGTCCTATCCATTCAAGGATGGTAGAGATGTGTAATGTTGATGTAAACATTTGGACTTGGTAAAAGTAAAAATTAAATATGGTAGATATGTGTAATTTAGTGCAACCTATATAATATAAAATTTTTAATTAGTGAAAATAAAATAAAATAAACCTTATAAAAATTAATAATTAAAAAATTAAAAAATGACTCATGGTGTTGACACATGATATTCATGTGAAATATAACTCACTTGAGGGGGAAATTAAACTAGCATAGATGCATATTATTTTGTTGTTATATTTCGATACATAATTAGTTGTAGAAAATGATGGCCTTAAATCCATGTAGCCTGTAAAGTTGGAATTTGTATGAATCTGTTTGGTTTTTATGATCTAGGATGGTAGGTTTAGAAATGAATAAGCTAAACTACAAAAGTGAGTTTGGGTGAGGAGAGGCAGTGGGAGAAATATTGAATAAAATGGAACTATTAAATTTTATTTGATATGTATGCCTACTCTCATCCATTTTTTTGCTAGCTTGCCAAAAATATTGGGTAAAATATAGTACTATAATATTATATTTTACCCAATATTTGCTCTCCACTTGCTCACTTTTTATTGTGATTTTTCCTTAGATTTGAAGTTTAAAAGTAAACAAATCCAACTATAAAATTGGGGGTTTTGGATAAATATTGAGTAAAATGTAATATTTAGGTTGAGGGATAATTGGAAATATTAAGTAAAATGAAATAATGTTATATTTTAATTAGTAATTCCCCAATGCCTGGCCACTTTTTACTGGGTAGGAGTAGTAATAAATATTGGGTAAAATATGTTATTATATTTATCCAAGATTTCTTCTCAAGGATCCATTTTCATTAAAAAAATTCATTATAGTTGAGGTTCATATGTAAACTTAATTCCTATATAAATATTGATATCCCAATCTCGTAGAGATGTAATGTTTAACATTTTGACTCATTCAAAATAAAATAAAATAAGATTAATAAAATAAAAAACATGAAATTAATAATTATAGTTATATTTATATTGATAATTAATAATTAAACGAGTCTAAATCAATCTTAACCCCAAATCTATGAAGAGATTGGTGAAATCAAATTTCCTTATATACAAACCTCTTTTAATGTGAAAATATATTTTATCCTCTTTTGATGTGAAATATATTCAATCCCTCTTTGTGCTTGATATATCTCTGGTTAAGATGCTTGATAAATCCCGGGTTAATATGCTTGATAGATCTAGGGTTAAGATGGATTTCCACTAGTATTTTCAATTTCTAGCATGAAGAAGATGTATAATTATTATATTTTTTAAATGTATTTCAACATATACCTTCAATACATTACTTGAATATCCATTGTAATTTATTTATTTCAATATCAAAATTATATATGTGTGTGTGTGAAGGAAAAATCATTTTAATGTTAATTATACTAAAATATTTCAATGCCAAAAAAATAAGAAATAACTAAAAGAAAACAAAAATCAATTACTTTTTTAATAGGAGGAAAATGTAAGATTCATTTAATTATTTATATATTATTAACATATAGTATTTTAAAATTAATATAAATCATAATTAATTTTTTCAATATTAATGTGCACCTAAAAATATAATAATATAAAAAAAAGTGATATTGTGATTCATAAACAAAATATTCGAAAGCACATGCATGTTGAGTATTATATTTTAATATCAACTATATATAAAAGAAATTGGAAATGTAATGTTTTATGGTTAAAAAATTTAAGTATTTTCATTATTTTATATTTGGGATTGTAAGTTTAAGTTTTGTTGTCTACACAATCCAAAATCTTAAGAAAATTTCAAAAGCATGTAGTCCTTTTACACATTCAAAAATGGAATATGGAATATATATATATATATATATATATATATATATGATGATGATGATGATGATGGTTAACCCGACCGTGCGTTAACGTCCAAGAAAATCAAGGCGACCGACCGTGCTGCAAATACTAACCTCGAGGGTAAGCCACACCGACTTAAACTCTCTCTCATTGGTGCATCGCATTTCTGGAAAACTCCAGACCTCATAAATCAAGTTCTTGGATCTAGTCGTGCTTGTTTTGGAAGAATCGCAAAGGGAATCATGCTAAATCCCTTCATCAGACAAAGAGTGTTGCAGGCAAATATTTTATGACCGTCACGTCTCCGTACCACGGTGCTTCGACAAAGAATGGTGGCAGTGCTTTGCTCTTCATTTAACCTCTTTGAAACGGTGGCAATGCTCCTGCTGTTCACTCTCTACGCAGAGGGAAACTAGTAATGACAGCCCAAATGGTAATGTTCCTGGTTGTGGATGGTAGTGTTGCAAGAATGCAGGGTCCACGCTTCCGCTGCATTAGAGTCCACACAGTCACAACTGCATACTCACGCACTTGTTTTAATAAACAACGTTTATCCTCCTCAATATAGAGGGAAGGTGGCCTCGGCCTAGCCCTGGGCAGTGTCAATCACGCTGCCTTGGGCAGACAGCGCAGCGTTCAATCCACACAATGTCGTATCTCTCATGTACACTACGCTCTCCCTAATCACAAGGTGCCGTCATGTTCACCGCATCAGTCTGCCCAAACCAATGGAAATAAGAGAATATATTTCGTTTGTTTTCTCTATTGGTTTGGGTGGACTGATGCGGTGAGTGTGACTGCACCTTGTGATCAGCGAGAGCGTAGTGTACATGAGAGATACGACATAGGGAGTAAATATGCGAATTTGATGTTTACATTCTAGATTCTGCTGAGAATGCAGATCGGTTTATTTATAATTTGAGTGCTAGGTTGTTGTATGGCGAGGGGTGGACACTGACCATCCTTTTGCCAACATAGTTGGACTCCTTTCTCCTAATTTTTCCACTCTGGTGTACAGACGAATTCTTGTATTTGTTGGAGAGAAAGATCTTCTGAGAGATTGGGGTAAATAATATTTTTATGATGAAAGCATTTTGGAATCAAAATCAATATACATATTGAGATTAGCCATCTCAATATGAAATTATTTTGTTAGAATTTTCTACTGTAACAAATGACAAGTGAAACGTGAAGTTCCAAGTTTCCATTGACAAAGAAAAAAATGCATAAGACATGAGCAACAAAAAGAGGAGGTAATGAAGCAAAAACAATTATTATGATGGAAATCAATCGAGTTTGTGTGAGTTTTTTTATGTTTCTTGGAATAGATTCAATAGCATGTTGTATGATGAGTCACACAGTTCAATGGTAAGCAAGTATAGGATTTTTTTTATAATGCTCTTTGTAAAGTATGTACCTGATAACTCCAAGAGTTGGAGTTGTGTTGTAGGCCTTGTAAGGCATGTGTATCCCTGTAAATTTCGTGGTAATATCTAAACCACTTTGTAAGGTTCGTGGTCATTTAGAAACCATATTGCAGTGTCGGTTTGTGGTCAACCAGAAACCATGTGTAATAGTGAAGTGGACTGGAAACATGTTTGTGCCAGTATTATCCCATTGATGATGAAATCCAGTGCAAGGTCGCCGATGAAGGGATCCGGTAAAAGTTTGCCAAAGAGATCTAAGACAGATCTACTGTTAGTGAGAGTTCACCGATGAAGGAAGAGAATGGTTACGGGTCATCCGATAAAACCCACGTTGGAGGGGGATCTGTAGATATAGCTACATGTATGCAGTGATAATGGTTGACAAAACTGTGTATGTGAAGGACATCCTACGAGACAAGCAGTTGCAGCGGTTGGTACCCATGCATTCTGGTGGATGGTTGCTCCTTTATATGGATGTCGACATATCATTTTTTAGTAGAAATTCTTTCGGTAATAATCACATGTAAAAGAATGTGGTCGACGCGTTTCGAACCAACCAATGTGGTTCATCATAGTCCTGATGATGAACCACACTGGTTGGTTTGAAACGCGTCGACCACATTCTTTTACATGTGATTATTATCGAAAGAATTTCTACTAATTTATATTATGGATCACAGAAGCTTAGATTCCAAAAATATCATTTTTTGTTATGTTTGACCACAGCTAGATTGTGTGAAGTGATATCAAGACAAGTATTCATTAAGGGGGTGTGTTGGAATATGTAATTTCTACTTGTCTTCAGTTGTGACTATCTATGTATAGAGTCTATTCCTATTCAATAGGAGTTAGCTAAACCTAAGTTCCTAGTTTGGTGTGAGGTTGAGATATTCCCTCAACCAAATTATTGTGTGTCCAAGATAGCTTACCTATCTTGAGAAAATTCCTCCTGTATATATGTATTTATTTGATTAATAGAATACAATTTGCATAGTGATATTTTAGTTTGAGCTAGCCTACTTAACTCTTGAGAAATTCTATGAAAAACCTAATGGGGATATATTCTCTTTTAGGGATTTAAGGGTTCAATATGAGTTTAAAAATCCTAACTCACTTTATAATATTTAGTGGTTTATTACAATTTAATTATATATTCAAAGAGAGTAATCATATATTTAAAGAGAGGTCTATTTTTGTTTCATCGAATTTTATTTGATACAAAATTTTTCTCATGTATATTGTTAAACACCATGTTAAAAACACACATGGTGTATGAGAAAGATAAACACACACACAATAGGAAACTCAACACACAATGAAGGATAAGCGTGTAGCTCTCTTATTTTTCCATTATACATGATGTAAATTTATAGTACAATGGTGTGACTCTTGGTTTCACATTCCAAGGTCACTTGGACTCCATTGTGACTTTTCGCATTCCACACCTACCCATGGAGGATTAGGTGTTCCAACATTCCCCCCCTAATCCGAAGGGGTATGTGTGAGTCAAAGAAGAGAGTTGTAATAAAATATGAGAAGTATACATGGCAGCACTTGGGCTGAATCAAATCTCTGAAATGTTGGAAAAAAGAGGTGCTTTAAGGATGACCACCAACACTAGAACGCAAAACTTGTTGCAGTTCCCAGAACTCTTCCAAAACTGGCAAGAAGCTGAAAGCTTCTGCTAGAGGAATTCTCCCTCATAAAAAAGGGAGATCTTCAACCTAAAAGAAGGGAGGTCTACTACCTGTGACGGTTTTAGGATTACCAACAACACTGGAATGCTTGAAGCATTTCCTGGAACTCAACCAAAGCTGGCAAGAAGCTGAAGGCTTCTGCTAGAGGAAGTGTTCCTCATATATGAAAGGGAGACCTTCAACCTAAAAGAAGGGAGGTCCACCAACCAAAGATGATGGTTTAAGGTTTTCCACCAACCAAAGATGATGGTTTAAGGTTGTCCACCAACCAAAGGCATGCTCATGGGCATCCGTGTCTCTGGCTACATCTCTAGATCTGGAATGATGAATTGTGGCTCAGGCTCGCTTGAACTGTTGTGTCTCTGGCTACAACTCTAAACATGGAATGAGAGATTGTGGCTCAGGCTCGCTTGATTTGGCGTCAAAGCTTGTACATGACCACCATTTTCCCCCCTGTTAGGGACAAGGTGAGATGATGGCGAAAACGCAACTTCATGTTTGCTCAATATCTGAGAACAGGTTCTGACATGTGTTTTAAACATCTTCTTGGCTGTTGATGCCCATTGCCAAGAAGCGATCCATCCAAGATGAATCTTTGTTCTTGCAGGAGGCTTGTTTCTGAGGCATCTGTCTGAAGAATGACTGTGCCGACCACAGTGCTTGCATGGATGAAGATTAAAATAGTGATATTTCATATGGCCAACTCGATCAAAGTGTTGGCATTTTACAATCTGCTATTGTGAAAGCAGAACAGGATCTAGAACAGATGTAGGTGAACTGTCATACACGAATCTGACACTCTAAAATATGATGGGCTTGGTGTAGTCTGGAATATGAAAGGGCACATACTTGTCATATCCAAGACCAGTTCTATGCTTGTTGTGGACAAGCTCTTCCCAAGATCTGATGATGGGCTTGAGAAGTGCAGGTTGAACTATTGTATCTGCTCTTGTATAAGGAACTGAATGTGGATCAACTTCAACTTTACTGACTTGCTGCTGATGGGAGTCTTTCTCAATCTTATAAATAGAAATAGGTTCAGAATGGTGACTCTTTTGCTGAAGTTCATCTTGTTGAAGCTGAGATTCCTACTACAAAAACTCAATATTTTCTTGTGCATCTTGCAAACAACTTTGAATGTTACAAAGAGCATCCTTGCTCATTTTTATCATATCATCAACATTAGAATGAATGAGGTTATTCAACAACTCTAATGCCTCATTGATTTTAGGCATTTCTCAACAACTTAGGCTCAAAAAAATGAAAGGGTGTCGGCTTCAATCGAAAATGCACCCTTTTACAATGTGATTCAACTTTATTTCAACAAATACAAATGACTCAAGAGAACTTCCAACTATGGAATTCTCAAAGTACAAAATCTGCTCCTCAAATGATGGAGGACAATCAACAATTTTTCCAACAACTCAAATTTATTGATTGCAACTATGAAGAAGCAATATCAATACAATGTCAATATCTCTGCAAAAATATTTTGTAAATGTGCAGTTGAAAACACTATGCAAGAAGCCCTTAAGGTAGCTGATTTTTTTCTTCTTCAAGGAGTTGCTTGTCTTCACATGTCAATTTCTTCAAAAAATCAACCTTCTATGCCACAAAAAATTCAATGTAAAAATCCAACTGCTTGATATGCCATTTCTGTTGTTCACTTTTTCTCTCTGCTGTTTGCTTCCAATCTCTGTTGTTTTTTTTTTTTTAATTTAATTTAATTTAATTTAATTAAAAAAATTGAACTTTAAAAATTTAAATAGGAAAGGGAGGAATTTTAATTGGGGGGAAGGTATTATATGGGAGGGTACGGATATTAAAAAGTTTAACAATATAAAAACGAATTTAATAGAGGGGGGAGGCAGTATTTTACAACCAAGATGAGGGGGCGGTATTAAAAATAGGGTGCAGGTATTAAAAAACAGATTATTAGTGTATGCAGGTTAAGTGGGATGTGTGAAGCGAGCAGCTGTGGGTGAGGGGGATCGGTTGCAGGTGGAGGAAAGGGGAGGCTCAAGTGGGAGGAAAGGTGGGAGCTGTAGCGCGTGAGAGCTGGGCGTAGGCGGAGGTGAGGGGGTTGGGTAAGGTGTTGGGTGGAGAGTGCTGCGAGTGGGTAGGCCGCAGGGTAGGGAGGGGTGTGTGGGGTGGAACGGGTAGTAAGGGTAGGATGAGTGGATAGGGGTTGGGATGAGTGGAGAAGGGTAGAGTGATAGGGAAGGGGTGAGCATTGGGAAGGGAGTTTGTAGTGCGAGCGTGAGAGGGGTAGCAAGTTAGGGAATAGGGGATTGCAGAGGGTGCGAGAGGAAGGCCGTAGGCCGGAGGATGAATCAGAGTTTTTTATTTTTTATTTTTTTTAATATAAAAAATCAGCAGAGAGGTGAGAGAAATAGTAGGATTCCAAATATTCAGCAAGATTTTCACGAAATTTTCAGCAGAAAACTTTGCAGAATTTTCCAAATGCATAGCAGAATTGAAGAATTTTCAGAATTTTCAGAAACTTTCAGTAAAAAACTCAGAATTTTTTACTTAAAAAAACCCAAAAATTTTCTTCAAAAACCCACTTTAAACTATTTTCCAGCAGCTCTCCAAAATGCAAAATTTAATAGGTAGAAATTGCGGGAAAAATGAGCAGTGAGAAAACCTGCAGAATGCCCCCTAAATGTTGCTCTTCTTCAAGATGAAATTTCTGAATGCTGCATCTTCTCAATGCAAATTTTTGAATGCTACAGAAATATTGATGAGTGCGGCAAAAAATACTGCTGCAGAAATCTCTGAGTGCTGCAAAAATTATCAGAATCTTTGCAGATATGCACAGGCATAAACAGAAATGGCTCACTCAAGGTTGAGCTAGTTATGGACGTGTCAGCTCCAATACCATTTTAAACACCATGTTAAACACATACATGGTGTATGAGAAAGATAAACACACACACAATAGAAAACTCAACACACAATGAAGGATGAACGTGCAACTCTCTTATTTTTCCATTATACATGATGTACATTTATAGTACAATGGTGTGACTCTTGGTTTCACATTCCAAGGTCACTTGGACTCCATTGTGACTTTTTGAATTCCACACCTACCCATGGAGGATTAGGTGTTCCAACATATATTAATTTATTTTTTTCTTTATTTCCACTTGTAATACAAGTTTTCTATTTTCTTACCTGTTTATGCCTCTTGATAACCAACAATGAGAATTTCAATAAAATAACATATTATTCTAGTATTTTTTCTCAATCATTTATTCAACCTTGGAACTTGAGTTACCTTAACTAGAAATACTTATATGAAATTATTTTAGTAATAGGCTATAGGGTTTCATGTTCCTTCCATCCTTGAACTATCTAGTATATCCAATTTCCCTTGAGCTCTCCCTCTAACCGTTAGGTAAAAACAAGGAAGGTATTTGTAGTTGTATCACACACACCCTATACAACGTCCTGAAAACACTTTCTTAGGTTTACCAGTATTTCTCTCACAACCCTTTCTTAGGTTTACCAGTATTTCTCTCGCACTACTAAGAGTTAACCAAATATTTTATTTATCTCCCAGAACATCTAACCAAGATTCCACCACAGGGTATCTCTCCTTGATCCGTAAACTTCCGTGGATATTCCACTAGACAATTTGTGACAATAGATCCGATAAAATTATACACTATTACAATTTTAATATATTGATTCATCTATATATTTACTATTAATAATACATAAATGAAAATGAAAATCATGAAAATAATAGAGAACAACAAAATAAAGTTCAAACACACACATAAGATGCAAGATATTCTCTCTTAAACCTTTTAGAGAGAAAACTAAGCTGGAAGGTGAGGTCACTCTGCCGTCTTTATTTGTATAGAGATATGATTTCAAGTACAAATAAGTATGGAATGTGGTGTATGGGATTCTACAGTGCACAAATACTCGTTTTATTCTCTACCTCATATCGCTCCTACCTATTTTTTCTTGTTTGTGGAGCAAATGTGCTCGACAGAATGGAATGCCTCTTCCTCCTAGTGACACGATTATAAATCATCTTGATAGCCTACTAGTGGTTAATTTTTACTACTTCAACTCTTAAATAGAGTTACAATATACACTCTTCTAGATTATTTCAGATCCTAATAATGTGGCTACACTCTTTTCCCTGAATAATGGGGGCTGACATGACATCTTCCCGAAGTATGATAAACATGAAGGTCAATTTCTATGTGGCATAACTTTTTTCACATACTGATTCTAATTGACGTGCTTCTTGTGTCATTGGAAATATCTGTATGTGTAGAATAACAAAAAAATGTGCAGTCATAACGAGGAAAATTTTTACCCCAAAAAAACTTTTTTTTATGCCTCAAAATACTCTTGGAAGGTTTTAGACCATGTTTTGCAAAAGTAGGTCTCGCCAATAAAAAAGGTCCCTATAGGTAATTCCTACACCTTTCCCACTCTTAATGCATTAAGATGGATGAAAATCAATATAATGATCCAATTTGGATGAAACCTCCTCATTTGGGAGTCTTTTGGTCCCCAAAATATTATACTCGATGACGTGAGGAAATGTTTCCTCCACCTTCTCTCTAGTGTACCATTTAGCTTTTCCTATAAGTTTTCATTTCAACCCAATCTACCAACTGCCATATTACCCCTATCTTGTAGTCAGGTACCGCTTCTACAAAACTATAACTTTGGTCAACTCTTCTCCAGAATCCGGTGTGAAATCCTCCCCAAATTATAAAACTTATTCCTCTTCTGGATCTAACATGGAAGGCTCAAGGAGTTTCAAATTATCTACATTCACAAATAAGTAAATGCGCGTATATGGTGGTAAACTGAGTCGAAAAGAATTATCACCCACCTTTTCTTGTATATGAAAGGGACCATACCTTAGAGCCTTGAGTTTCTTACGAGGCCTCTTCAACCTCTCCTTATTCAATTGTAGCCATAGTTTTTATCCCACCTTAAACAATTCGTATGTTCTATGTTGATCATGCCTAGCCTTATCCTTTTCGAATTTTACAGTGCTTCTTATACTGGTAGATGGATCTTATTGATCTTATCTATAAATTTATCAGCCCTTGAAGCATATCCTTTGAGATATTCCCTTCTCCTTTTTTCCCATATGAAATTTGCAAAGGTGAAGGTGTAAAATATCCAAAAAAAAAACTCAAATGGGGACTTTCCTTTAGAAGTGTGAATTGATCTCTCATACAAATGTTGTATATATACCATATTTTCATCCCATGTATTTAGATGCTTTTGGTTGTATCCCCTTAGAATTTTTACCAAAGTCCATTTGAATACCTCTCTCTCTGGATGGAATTTTGTAGATCTCTTCAACTTCGTGTCCATATTCTCCCACAATGTATTCCATAATGCATTAAGAAATTTTGTATCCTTGTATGAAAAAATTATCCTTGGTATCCCTAAGTGCACCCAAAAGTTTCCAAATAACAATTTTTCCACGTATTTCCCACTTATGGTATTTTTACAAGGCATCATAACACACATCTCGCTAAACCTGTCAAATACCATGAAAAAGTAGTCAATTCCCTTCTTGGTTGTTGGTAAACCTGCCACTAAGTCCATGCAAATTTTTTCCAAAGGATGATTGGGTACAGGTAAGGAATCTTATAGACCCTATTTCCTATTCCTAGGCTTGTTGGTACACCAAAGAATGCATCTTATTATGAACCTAGTTACCTAATCCTACACCTTGGGACAATACACATACTTATGAAAGTTAGCTGTGGTATTCCTTACACCAAATTTTCGTACAACCTTGGAGGTGTGAGCCTCTTTAATTAATTTCAATCTATAACCTTTAGGAACACATAAATGATCAAAACAGTGGAGTAATCCATCCTTGAGATGGTAGTAAACAATTGTGTCACCATCGTTCATGTTCACATGACTCTCACTCTGAAACTGTCGATACACTTGCTTAAAGTCCTCATCCTATAATTATGCCTCTCTGTATGGATCATGAGTGAATTGATCCATGTGCATAAAGTCCCCAAAGTTGTGATCTTTGATGTGGGTAGCCTTGATAGCATGCTGGCTAACATTTTTGTGCTTTTGTTGGTGTACTTGATCACTAAATGAAACTAATATATAAATCCCATCCACTTGTAGTGGTTGGTTTGTTGTGGCTTACTGTAGGTCAGCAAGTACTGTAATGGTTGGTGATATATGTGAATTATTGTATCCTTTCCCATTAGATAGTTCTTGCACTTCTTAACAAATTTCACCATGGCATGGAGATCCTTGTCATAGGTAAGGTAGTTAAGAATTTTCCCACGAAATACTGCAAAATGGTAGCATACATGCCTTCTTCCCTTCTTTGAGATAGCACCCATAGCATACCCACTTACATTTGTCTACACTTCAAAGGGTCATTACAAGTTTGGTAATTCCAGAATTGGTGCTTGATTTATATTCTTCTTTAACTCTTCAAAATCCATATGCTAATCCTTTCCCTATTCGAAACTCTTGCCACTTTTTTTTATGGCATGGAGCGATGCCGCTACCACTAAAAATGAGACTGTGAATTTCCTTAGTACTATATTTCCCCAATGAAACTTCTGGCCTCATAATCATTAGTAGGGAACAAACATTTCATGATGGCATCCATATTGCAAGGATATATATTTAGCTATCCTCCACCTATTACATACCCTAGATACACCAAATATTGTCGAACTCATACTTCCTGAGATTTGCTAGAAGCTAGTTCTTATTTGATGTTTCCATCACTTGCATAAAATGTTATATGTGCTCCTCCCATGTAGCATTTTATACTAATATATCATCCAATATGTGAGGAAAATGTATAATTATTGTATTATTTAAATATATTTTGAAATAAAACTTCAATAAATTACTTGAATATACATTTCAATTAAATTATTTCAATATATAATTTATAGATATAGAAAGAGAAAATCATTTTAATTTTGGTTATAATGAACTATTTTGATGCCCAAAAATAATGACTAACTAAAAGTAAAAAAAGAAAATCAATTCCTTTCAAATGAGAATAATAAGAGGTAAATGTAAAATTCATTTAATTATTTATATAAAACTAATATATAGTATTTTAAAAATATTGATAACAATAAAAAATTTAATATAAATCATAACTAAATTATTTCATTATTAATGTGTATTCAAAAAATATATTAATAAAAGAAAATTCCATGGAAATTTGTAACGCCCCTTGATCCTGTAAATATTTGTCATTTATTTTTACAATGAAAGACTTGGAAAATTCTAGACTAGGTGAAAGTATAGTAAAGAAACTTTAGATGCTAAAGTTTATTTTATTTTATTTCTTAAAAAAAAGGTTATTACAAGTCTTGGAGTTATGGGAAAAAAACCCTAGAATAAAATATTTGATTTCCAAGTAGTTGAGGTAGTTACTCCCTCCTCCCTTGGATATTAACACATCTCATTTTGTGACAAGAAGCCAAGAGATGCATCAGAGGGAAGAGGGGCGTGAGACAACTAAAAGGAGAGAAGAAATATCGAGCATGATGATGCCAATATGAATTAAGATATGGATAAATGGTGTTCTTGACTTGGACAAGAGCTAATGGCAGCCTTGAAGTTTAAAATTTATTGTCTAGATTAGGATTCTTTAGGCCTAAGAGAAAACTGCCAATCTTGTTGGTTGGGTGCTGGAGTATTATTGCTAGTTTAATTTCATGAATGGTTGAACTTATGAAGATAAGTATATTTGAAATTCAAACTAACAATAGCTCTATTTTAAAAAAAAATGTGTATTTTCTTCTATGTTTAATCATGAATGAAATGGAATAGTTTCAGAATGAAGATTTAATGTTATTTTTTTAGTAACAATAACTAAATAGTAATGTGTGAGCGTAATATCAGACTTGGGAATTTATATTTACGTATAGAAAACATATAATGTAAAAAAAAAATAAAGGGGTTTTCCTCTAAGGAGAAATAAGAAAAACTATAACAAATTATTTTCAATTTCCTCCGAAAACATTTAACTGTTCTATGTTAGTCTATCTAGAGGTGGTTAGTTCCCTATTGAAAACTATGATTTGCATGGAAACAATCCAACCTTATGAATAGAATACCCTGTGTACTCAGGAGATAGGAATCAAAACACCAAAAAGGTGGGTGAGATCCTGAATACTCGCATTGGATAAAAGAAAAGAAAAATAAACCTCTTTCTATAAGTTATAATTGTACATTGATAAAAAAAAAGGGAATTATATAACTATATGTCACAAATGAATCCTTGTCGAATAGAGGTAAATAGTAGTGATGGTGGAAACCTTTCTACAATATTAGTTAATGAACACAAAAGGGTCGAGGTTGGTCCTATGGCCTCATTAGAATAACCCAACAGCCTAACAAAAAATCCTAGTGCCTTGGGTAACCAAGTAATATTACAATGTTTATGTGAGACAAAGAACCCTATAAAAATATGAATAAGCCATTTTCATAAAAGAAATAATGTATAAAGATCTATAAAATATAGCATTAATATAAATATATGGAGAAAACCAAAGAGGGATTTGTAACAATATCACTCTAATTTTTAAATAAGCAACGAGTAACTTGAGTTCTTGCATAAATTGAAGAAAAAAATATGAAGAGATTTTTGTATTAAATAAATAACATACTAGGTAGAAAATAATCTCAATGGAGGGTATGTTGTTTGTGGAATATCCAAAACTTTAATTACTTTAAACTAGAGGTAAAATATTAAAGAAAATCCTTCCCATATATCTGATTCCCTAGTGGGACAATACCCAACATAAACAGTACATCCCTATACATATACCAAGAAATTTTTGAGAACTATTCTCAGAAAAGGAGAATTTTCAACCAAAACCTAAGGAATAGGACACAAAATATCATCTGGTGAAGTGAATTTCTCAACAAGAAGAAATAGTAAATTTTACAAGAACACCTGCAAAATCAAATAGGGCAAGTCGCGAGTAACCCAAGACCCAAATACAAGAAAAAATCTTCGAGTGATGGTTGTGATCATGAGATTATTTATTGGAGAAACCCTAGGATACCTCCATGAAAATTCCATAAGGGACATTCAATTCTTCTGAAAAATTGCGGAAGAAAAACATAAAAAAAAATCTCTTCTTAAGTGAAGTTCCCAGGGTAGCTCACCTAAAGAACCCTCTTGATAGTAACTCAGAGCCTAAGTATTACACCATGAAAAAATGTATAAGAAAAAAACTTATGAAATACCTAGAAGAAAAGATAAACATCCAAACAAATTCCTCATGTAAAGTTACCAATGGTTAGTTGTTGCATAAAGGAAGTAGACAGTGTTAGATTTCATCGATGTTACATAATGTCCCTAGGTCTATGTCAAAAGCTTGAGAAAATTATAGAAAAAGGGAAATATTGATAGATTGGTCCAAATAAAAATATAACCATGCAACCCGAAAGTTGGAATACCCTACATTGGGTGGATAAGGTGATTTACCCAATGGAAAAAGGATTATGGTTGTAATCTATTGCAAAGATGCTTTAGTGGAGAAAGGGTTCGAATGAGCCAGAGAACAAGTTAAAGTGTGGGGTGGTTACCCCAAAATTACCCTCGGTGCCCATCAATCATTTAATCATGTCATATGAATCCAACAATGGAGTTATTACCATATGTTGGTAGAGAAGGTCGACACCCACAATATAACACTCCAGAATTCTATCCTTGCACCAAATCAAGGGTTTCCAAATTCGGATGTTCAACTCATCCCTGGGGCTGAATAAATGTACACGATAATTAAAAATTAAATTTTTAGATAAAAATCATAATAAATATATCAAAAATTTGTATGAAAATTAGATAGATAATGAATAATTTAAACAAAGTCGATAAGGCATTTCCAAGATTTTGATTTAATGGTGGTAGTAGTGGAAGGTTAATAATAATAATAAAAAAATGGTGATAATGGGTGTTACAAGTGGTATCTAATCCATGTTGCAATACTGAAACATATTTGGAGAATTGAATAACAAATATATTTGTGTCCACAGAGAAATCACAATGACGACAAAAACTAAAAGTAAACAACCAATAAGGCCATTGTAGAATCTATTCCTATGCCAATTTTGAGAGCTAATCTGAAAATGTGGGTCCAATTGGGAGGAGAACACCAAAATCCCACTATTATGTTGTTGGAAACAATTCAACAACTAAAGTATGATATGTATCATTTGCACGATGTTATGAAACCAACTCCAAAAATGGAATAAAAGAGAGATCAACTCTTTAGAAATCAGCCACTTTGAGGGGGACACCTCCAATACATTACATAAATGAACAATTCTTGGATGATATAAATGAAAAAACCTTGTTCTATATATAGGGGTCCATGGGGTTACAATAAAATCCTATCTGACCTAAAAATAATAATGTAAGTAAAAAATAATAACAATATGGGGGTTATAGGGGTACAACAATAACAATAAGGGGGCTACACTAATAACAATAGGGGACTACACTAGTAATATGGGGACCTAACATGCCCCTCTCCTTCAAAAAAGTGTTTTCCTCAATGCTTGAGTAGCTCTAGATGCTTCTGTATAAAATTCTCATCCTCCCATGTAGAAATTTAGTGGGTAAGTTCTTCCACTTGATGAGATACTCTGAAATTGATTGATTTCGTAGCTGTCAAGTTCTTGTTTGCGTGACTATTTTAGGTTCGAATATGATTTTTCCTTCCTCATCAAGTTCTGGCAGTATTTTTTGAACTAGAATTTTGTCACTTGTAACCTTATTTAAGCATGAAACATGGAAAATTGGATGCACTCACAAAGTAGTGGGAAGCTCCAATTTGTATGCCATAGTACCAATGTTTTGCAACACCTTGTAAGGACCACAGTATTTTGGTGATAATTCATTATCCTTAGTAGCTTGCTTGAGGGACATTTTTTGTATGGTTGTAGCCATAAAAATACCCAGTCTCCTACATCAAAACTTCTCTTGTTTGGATGTTCATTTGCCTGTTGTTTCATTCAATTTTGTGCCAAATTTACGTTATCCTTTAAGAGTTGGAGAACTTGTTGTTGATGATCGATGTGATATTCCGCTTCTTTCACCTTAGAATTTTCTCTTAAATATGATGTGATGGATGGTGGATGATAACCATAAAGTGCCACAAATGGAGCCATTTTTGCTGCAGTATGGAAGGAAGTGTTATACCACCATTCAACCAGAGGTAACCACTTGACCCATTGTGTTTGTTTATCAAATACAAAAAAATGAAGATATCCCTCCAAACATTTGTTCATTATCTCAGTTTGGTCGTCATATTCAGGATGATAAGATGAGCTATGAGCTAGTTGAGTACCCAAACAAGAAAATAATTCCGTCAAAAAAATTCTAGTAAAAATGGGATCTCTGTCGCTTACCATAATCTTTGGGTTTCCATGTAGCTTTTGAATTGTTTCCATAAATGCAGTAGCAACTGTACTTGCTTTAAATGGATGAGATAATGAACAAAAGTGTGCATACTTGGTAAGTCTATCAACTACAACCATGATGACACTATTTCCTTTATAATTTGGTAAACCTATGATAAAATCCATTGAAATCTCCTCTAAAAGTTGACTTAAAATGGATAAAGGTTGTAGAAGACCTGGGGTCTTAATTATCTCAACTTTATTTTGCTGGAAAACCAAACATTCTGCCACAAAATTTTGAATATCAGATTTAAGGTCATCCCAAAAAAATTCTTTCTTCACCTTGTGGTAAGTTTTTACAAATCCCGAGTGTCCTCCTAAAGGAGAATTGTGCAATTCCAAAATAAAATTTTGTTTTAGTTGGGAATTATTACAAATATATAAGTGACATTTGTACCATAAGGGATCATTTTTCCAACTAAATCTATAAGATGTATTAGGATCTTGCTTGAAATTTTGAATGAGTGTCCAAACTTCTTCGTCCTTCTTCCATTCATCCCTTTATTTGATTATCCAATCTGTTTGGATAATAGAAATGGAAAAAGCAATGCTTCTACCTCTTCATCCTTTCTTGAGATTGCATCAACAACAACATTTACCTTCCCTTTTTTGTAGATGATTTCAATGTCATAAGCCAACATCTTTGTGACCCATTTTTGTTGCTCTTTTGAAGATATTCGTTGCTCCAAAAAGTGTTTAAGATTATCATGTTCATTTTTTACCTTGAAGTGCCTTCCCATTAGGTAAGGTTGCCATTTCTTTAGTTCATGTAGCATTGCCAACATTTCCTTCTCATAATGGAATTAGGATTTGAGAAGAAATGATGGTCAGCTTATGGATTATTTTAGCAATGGAATTAGGATTTGAAAAACACATATAATCAATCAATTGATTCTCACTTATATATACCATATATAATTTTGTATTTTTTTAGTGGACTTTTTAATGCATAAATATATATAACTAGTATAAATTTACAAGCATATAACATGTATAATGAATACAAAGATATAACATGTATAAATTTATTATGTAATTTTGTATTTTTTAAATTGTATTTTTCAATACATAAAAATATATATAACAAGTATATATTTACACGAATATAACTGGTATAGATTCATTTTCACAATGAAATTAAAATTTGAAAAAACATACCTATACAAAATATTTAAAGTAATCAATCAATTGATTCTCACCTAAGCTATTTATTTTCACCTAATTAACATGTACCAGTGATTTATGAAACAAATTAGTCTCCTTATTTTGTGAAAAAAATAAATCCATGTCACTTCATAACCGTTAGAAACAATATCTTAAACTTATCATTTCATTGTAGAGGAGCACTCACGAGCTCATAAATACAAGTGATGTTTTTTTGGGTTGAATATCTATTTCAGAAGTAAGGAAAATTTTGGACTATGTAATTCCTACTTATCTTTAGTTGTGACTATCTATGTATAGAGTCTATTCCTATTCAATAGGAGTCAGCTAAACCTAGGTTCCTAGTTTGGTGTGAGGTTGAGATATTCCCTCAACCAACTTATTGTGCATCCAATATAGCTTACCTATCTTGAGACAATTCCTCATGTATATATGTAACTTTATTTGATTAATAGAATACAGTTTGCATAGTGATATTTTAGTTTAGTATCAGCGCCATAAGGGCCTAGACCTCGGCCCCTCTTGGGTTGAAGTAAATAAGAGAATATATTTCGTTTGTTTTTTCCATTGGTTTGGGTGGACTGATGCGGTGAGCGTGACTGCACCTTGTGATTAGCAAGAGCATAGTGTACATGAGAGATATGACAAAGGGAGGAAATATGCGAATGTGATGTTTACATTCTAGATTCTGCTGAGAATGCAGATCGGTTTATTGATAATTTGAGTGCTAGGTTGTTGTATGGCAAAAGGATGGTCCTTGTCTGCCCTCGCCATACAACAAACTAGCACTCAAATTATCAATAAACAGATCTGCATTCTCAGCAGAATAAAAAATGTAAAAATCAGATTCACATATTTCCTCCCTATGTCGTTCTCGAATCTCTTCCCATCGTCGCTACCATTGGTTGCAATTATGATCTCGAAGTCCACGACATGGGTGCCTCCCACCGCTATGGCCAGAATAAGTAGCACAATACATCTTGCTGTAAAGTTCGCATGTTCATCGCTGGCCTTTACCATCTCCAAGAAGATCGGACAATAACCCTTCAATGCCTGAATTAGACACAAAATCCCCTCGGTTTATTACTCGTTAATTCTGCAAGGCAAAGCAAGGCATATGACCGTGCTGCAAATACTAACCACGAGGGTAAGCCACACCAACTTAAACTCTCTCTCGTTGGTGCATCACATTTCTGGAAAACTCCAGATCTCATAAATCAAGTTCCTGGATCTACTCATGGCTGTTTCGGAAGAAGCGCAAAGGGAATCATGTTGAATCCCTTCATCAGGTGAACAGTGTTGTTGGAAAATATTTTATGACCGTCACGTCTCCGTACCACGATGCTTCGATGAAGAATGGTGGCAATGCTCTGCTCTGTGTTTAACCTCTTGGTAATGGTGGTAGTGCTTCTGCTGTTCACACTCCATGCAGAGGGAAACTAGCAATGACAACCCGAATGGTAACATTCCTAGTTTTGGATGGCAGCGTTGCAAGAATGCAGGATCCACGCTTCCGCTGCATCAAAGTCCACGCAGACACAAGTGCATACTCATGCACTTGTTTTAATAAAAAGCGTTGAGCCTCCTCGACGTAGAGGGCAAGTGGCCTCGACCTAGCCCTGGGCAGTGCTAATCATGTTACCTTATGCAGATAGTAGAACATTCAATCCACATACTAAGCAAGGCATCTGACCGTGCTGCAAATACTAAGCACGAGGGTAAGCCACACCAACTTAAACTCTCTCTCGTTGGTGCATCACATTTCTGGAAAAATCCAGATCTCATAAATCAAGTTCCTGGATCTACTCATGGCTGTTTCGGAAGAAGCGCAAAGGGAATCATGTTGAATCCCTTCATTAGATGAACAGTGTTGCAGGAAAATATTTTATGACCGTCACGTCTCCGTACCACGATGCTTCGACGAAGAATGGTGGCAATGCTCTGCTCTGTGTTTAACCTCTTGGTAATGGTGGTAGTGCTTCTGCTGTTCACACTCCATGCAGAGGGAAACTAGCAATGACAACCCGAATGGTAACATTCCTAATTTTGGATGGCAGCGTTGCAAGAATGCAGGATCCACGCTTCCGCTGCATCAAAGTCCACGCAGACACAAGTGCATACTCATGCACTTGTTTTAATAAACAACGTTGAGCCTCCTCGACGTAGAGGGCAAGTGGCATCGACCTAGCCCTGGGCAGTGCCAATCATGTTGCCTTATGTAGATAGTAGAACGTTCAATCCACATAGCGTCATATCTCTCATGTACACTACGCTCTCGCTAATCACAAGGTACAGTCACGCTCACCGCATCAGTCCGCCCAAACTAATGGAAATAAGAGAATATATTTAGTTTTTTTTGTCCATTGGTTTGGGAAAAATGATGCGGTGAGCGTGACTACACATTGTGATTAGCAAGAGCATAGTGTACATGAGAGATATGACATAGGGAGGAAATATGCGAATGTGATGTTTAAATTCTGGATTCTGCTGAGAATGCAAATCGGTTTATTGATAATTTGAGTGCTAGGTTGTTGTATGGCGAGGGGCGGAAAAGGACCATCCTTTTGCCAACCCAGTTGGACCCCTTTCTCCTAATTTGTCCACTCTGGTGTACAGACGAATTCTTGTATTTGTTGTAGAGAAAGATCTTCTAAGAGATCGGGCTAAATAATATTTTTATGATGAAAGTATTTTGGAATCAAAATCAATATACATATTGAGATTAGCCATCTCAATATGAAGTTATTTTGTTAGAATTGGCTACTTTAAAAAATGACAGGTGAAATGTGAAGTTCCAAGTTTCCATTGACAAAGACAAAGATGCACAAGATGTGAGCAACAAAAAGAGAAGGTAATGAAGCAGAAAAAATTATTATGATGGACATCAATTGAGTTTGTGTGAGTTTTTTTATGAGTTTCTTGGAATAGATTCAATAGCATGTTGTATGATGAGTCACAAAGTTCAATGGTAATAAAGTCTAGGATGTTTTTTATAGTGGTGTTTGTAAAGTATGTACCTAATAATTCCAAGAGTTGGAGTTGTGTTGTAAGCCTTGTAAGGCATGCATATCCCCATAAAGTTCATGGTAATATCAAAAACACTTTGTAATGTTCGTGGTCAGCCAGAAACCATTTTGCAGTGTTATTTTTTGGTCAGCCAGAAACCATGTATAATAGTCAAGTGGAATGGAAACAGGTTTGCACTAATATTCACCCACTGATGAAGAAATTCAGTGCAAGGTCGCCGTAACACCCCCATTTTATGTGTTTTGTTTTAAGCTAGAAATTTGAACTTTAATCCTAAGGGGAGTGGACCCCAAAGGACAAGTGTGTTGTGAATGTAATTAAATATTCAAATTTGAGGAAATAAATAAAATGATGGTGTGCAGATTGACCAAAATGAGATATATGAGGTCACTTGCTAAATCCATGAGGATGGATAAGGCGAATACTTTCCCCACAATCTTTCAAAAATCCTTGAAAGAAATTATTTCTAATTTAGATTTTTGAGGAAGAATCTAAATTCCCCAATGATGAGGAAAATAGTTGGGAAGAGGTAAAAAGCTAGAAAGCTGAGAAAAAGCATAAAACAGCTTTAAAGAATCCAAAAAATGGGAAGCCTAGGCAAACAGGAAGAAAAGCATCCTAATATTCTGGACGCAGAATTAGAAACATGCTTTGGGGAACAATAGCTTAAATAAGCTGCTCCTAAACAGATTAGAGGTTGATCTGATCTAGGAGATGATCTCAGCTCGGGGGTGAGTTCTAGGAGACAGAAGGACTCTAAGGTTGGGAGGTTGGTCGACTGCATGAGTGGTATGTCTCTAATGTGATTGGTATTTCTATTCTTGTGGTATGAATTGACTACATATATTTATCTGATTTGTATTTGAATGCTACATTTAATAGAATTAATCATAATGAATGCACCTTCATAATTCTACATAGTTGTAGAAAATACATCAGTAGTTTAGAATCCAACAGAAACTCTAAACCGAGGTTGGTTTAGATCGGAGGATACCTACCTCTCCACAGATAATTCCACTGTAAATTTCTTCTGATCTATTTGTATATAATTATGAACATGAGTAGGTAAATTGAAGAGAACTTATTCAACATCTCTAAACCAATAGAAGCTGGAGAATTCTAATACCTCCTAATTCACAAATTGGTAAATTTAATCTGTTTCTGTGGGAAATGGACCAATGAGAAAGTAAGTGTATAGCGTGTAGAAGTATATTTAGATAATTATTAAGTGAAGAGCAGAGATTTATAATATTTTTCAACACCTATACATTTTAATAGTTAAGGTAATTACTATTTCCTTGAACAAGGATTTAATGGAAGAGTAGGAAAACTTAGTATAAAAAAAATAAAAAATTCTTCAAGCAATAAGGGAATGAACCCCAAACATGATCAGTTTTGTAGAGATAACTAGCACATGAGATATATGTACGAAAGACATGGGAGTAGCTATAAGGAAATAAAAAGGAGACCCAACTAAAAATATATAACAGGGAAAACTGAAATATATAACATGGAAACTAGAAGTGCATGGGAACTTACAATAACATAGTACCTGTATCTTATATCTTTTCAAGGAATTCAGTTAAACATGAGTCTGGGGAGACTGTTAGCTCAGGAAAAATATATAGTACAAGCATTTATAAATATTTAGCTACAGAAACCAATTTAAATGTGCACACAAAATTCAAAATGAGATATAACTCTCCAGAATTCCTGAGAGTCTCTTGTAAAAGTCATGAAAATTATAAATATCTAGGAGGTCTTGTGTAATTGAAAAAAAAAAAAACATTAGCTATAAAGAGAATTATATCAGCTACAGTCACTGCTATGACAAGCAAAGTAAAAGAGGAATAACTCATTTGTGTTAAATCGTATAAACTCATACTCCACGAATTATTCCATGCGAGGAAGCACGAGAAAGTCCATAAAATAAAGAGTTGTAGCTTCATTGAAATTACGGAAAAACAAGAAATATAAGTGACAATAAATATAAAGGCCCGATACCCGCCCCAAAATCTGAGCCTGGTGGGCTAGGGTTTGGTAACCGAGACCATATTCCTAATAAAAATTTTAAACCATTAAAGAGTACCAACATACAAATGAAAAATATTAATATTCTAACTCTGACAGAGTCTAGCTCTTCGAGGGACATTATGAAAACCCTAAGAGAGATAATAATTCTGCCTAAATGCGACAGAACAACGCAACGAGAGGGTGGCACAATCCACGCAGGCATATACCGACCTGAAACGCCAAGGGAGGCGAAATTAATATCCACTGAACTTGAAAGGGCTCATAGTTGCCGACAAAGGGATACGTATAAGTCTGCATTACCTGTGTAAAACATAGACAGGATAGAAAATAGGTCAATAGAGCGGTTGGCGACAAATCGTTCAAATCGAGAAATTTACCAATACAATAAAGGGGTTACATGTAAACAAAGATTCTCGTTCCTTACGAGCTCTCTGCATCAACCTTAAAAAGCATATTATCAACTCAAGTGAAAACCTGAAGTATAAACGTAGATTGAAAAACAAATATATATACGTAATGAGGAAGAATCAAACCTCATGAAGTCGGAAGGTACGACGATCGCTCTCCTGCGACGAGGCGAGTCAATTAATTTTAACTCTGCAAGGTATTAACACAATTAGTCAAATATTAGTTAACGAAATCAACAAAGGAACAATGTCGAAATTAAACCAGAGAGAAGACATCGAAAAATTTGCACAGAAGATATGACGTAAATGGTTCCAACGAAACTGAACAATAAAAGTAATATCCAGAATGAAATCCTTTCGTATCAGTATCGTTCGAAGACTCCCACAAGAAAAGAATTATGACAAGTACTGAGAGTCGAATGGGACCTCCAACAAAAAATGCAAAATGCGCGTATAAGATGAATACCTGGTATCGTAGCAGTGGCATAGATAAGCCCTGAATGATTTCATCCGTGTACTGAGATGAATAAAACCATACGAAGGGCAAAGACATTGCCTTCAACCCAAGTTGTAGAGCTACGAGGTGAAGAGAGGAACCAACCAACGAAGCCGAGAAAACTGTCTCTACACAAAAATGAAGACTTATATAATCATTCAAAAACCCCAGAAAACCTAATACGAAAGGATCGCAACCGTCCACATGGCACAATCCCAAGAGGAAAGCCACAGATCGAAGGGTTGGCAGGTGAAATTATACCAGTAGTACATCATTAATTGTGCCAAGATACGTAATGAAGTTTAGGCATCCTGTTCATATGTGAAAGATTGCCTTGTAAAACGAGTAAACTCGCATGGTGGTTTCCAGATCGACGTGTAAGTAGCACATAAATGGGGAATGGGTTGAAAACCATTCTAAACCATACCATGCAACCAGAATTAGCCTACAATCTGACGTGGAGGAGAATTATCTCGTCGAAATATACACATCACCTCAAGTCGATTCGAAACAGACGCCATACGTGGAAGTCAATAAACATGTTCCATTTTCACATTTAATTCTGATATGAAACCACATGTACAATGAGATGCGAGGATATCAAAGCAGATCGGATAAAAAAATTATGAAGGACACCCCATCGGAGCGCCATAAGCACGAAATAGTCATTCATATAAAATCCAACCATGCTCACAACCAAAAGTGTAAGAATATACGTTAAGGGAGAAATCGAGAACATAGGAATTTGTAAAGGGGTCTAGAATACCTAGTGGTTATAACCAATTCAAAGCTCTTGCATATAATAATTGAAAATGGGTTGAATGGCCGAGAGCCAATAATCACCCAAGTGAAGGTTAAACCTAGGTGATAGATGCAACCTTCATAGAAAATGGATTTATATTAAATTACTCCACACTTGGAGTTAGTATAAAGTAAATCAATTTAAAAGGGAAGTCAATAGATATTGACTTGGGGGTATAGTGCTATACGAAAATGAATCATATGGGGAAAATAAAATGTGATGTCACTAACTAGGGAATTAGGATTATTATGGTAAACCTGTTCTTGGAATCATGAAAGGCTTGAAGGAAAAAAAAAAAATTCATTAAGTAAATGGGAGGTGTGACAAATGGTATCGGAGCCCAAGTTACAAAACTGGGCTGGTGACATTTTGCTCACTGTTGCTGTGTGTTCATTGTATAAATTGATTTCTGTGGAAAAAAAAAAAAAATTATTTTTATTTTCACTGATTTGTGTTGTGTAGTGTACAGTGGTACTGAAATGGCAGAAGGTGACGAAATTTATGTTGATCTGCATGATGAGGATAATGCACCAGATCCCAATGCACCCATGATGGCTATGTTGCAGAGGCTGCAACAAGAATTGGCTGAGATAAAAAGCCAGAATGACAGATTGTCATTAGCCAGTGAGGAGCAGGAAAATCTCATCAGAGAATTAACTTCGCGGAACAGCCAAGAAGGCGAAGGTTCCGGAAAGAGGAAGACTGATGATTTTGATGATGATGATGCTGTTAGGCATCAGTATAAACAGAAAAAGGAATTGCAGGGGGGATTTCGAAAGATTAAACCTCCCTCCTATGATGGGGAGAAGGAGGAAGATGCGGAAGCCTGGTTGTTGAACATGATTAAGTACTTCTAGGTCTATGAATATGAAAGTAACCTGAAGGCCAAATTAGCTGTTTACCAGCTACAAGGTAAGGCTACCTTGTGGTGGGAGAAGACAAAAATGGTGCATGCCATTGATGAAAAGACAGTTACCTGGGAAGATCTCCAAGTTAAGTTCAAAAACCGCTACCTGAATGAACGTTACTATGATGATAAAGCCAAGGAATTTCACGAACTTAGACTAGGACAACTCACAATTGATGAGTTTGTTACTAATTTTACAAACCTATTGAGATATGTACCCTACATAAGGGAAGAAAAGGCAAAGGTACAAAGGTTTCTGAATTGTCTGCCTACTGTTTACAAAGAGAAAATTGAATTTGATAACCCAAAAAAAATGGATGAAGCTGTTAGAAAAGCTAGATTGTGCTACCAACAGTTCAAAAGAAAAACTGAACATGGGAAAAGTTGTGTAAATAAGAGCGAATTCAAAGGGAAGAAACAGAAACCAGCCTATTTGAAGAATTTTGGCAGAGATCATCGGCGGAAAAAGTTTAATAAACCCAAAGAAAGTCAAACTGCTCAGTCCCAAGTGGCCTCAAAACAAATAGATGGAGACAATAAGATGGAGGGTACAGTGAAAATGAGAGAACCCCTGAAATGCTGGGGATGTGGAGAACCCCATCTGCTGAGAGATTGTCCTCATTGAAACATTCAGATGATTATGAGAGATCGAGAAGCCACCACAGTCAATGACATAGCCAGAAATATACCAACTATCAGTGCAGCCTTGGAAAATCGACAAGCAAAACATCAAGCTACCATGGTTGAAATGGAGGGTAAGATTTCTGACCAATCTGTTACAGTTTTGATTGACCCAGGTGCTTCTTTGAGTTACATTAGTCCAAAAATTGTAGAAAAATGTAATCTGAAACCTGAAAAATTTCAACAGTCATGGTTGGTTCAGCTGGTCACTGGAACCAAGAGGAAGGTAACACATAAATTGCCCCACACAGCAATAAAATTAAATGATTTTCACACAGAAGTAAATTTGAACATTCTTCCCTTAGGTTCATATGACCTGCTGATAGGAATGGACTGGCTGGAAAAGAAGAAAGCCTTGATGAATTGCTGGGATAAGACTCTGCATTGTGTAAATGAGGAAGGGAAACCTTTTATTCTTAAAGGAAAACCAAAACCTATCTCTGTAAGACAAATATCAGCATTGCAATTAAAAAGAACAGCTAGAAAAGGATATCAAGTTTATGTAGTACATGTGGAAGAAATAGAACAGAAAACTGAAGAAAACCTGTTGGATGTATTACCAATGATAAAGGAATTTAAGGATTTTTTTCCAGATGAGATTCCTCATCTTCCCCCCAAAAGAGAGATTGAATTTTCAATCGATCTGGTGTCGGGAGCAGTACCTGTTTCCCGAGTCCCTTATCGAATGAGTCCCCCTGAGCTTATGGAACTGAAAATACAATTGCAAGAACTGTTAGATAAAGGATATATCAGACCGAGTGTGTCTCCTTGGGGAGCACCGGTGCTGTTCGTGAAAAAGAAAGATGGAAATTTTCGTATGTGCATTGATTATCGTCAACTGAATAAGTTGACCATTAAAAATAGATACCCTTTGCCTAGAATTGATGATCTTTTTGATCAAGTGAGAGGAGCTTCGGTATTTTCGAATATTGATTTAAGGACTGGCTACCACCAACTCAGAATTAAAGAAGAAGACATCAGCAAAACAGCTTTTCGAACCATGTATGGTCACTACGAATTTGTAGTCCTACCTTTTGGTTTGACAAATGCACCTGCCACATTTATGTGCCTGATGAACAGTGTGTTAAATAAATACTTAGATAAATTTGTTCTTGTATTTATACATGATATATTAGTCTACTCAAAAAGTGAGGAGGAACATCAAGAACACTTGAGGATAGTATTGCAAACTCTAAAGGAAAACCAGTTATATGCCAAGTTCAGCAAGTGTGAATTTTATAAAGATAAAATCCAATACTTGGGTCATATTATTTCTGAACAAGGGCTGGCTATTGACCCTGAAAAGATAAAAGCTATTAAAGAATGGCCTGTCCCAACTGATGTTTCAACAGTAAGCTCATTCATGGGGATTGCAGGCTATTATCGCAGATTTGTGGAGAGATTTTCTGCTATAGCACATCCCATAACATCATTACAAAGGAAGGGTGTCAAATTTGAGTGGACTGAAAAATTCCAAAACAGTTTTGATCAATTAAAGCTAAAAATTACTACAGCCCCTATACTGAAGATTGCAGATCCTGATAAATAATTTGTGGTATGTAGGGATGCCTGTAGAGAGGGGTTGGGAGGAGTTCTCTTACAGGAAAATTCAGTTGTTGCATATGAATCTAGGAAACTGAAGATACATGAACAAAACTACAGTGCCTATGATTTGGAGTTAGTTGCTGTTATTCATGCCTTGAAGATGTGGCAACACTATCTCCTTGGAAAAAAATTTACATTGATGACTGATCATATTAGTCTCAAATATTTCTTTTCCCAAACTGATTTGAATGCGAGACAAGCCAGATGGTTGTCTTTTCTAAGTGAATTTGATATGGACATAAAACATATCAGGGGGAAAGAAAATAAAATTGATGATGCATTGAGCAGAAATGCTTGTCAGAATATAAATATCATTGGAAGTAGTGCCCAGATCGAAGTAGAAGAGTTGTTGAGAAAGGCAGCAAACCAAGATCCAAATTATGAAACACTCCTAGTGAAACTACATAAAAAGGAGAAAACTGATTTCACTCAAAACCAAAAAGGGTTGATCTGTTATAAAAACAGATTATATATTCCAAATGTGGAGACCTTGAAAAAAGAGATTCTAGATGAATATCACAAACAACCATATGCAGGACATCCACGATATCAGAAAATGTTAACAGCTTTGAAAAAGAAGTTGTTTTGGCTAGGAATGAAGAAAGATGTAGCAGAATATTTAACTAGATGTATGGAATGTCAACTAGTCAAAGTTGAGCATCAGCATCCTGCTGGTCTTTTAAATCCTTTTCCGATTACAGAATGGAAATGGGACACAGTTTCCATGGATTTTATAACAGGATTTCCCGAAACCATATACCAACATGATTCAGTGATGGTGGTAGTAGACACTTTAACAAAAGCTGCCCATTTTATACCAGTGAAATCTACCTCTGGAACAGCTCAAGTAGCGAATGTGTTCCTGAAGGAGGTAGTAAGGCTCCATGGAGTTCCGAAGGTAATTGTTTCTGACCGAGATGCTAAGTTTATAGCCGCTTTTTGGAAAGGGCTATTTGGAGGGATGGGTACTAAGTTAAATTTTAGTACTGCTTACCACCCTCAGACAGATGGTCAAACGGAGAGAACTAATCAAATTCTGGAGGACATGCTGAGAATGTATGTGATGGATAGGCCATCAAAGTGGGAAGACTACTTGCATTTAGCTGAATTTTCATATAATAATAGCTACCGATCCTCCATGAAAATGAGTTCGATTGAGGCACTGTATGGAAGAAAATGTCGTATTCCTTTGAGATGGAGCCAGCCAGAAGATAAACTAATGTTGGGACCAGATGCTTTACAAGAGATGGAAAGAATTGTTAAAAAGATACAAAGAAACATCAAGACAACACAAGATCGCCAGAAGAACTATGCTGATAAGAAAAGAGTGCACCAAGAATTTAAAGTGGGGGAGCATGTGTACTTGCGTATTAAACCCAAAAAGAGCACACTTTATGCTGGAAGTTGTGCAAAATTGGTTCCTAGATATTGTGGTCCTTTTGAAATATTAGAAAGGGTGGGACCAGTGGCTTACAAGCTGGCCTTACCACCCCATGTTTGAGTTCATGATGTGTTTCACGTTTCGTTGTTAAAATGATATGTCCATGATGCTTCTCACATAGTTGATTGGAATGTTGTACAGGTGGAACAAGAAGGGGAGTTTCTGCGAGAACCGCTTCAAATATTAGAGCGGGAAGAAATTGAATTGAAAAATAGAATAGTAGCAAGAGTAAAGGTGCAGTGGAATCACTTTACTGCTAAAGAAGCTACCCGGGAAAGAGAAGCTGAGATGATGGAAAGATACCATCTTTGTTTGAAAAAAAAAAATGAACTCTAGTAGTTAAATAACAACACCGAGGACGGTGTTTTCTTTCAGAGGGGGAATATGTAACACCCCCAGTTTATCTGTTTTGTTTTAAACTAGACATTTGAACTTTAATCCTAAGGGGAGTGGACCCCAAAGGAAAAGTGTGTTGTGAATGTAATTAAATATTCAAATTTGAGGAAATAAATAAAATGATGGTGTGCAGATTGACCAAAATGAGATATATGAGATCACTTGCTAAATCCATGAGGATGGATAAGGCAAATACTTTCCCCACAATCTTTCAAAAATCCTTGAAATAAATTATTTCTAATTTAGATTTTTGAGGAAGAATCTAAATTCCCCAATGATGAGGAAAATAGTTGGGAAGAGGTAAAAAGCTGGAAAGATGAGGAAAAGCATAAAACAACTTTAAATAATCCCAAAAATGGGAAGCCTAGGCAAACAGGAAGAAAAGCATCCTGATATTCTGGACACAGAATTAGAAACATGATTTGGGGAACAATAGCTTAAATAAGCTGCTCCTAAACAGATTAGAGGTTGATCTGATCTAGGAGATGATCTCAGCTCGGGGATTAGTTCTGGGAGATAGAAGGACTCTAAGGTTGGGAGGTTGGTCGACTGCATGAGTGGTATGTCTCTAATGTGATTGGTATTTCTATTCTTGTTGTATGAATTGACTACATATATTTATCTGATTTGTATGTGAATGCTACATTTAACAGAATTAATCATAAGGAATGCGCCTTCATAATTCTGCATAGTTGTAGAAAATACATCAATAGTGTAGAATCCAACAGAAACTCTAAACAGAGGTTGGTTTAGATTGGAGGATACCTACCTCTCCATAGATAATTCCACTGTAAATTTCTTCTGATCTATTTGCATATAATTATGAACATGAGTAGGTAAATTGAAGAGAACTTATTCAACATCTCTAAACCAATAGAAGCTGGAGAATTCTAATACCTCCTAATTCACAAATTGGTAACTTTAATATGTTTCTGTGGGAAATGGACCAATGAGAAAGTAAGTGTATAGCGTACAGAAGTATATTTAGATAATTATTAAGTGAAGAGCAGAGATTCATAATATTTTTCAACAGCTGTACATTTTAATAGTTAAGGTAATTACTATTTCCTTGAACAAAGATTTAATGGAAGAGTAGGAAACCTTAGTATAAAAAAAAATAAAAATTCTTCAAGCAATAAGGGAATGAACCCCAAACATGATCAGTTCTATAGAGATAACTAGCACAGGAGATATATGTACGAAATACATGGGAGTAGCTATAAGGAAATAAAAAGGAGACCCAACTAAAAATATATAATAGGGAAAACTGAAATATATAACATGGAAACTAGAAGTGCATGGGAAATTACAATAACATAGTACCTGTATCTTATATCTTTTTAAGGAATTCAGTTAAACATGAGTCTGGGGAGACTGTTAGCTCAGGACAAATATATAGTACAAGCATTTATAAATATTTAGCTACAGAAACCAATTTAAATGTGCATACAAAATTCAAAATGAAATATAACTCTCCAGAATTCCTGAGAGTATCTTGTAAAAGTCATGAAAAATATAAATAGCTAGGAGGTCTTCTGCAATTGAAAAAAAAAAACATTAGCTATAAAGAGAATTATATCAGCTACAGTCACTGCTATGACAAGCAAAGTAAAAGAGGAATAACTCATTTGTGTTAAATCGTATCAACTCATACTCAACGAATTATTCCATGCGAGGAAGCACGAGAAATTCCATAAAATAAATAGTTGTAGCTTCATTGAAACTACAGAAAAACAAGAAATATAAGTGATAATAAATACAAAGGCCGAATACCCGCCCCAAAATCTGAGCCTGGTGGGCTAGGGTTTGGTAACTGAGACCATATTGCTAATCAAAATTTTAAACCATTAAAGAGTACCAACATACAAATGAAAAATATTAATATTCCGACTCTGACAGAGTCTAGCTCTTCGAGGGACATTATGAAAACCCTAAGAGAGATAATAATTCTGCATAAATGTGACAGAACAATGCAACGAGAGGGTGGCATGATCCACGCAGGCATATACCGACCTGAAACGCCAAGGGAGGCGAAATTAATATCCACTGAACATGAAAGGGCTCATAGTTGCCGACAAAGGAATATGTATAAGCCTGCATTACCTGTGTAAAACACAGACAGGATAGAAAATAGGTCAATAGAGCGGTTGGCGACAAATCGTTCGAATCGAGAACTTTACCAATACAATAAAGGGGTTACCTGTAAACAAAGATTCTCGTTCCTTACGAGCTCTCTGCATCAACATTAAAAAGCAGATTATCAACTCAAGTGAAAACCCGAAGTATAAACGTAGATTGAAAAACAAATATATATACATAATGAGGAAGAATCAAACCTCATGAAGTCGGAAGGTACGACGATCGCTCTCCTGCGATGAGGCGAGTCAATTAATTTTAACTCTGCAAGGTATTAACACAATTAGTCAAATATCAGTTAACAAAATCAACAAAGGAACAATGTCGAAATTAAACCAGAGAGAAGACATCGAAAAATTTGCACAGAAGATACGACGTAAATGGTTCCAATGAAACTGAACAATAAAAGTAATCTCCAGAACGAAATCCTTTTGTATCAGTATCGTTCGAAGACTCCCACAAGAAAAGAAGTATGACAAGTACTGAGAGTCGAATGGGACCTCCGACACAAAATGAAAAATGCGCGTATAATATAAATACCTGGTATCATAGCAGTGGCGTAGATAAGCCCTGAATGATTTCATCCATGTACTGAGATGAATAAAACCATACGAAGGGCAAAGAGATTGCCTTCAACCCAAGTTGCAGAGCTGCGAGGTGAAGAGAGGAACCAACCAGCGAAGCCAAGAAAACTGTCTCTACACAAAAATGAAGACTTATATAATCATTCAAAAACCCCAGAAAACCTAATACGAAAGGATCGCAACCGTCCACATGGCACAATCCCAAGAGGAAAGCCACGGATCGAAGGGTTGGTGGGTGAAATTATACCAGTAGTACATCATTAATTGTGCCAAGATACGTAATGAAGTTTAGGCATCCTATTCATATGTGAAAGATTGCCTTGTAAAACGAGTAAACTCGCATGGTGGTTGCTAGATCGACGTGTAAGTAGCACGTAAATGGGGAATGGTTTGAAAACCATTCTAAACCATACCATGCAACCAGAATTAGCCTACAATCTGACGTGGAGGAGAATTATCCCGTCGAAATATACACATCACCTCAAGTCCATTCGAAACAGACGCCATACGTGGAAGTCAATAAACATGTTCCAGTTTCACATTTAATTATGATATGAAACCACATGTACAATGAGATGCGAGGATATCAAAGCAGATCGGATAAAAAAATTATGAAGGACACCCCATCGGAGCGCCATAAGCACGAAATAGTCATTCATATAAAATCCAACCATGCTCACAACCAAAAGTGTAAGAATATACGTTAAGGGAGAAATCGAGAACATAGCAATTTGTAAAAGGGTCCAGAATACCTAGTGGTTATAACCAATTCGAAGCTCTTGCATATAATAATTGAAAATGGGTCGAATGGCCGAGAGCCAATAATCACCCAAGTGAAGGTTAAACCTAGGTGATAGATGCAATGTTCATAGAAAATGGATTTATATTAAATTACTCCACACTTGGAGTTAGTATAAAGTAAATCAAGTTAAAAGGGAAGTCAATAGATATTGACTTGGGGGTATAGTGCTATACGAAAATGAATCATATGGGGAAAATAAAATGTGATTTCACTAACTAGAGAATTAGGATTATTATGGTAAACCTGTTCTTGGAATCATGAAAGGCTTGAAGGAAAAAAAAAAAATTCATTGAGTAAATGGGAGGTGTGACAGTCTCCAATGAAGGGATCTGGTAAAAATTTTCCGAAGAGATCTAAGACAGATCTACTATTGGTGAGAGTTCACCGATGAAGGAAGAGAATGGTTACGGGTCATCCGATAAAACCCATGTTGGAGGGGGATCTGTAGATACAAGTACATGTATGCATTGATAATGGTTGACAAAACCGTGTATGTGAAGGACATCCTACGAGACCAACAGTTGCAGCAGTTGGTACCCATGCATTCTGGTGGATGGTTTCTCCTTTATATGGATTTCAACATATCGTTTTTTGTTATTTTTGACCGCAGCTATATTTTGTGAAGTGATATCGAGACAAGTAGTCATTAAGGGGGTGTGTTGGAATATGGAATTCCTACTTGTCTTTAGTTGTAACTATCTATGTATAGAGTCTGTTCCTATTCAATAGGAGTTAGCTAAACCTAAGTTCCTAGTTTAGTGTGAGGTTGAGATATTCCCTCAACCAAGTTATTGTGCGTCCAAGATAGCTTACCTTCTTGAGACAATTCCTCTTGTATATATGTAACTTTATTTGATTAATAGAATAAAGTTTGCATAGTGATATTTTAGTTTGAGCTAGCCTACTTAACTCATGAGCAATTCTATGAAAAACCTAATGGGGATTTTAGGGATTTAAGGGTTCAATATGAGTTTTAAAATACTAACTCACTCTATAATATTTAGTTGTTTATTACAGTTTAATTATATATTCAAAGAGAGGAATTATATATTTAAAGATAGGTCTATTTTCATTTCATCGAATTTTATTTGATACAAAACTTTTCTCATGTATATTAATTTATTTTTTCCTTTATTTCCACTTGTAATACAAATTTTCTATTTTATTACCTGTTTCTGCCTCTTGATAACCGACAATGAGAATTTCAATAAAATAACATATTATTCTAGTATTTTTTTTGAATCATTTATTCAACCTCGGAACTTGAGCTACCTTAACTAGAAATACTTATATGAAATTATTTTAGTAATAGGCTATAGGGTTTCATGTTCCTTCCATCCTTGAACTATCTAGTATATCCAACTCCCCTCGAGATCTCCCTCTAACCATTGGGTAAAAAGAATGAATATATTTGTAGTTGTATCACACACACCCTATACAACGTCCTGAAAACCCTTTCTTAGGTTTACCAGTCTTTCTCTCGCAACCCTTTCTTAGGTTTACCAGTCTTTCTCTCGCACTACTAAGAGTTAACCAAATATTTTGTTTATCTCCCAGAGCATCTAACCAATATTCCACCACAGGGTATCTCTCCTTGATCTATAAACTTCCGTGGATATTCCACTAGACAATTTGTGACAATAGATCCGATAAAATTATACACTATTACAATTTTAATATATTGATTCATCTATATATTTACTATTAATAATACATAAATGAAAATGAAAATCATGAAAATAATAGAGAACAACAAAATAAAGTTCAAACACACACATAAGATGCAAGATATTCTCTCTTAAACCTTTTAGAGAGAAAACTAAGCTGGAAGGTGAGGTCACTCTGCCGTCTTTATTTGTATAGAGATATGATTTCAAGTACAAATAAGTATGGAATGTGGTGTATGGGATTCTACAGTGCACAAATACTCGTTTTATTCTCTACCTCATATCGCTCCTACCTATTTTTTCTTGTTTGTGGAGCAAATGTGCTCGACAGAATGGAATGCCTCTTCCTCCTAGTGACACGATTATAAATCATCTTGATAGCCTACTAGTGGTTAATTTTTACTACTTCAACTCTTAAATAGAGTTACAATATACACTCTTCTAGATTATTTCAGATCCTAATAATGTGGCTACACTCTTTTCCCTGAATAATGGGGGCTGACATGACATCTTCCCGAAGTATGATAAACATGAAGGTCAATTTCTATGTGGCATAACTTTTTTCACATACTGATTCTAATTGACGTGCTTCTTGTGTCATTGGAAATATCTGTATGTGTAGAATAACAAAAAAATGTGCAGTCATAACGAGGAAAATTTTTACCCCAAAAAAACTTTTTTTTATGCCTCAAAATACTCTTGGAAGGTTTTAGACCATGTTTTGCAAAAGTAGGTCTCGCCAATAAAAAAGGTCCCTATAGGTAATTCCTACACCTTTCCCACTCTTAATGCATTAAGATGGATGAAAATCAATATAATGATCCAATTTGGATGAAACCTCCTCATTTGGGAGTCTTTTGGTCCCCAAAATATTATACTCGATGACGTGAGGAAATGTTTCCTCCACCTTCTCTCTAGTGTACCATTTAGCTTTTCCTATAAGTTTTCATTTCAACCCAATCTACCAACTGCCATATTACCCCTATCTTGTAGTTAGGTACCGCTTCTACAAAACTATAACTTTGGTCAACTCTTCTCAAGAATCCGATGTGAAATCTTCCCCAAATTATAAAAATTATTCCTCTTCTGGATCTAACATGGAAGGCTCAAGGAGTTTCAAATTATCTACATTCACAAATAAGTAAATTCACATATATGGTGGTAAACTGAGTCAAAAAGAATTATCACCCACATTTTCTTGTATATGAAAGGGACCTGTTGACACCTAATCCTATAGATGGGTGTGCATATGTATTTTTTTATATTATTTATTATTAGGAAATAAGGAAGGCCAAGAGTCATTGGGAGATGAATCCCAATAGCCTCACCTCCCATCTATATAAGCATGTACATTCTTCAGCTAATATAAATTCTAGTTTTGAGGAGTTACCTCCTGGTTTGACATGGTATCAGAGCCAGCCCCACAATTGGCATTTCTGCCCTGTGGTGTAACTCCCTCTCCTTTGCTCAGTCAATATTTTTTAATAGTTTTCTGCTGCTCTTAATTGCTAGACTGTTATTCTGCATTTTTTTTCCCTATATAGTACTGACATTTGCAGCTCCAGCTCCTGCAGCTCCTGAAGACTGCAGGCTCTGTCAATCTGCAAATTGCAGGCTCTGCCATTCTGCAATTCCAGCAGTCCTGCAACTCTGTCATTCTGCAGATTCAATTTGAATTTTTTTTTATGTAACGCCCTTTTGGGCCTCCTCATTCTCCATAGACCAGCGCTCCTCTCCATTCATCCCTGCGCCCCTCTCCCTCACCCTCGACTCCCTATTCACCCCTCTCTGCTATCCCTCCATACAGCGCTATCTTATGATTCATACACTGCCCATATATACACTGTCACGCTCTGTCATACAGCGCTCCCCTTCCAAGCATCGACTGGAGCTCCCTCTCCACGCCGCTTTGAAATACCATTGCGCTCTGTATATATATGTAATACACGTTGTGTTTTACATTTTAAAACCGCTCTCATACATGGTATTTCCGCCCCATATTCAATACCACATTCCACGCCCCTACCACGTAATACCACGCCCCTTCCAATATACCACGCTTCATATACTATACCACGCACTGGTTCGAATCACTATTTAATACGCTCGTTTGACATTATCACACCTTATCACTCCAGCCCTGCCCTCACATTCTGTGCACCGCTCTACGCAACAGCGTTTCTTGTTATGCAACTGCGTGTTCCTCCATTCATACAACGTCCAACGTTTCCTCCATTTATATATCACACAGCCTGCAAGTTTAAACGCTGCCTCTATTTCACGTTTAAACGCTGCCTCAATTCACAATACGTTCTTGACTGTCATATGTACGCCCCTCCTCATTTAATATCAACGCTGTCTAGTATAAAACACTGTTATAAGACCGCCGTCCAATATAAAACGCTTTCATTTATACGTTGTCACCACCATTTTAATACGCAAGTCGCTGTCATATGTCCACGCCCCTTCATACCACGCTGTTTACACCCTTTCCAATACCAATACCGCTCTCACTTACATGTATGCGTTGTGTTTATTATATGAAATGCGTTGTCCATATATACCATTTCACCTTTAATACAGTGCTGACCGCCCATAATCATTACGCCTTTTCCTATTCCTTTATACCGCTCCCTGCTCATATTTCCGCCCCCTCTTTTGAATACCATTCCACTCCTTTTTATATTATACCCCCCCCAACCACCATTTCATAATATCGACCTCCCTACCATTTCACAAATTTTTTTTCCCCAAACAAAAAAAAAATACATTTTTTTTGGTGCAGAATTCAGATTTTTAGCAAAGAGCTTGATTTTTTAGAATCAGCTTTTTTTCCAAAGTGTTTCTGTCCTTTTAAAATTCAGCATATTTGCAGCAAAGAGTTTTTTTAGTACATTTTCCAGCAAGATTTTTTTGTTTTCTCTCCTTCAAGAGAAATTTTCCAGCAGAGTTTTTTTCTCTCCTCCTTCAAAAGAAGATGACAGTCCCTTCATCTTCTAGTAGCTACTTAGCACGAGAGAAAAGGGCAAGCTGAGTCCATCCAAAGGAAGAAGAGCGAGGAAAGACGAAGAAGAAACTTCGGAATAATAGGCGAGAAAATCTAAAGCTCGACGACAAACAAATCAAACCAGATTAAGCCCATTGACAAAGACAAGAGTAAACAATTTGAATCAGCTCATTACGATTTCCTAGCACATTATATGATAAGGTAGCGAAAACCTTGGAAGGCATTCATTTACTTCATGGAGAGATAGATTGATTTGCTAGATTCGAGGCAACATGTCACATGACATTTAGAAAAGATTTTTAGAAGAATTCAGCCAAAGTTGATGGAAGCGGTATATTTCGCAGAGGATAAATCCAAACTCAACTGTGGGGGCTTGCTTGCAGTCAGAGCCAAAGCGCAGTGATCCAGTCTTCCTGATCATATCCTACATGAGGTTCTATACCTCCCTGAGTTGAAGAGAAACTTGTTGTCCCTGGTCGAAATCCGGCAGCAAGAACACTCAATTCACTTGTTTGATGGCAAGGCAGAGGTCAGAAAAGCATCAGATCACTCACTTGTCATGGAGGGAATAGAAGAAGGGAGACTCTTGAAGCTGAAAGGTTCATCCGCTCATGCTCAAAACTTTGCATTCAGTTCACATCATGATGAAGGTACATTCCCATCAAGTCTTTTATGGCATGCTAGATTTTGACACTTAAACTATGAAAGCCTTCATTTGTTGAAGAAAAATGGTGTTAATGGACTGCCTACAATTCCTAGAAAACCTAAGGAATGTGATGCTTGTATTCTAGGAAAGCATAGCAAACAGCCATTTCATGATTCACACTCAAGAGCACATAGGAAACTTGAACTTGCTCATTCAGATTTATGTGGCCCTATGCCTATTGCTTCTGCAAATGGAAACAAATACATGATGACATTTATTGATGACTACACCAGAATGTGTTGGATTTACTTACTGAAGAATAAGTCCGATGCTTTTCAAACTTTCAAGAATTTTCATGCATGGATTGAAAATGATGCACAAACACATATTGGCTCTCTACGTACTGATAATGGAAAAGAATACACCTCAAATGAATTTGAAAATTATCTTCGTCAACATGGAATCAAACATCAAACAACAGTGCCATATAATCCACAACAGAATGGTGTAGCTGAAAGAATGAACATAACCATTTTAAATATGGTCCGCTCCATGTTATTTTTCAAGAATGTAAAATTGATGTTTTGGGCTGATGCAGTTCTATGTGCTGTTTACACAAAGAATAGGTGTCCTTCAAGTTCAATTAGAAACAAAACTCCTTTTGAAATGTGGCATGGCCACATTCCTTCGGTAAAGCATTTCAGGGTCTTTGGGTCCACCTGTTATGCCTTGATACCCAAGGGCCAAAGGAACAAACTTGGTGCTAGAAGCAGAAAATGTATCTTCTTGGGGTACTCCAATACCTCCAAAGGATATCGTCTCTATGATGAAGCAAATAAGAAGTTTGTGATAGAAAGAGATGTCATATTTCTTGAATCTTCCAAGAGTGACAAGGTTGTTGAGCGGCAACTTGATCGCCTGGACAGATTCACACATGCAAAGTCTTTCCAAGAGTTTGATAATGTGATTCCACACCTTGAAGGGGGGATTCCGATATTGAATCAAACTGTGGAATCATTTCCTGAACCACACTCTCCCCCGCATGAAGAAACAACCACGGATGACACATTGGATGATGTGATTGACAGAATTGGGAGATTGAATCTGAATCAATCCCAACTCAGTCAAGTGACCAGCCTGGGCCATCTCAGAAAGGTCCCCCCAAATGGCTGACAAAGACACTGGAGGATGTTCATCCTGATGAGGTTGGAAAAACAGGAACAAGAAGTTCCACTCAAGAAATCGAAGGTGATGCAGATAATTCTGATTCCCCTGTTGATATGGATATTGCTTATAACTGTGAAATGAGTTTGTCTACAGATCATGAACCAACTTCCTTCAAAGAAGCCGCTTCTCATGATGAATGGAAAGAAGCGATGCAGAAGGAGTATGATGTCTTGATAAAGAATGGCACTTGGAAGCTGGTTGATCCGCCTTTGGGAACAAAACCAATTGGCTGTAAGTGGGTCTACAAGAACAAGTATAAAGCAGATGGCTCACTTGACAAGCACAAGGCCAGGCTTGTGGCAAAAGGTTTTGCACAAAAAGAAGGAATCGATTATGAAGAAACTTTTTCTCCCACAACAAAATGGACCACTATCTGGACTCTCTTTGCCCTAGCAACTCAGAATGGATGGAAAGTCCATCAGATGGATGTAAAAATATCCTTTTTGAATGGAGATCTAAAGGAGAAAGTTTATATGTCCCAACAAGAAGGATTTTTTGTAAAGGGTCAAGAACACAAAGTTTGCAAGCTTATAAAATCCTTGTATGGCCTCAAGCAAGCACCACAAGCCTGGTATGAGAAATTAACCGAGCATCTTCTGAAACTTGACTTCAAACATTTTGATCTTGATGATGCAAATTTTTTTGTTAATAAAGTTGGAAAAAAAATTGTATATCTTGTGGTATATGTAGATGATCTTTTGATAACAGGAAACAATGAGAGCTATATTGCATCCATGAAGAAAGAGTTGAAGAAAGGTTTTGAAATGACTGATTTGGGTCATGTTCATTACTATTTGGGTATTGAAGTAATTCAACATCCTAAATTCATCTTTCTTTCTCAGAAGAAGTACATTGGAGATCTCTTGAACAAATTTGGCATGGATGATTGTAAACCCTTAGGCACTCCAATGGAACAAAACTTGAAGCTCACATCTATTGAAGGGAAGGAATTTGAGGATGCAACTAAGTATAGACAGCTTGTAGGAAGTCTTATCTATCTGACCACCACCAGACCTGAAATCTCATTTGTTGTTGGAATCCTCTCAAGGTTCATGCAAAACCTTGTGAAGGACATTGGTCTGCTGCAAAAAGAGTACTAAGGTACTTGAAGGGGTCTCAAGACTTTGGACTCAAATATACACAGGTAGGCGACTTCAGCTTGATCGGATACTCTGATTCAGACTTTGATGGCGACAAAGAAATAGGGGTGTCTACTACAGGTTACACCATGAGTCTTGGATCAGGAGCTGTCTCATGGAGATCATGCAAACAGTCAGTTCCAGCAGATTCCACGACCGAGGCAGAATATGTGGCAGCAGCTGAAGCAACAAAGGAAATTGTGTGGCTCCGGAAAATCCTGGAAGATTTGCAGATGAAACAGATGTATTCCACTCCACCCATGATCGACAACACTTCTGCAATAAAGTTGGCCAAGAACCCAAAGTTCCATGATCGAACAAAGCACATCAATACAAAGTACCATCTAATTTGACATCATGTTCAGGCCAAAACCATCCATCTACATCATTGTTCCACAAATGAGCAAACTGCTGACATCTTCACCAAAGCACTTGGAAGAGAAAAGTTTGAAAAGTTCAGATCGATGCTTGGACTCACCAACATCCCTTCGGATTAAAGGGGGTAATGTTGACACCTAATCCTATGGATGGGTGTGCATATGTATTTTTGTATATTATTTATTATTAGGAAATAAGGAAGGCCAAGAGTCATTGGGAGATGAATCCCAATAGCCTCACCTCCCATCTATATAAGCATGTACATTCTTCAGCTAATATACATTCTAGTTTTGAGGAGTTACCTCCTGGTTTGACAGGACCATACCTTAGAGCCTTGATTTTCTTACCAGGCCCCTTAAACCTCTCCTTATTCAATTGTAGCCATACTTTGTATCCCACATTAAACAATTTCTATGTTCTATGTTGATCATGCCTAGCCTTATCCTTTTCGAATTTTACAGTGCTTCTTATACTAGTAGATGGATCTTATTGATCTTATATATAAATTTATCATCCCTTGAAGCATATCCTTTGAGATATTCCCTTACTCCTCCTTGTTCACCATATGAAATTTCCAAAGGTGAAGGTGTAAAATATCCAAAACAATTTTCAAATGGGGACTTTCGTTTAGAAGTGTGAATTGATCTCTTGTACAAATGTTGTATATATACCATTTTTTCATCCCATGTATTTATATGCTTTTGGTTGTATCCCCTTAGAATTTTTACCAAAGTCCATTTGACTACCTCTCTCTTTGGATGGAATTTTGTAGATCTCTTCAACTTCGTGTCCATATTCTCCCACAATGTATTCCATAATGCATTAAGAAATTTTATATCCCTGTATGAAAAAATTATCCTTGGTATCCCTAAGTGCACCCAAAATTTTCCAAATAAAAATTTATCCACGTATTTCCCACTTATGGTATTTTTACAAGGCATCATAACACACATCTCGCTGAACTTGTCAACTACCATGAAAAAGTAGTGAAGTCCCTTCTTGGTTTTTGGTAAACCTCCCGCTATTTCCATGGAAATGTTTTACAAAGGATGATTGGGTACATGTAGGGAATCATATAGACCCTATTTCCTATTCCTAGGCTTGTTGGTACACCAAAGCATGCATCTTGTTATGAACCTAGTTACCTAATCCTACACCTTGGGACAATACACATACTTATGAAATTTTGCCATGGTATTCCCTACACCTAATTTCCCTGCAACCTTGGAGGTGTGAGCCTCTTTAATTAATTTTAATCTATAACCTTTAGGAACACATAACTTATCAAAACAGTGAAGTAATCCACCCTTGAGATGGTAGTAAATAATGGTGTCACCATCATTCACGTTCACATGGATGTCACTCTGAAACTGTCGATACACCTCCTTAAAGTCCTCATCCTCTAAGTATGCCTCTCTATATGCATCATGAGTGAATGGATCCACGTGCATAAAGTCCCCAAAGTTGTGATCTTTGATGTGGGTAGCCTTGGTAGCATGTCGGCTAACATTTTTGTGCTTCCGTTTGTGTACTTGATCACTAAATGAAACTAATATATAAATCCCATCCACTTGTAATTAGTTGGTGAGTGATATATTTGATTAATACATACTTTCATTATATATTTCTACACTAGCAAAATTCTATGTCATGGAGATCCTTGTCATAGGTAAGGTAGTTAAGAGTTTTCCCACGAAATACTGCAAAATGGTAGCATACATGCCTTCTTCCCTTCTTTGAGATAACACCCATAACATACCCACTTACATTTGTCTCCACTTCAAAGGGTCATTACAAGTTTGGTAATTCCAGAATTGGTGCTTGATTTATATTCTTCTTTAACACTTCAAAATCCCTATGCTAAGCATTTCCCTATTGGAAAGTCTTGCCACTTTTTTTATGGCACAGAGTGGTGCTGCTACCACTAAAAATGAGGCTATGAATTTCCTCAGTACTATATTTCCCAAATGAAACTTCTAGCCTCAGAATCATTTGTAGGCACCGAAAATTTCATGATAGCATCTATATTGCAAGGATATATATTTAGCTATCCTCCACCTATTACATACCCTAGATACACCAAATACTGTTGAACTCATACTTCCTGATATTTGCTAGCAGCTAGTTCTTATTTGATGTTTCCATCACTTGCGTCAAATGTTATATGTGCTCCTCCCATGTAGCATTGTATACTAATATATCATCCAATATGTGAGGAAAACGTATAATTATTATATCATTTAAATATATTTCAAAATAAAACTTCAATAAATTACTCGAATATACATTTTAATTAGATTATTTCAATATCTAATTTATAGATATAGAAAGAGAAAATAATTTTAATTTTGATTATAATAAACTATTTTCATGCCCAAAAATAATGACTAACTAAAAGTAAAAAAAAAAATCAATTCCTTTCAAATGAGAATAATAAGAGGTAAATGTAAAATTCATTTAATTCTTTATATAAAACTAATATATAGTATTTTAAAAATATTGATAATAATAAAAAATTTCATATAAATCATAGCTAAATTATCTCATTATTAATGTGTATTCAAAAATATATTAATAAAAAAAAATTGCATGGACATTTGTAACACCCCTTGATCCTATAAATATTTGTCATTTATTTTTACAGTGAAAGACTTGGCAAATTATAGACTAGGTGAAAGTATAGTAAAGAAATTTTAGATGCTAAAGTTTATTTTATTTTATTTCTTAAAAAAAAGGTTATTACAAGTCTTGGAGTTATGGGAAAAGAAACCTAGAATAAAATATTTGATTTCCAAGTAGTAGAGGTAGCTACTCCCTCCTCCCTTGGATATTAACACATCTCATTTTGTGACAAGAAGCCAAGAGATGCATCAGAGGGAAGAGAGGCATGAGACAACTAAAAGGAGAGAAGAAATATTGAGCATGATGCTGCCAATATGAATTAAGATGTGGATAAATGGTGTTATTGAGTTGGACAAGAGCTAATGGAAGCTTTGAAGTTTAAAATTTATTGTCTAGATTAGGATTCTTGAGGCCTAAGAGAAACTTGCCAATCTTGTTGGTTGGGTGTTGGAGTATTATTGCTAGTTTAATTCCCTGAATGGTTGAACTTATGAAGATAAGCATATTTGAAATTCAAAATAACAATAGCTCTATTTTTAAAACAAATGTGTATTTTCTTCTATTTTTAATCATGAATGAAATGGAATAGTTTCATAACTAACTAGTAATGTGTGAGCGTAATATCAGACTCTAGAATTTATATTTACATATATAAAACATATAATGTAAAAAAAAAATAAAGGGTTTTTCCTCTAAGGAGAAATAAGAAAAACTATAACAAATTATTTTCAATTTCCTCTGAAAACATTTAACTATTCTATGTTAGTCTATCTAGAGGTGGTTAGTTCCCTATTGAAAACACCGATTTGCATGGAAACAATCCAACCTTGTGAATAGAATACCCTGAATACTCAAGAGATAGGAACCGACACACCAAAAAGGAAGGTGAGAGACTTAATACTCGCATTGGATAAAAGAAAATAAAAATAAACCACTTTCTATAAGTTATAACTGTACTTTGATAAAAAAAAAAGGGAATTATATAACTATAGGTCACAAATGAGTCCTTGTCGAATACAGGTAAATTAGTAGGGATGGTGGAAACCCTGCTATAATATTAATTAATGAACACAAAAGGGTCGAGGTTAGTCCTATGGCCTCATTAGAATAACCCAACAACCTAATAAACAATCCTAGTGCCTTGGGTAACCATGTAACATTACAATGTTTATGTGAGACAAAGAACCCTATAAAAATATGAATAAGCCATTTTCATAAAAGAAATAATGTATCAATATCAATAAAATATAGAATTAATATAAATATATGGAGAAAACCAAAGAGGGATTTGTAACAATATCACTCCAATTTTTAAATAAGCAACGAGTAACTTGAGTTCTTGCATAAATTGAACCAATGGATATGAAGACCTTTTTTTATTAAAGAAATAACATACTAGGTAGAAAATAATGTCAATGGAGGGTATGTTGTTTGTGGAATAGCCAAAACTTTCATTACTTTAAACTAGAGGTAAAATATAAAAGAAAATCCTTCCCATATATCTGATTCCCTAGTGGGACAATACCCAACATAAACAGTACATCCCTATACATATACCAAGAAATTTTTGAGAACTATTCTCAGAAAAGGAGAATTTTCAACCAAAACCTAAGGAATATGACACAAAATATCATCTGGTGAAGTGAATTTATCAACAAGAATAAATAGTAAATTTTACAGGAACACCTACAAAATCAAAGAGGGAAAGTCATGAGTAACCCAAGACCCAAATACAAGAAATAATCTTGGAGTGCTGGTTGTAATCATGAGATTATTTATTGAAGAAACCCTGGGATACATCGATGAAAAGCCCATAAGGGACATTCAATTCTTCTGAAAAATTGCGAAATAAAAACATAAAAAACAAATTCTCTTCTTAAGTGAAGTTCCTAGGGTAGCTCACCTGAAGAACCCTCTTGATAGTAACTTGGAGCCTAAGTATTACACCATGAAAAAATGTATAAGAAAAAAGCTTATGAAATACCTAGAAGAAAAGATAAAGTTCCAAATAAATTCCTCATGTAAAGTTACCAGTGGTTAGTTGTTGCATAAAGGAATTAGATGGTGTTAACTTTCATTGATGGTACATAATGTCCCTAGTTCTATGTCAAAAGCCTGAGAAAATTATAGAAAAAGGGAAATATTGATAGATTGGTCCAAAGAAAAATATAACCATGCAACGTGAAAGTTGGAATACCCTATATTGGGTGGATAAAGTGATTTACCTAATGGAACAAGGATTATGGTTGTAATCTGTTGCAAAGATGCTTTAGTGGAGAAAGGGTTTGAATGAGCCAGAGAACAAGTTAAAGTGTGGGGTGGTCACCCGAAAATTAGCCTCGATGCCCATCAGTCATTTAATATTGTCATATGAATCCAACAATGGAGTTATTACCATATATTGGTAGAGCAGGTTGGCACCCACCATATAACACTCCAGAATTCTATCCTTGCACCAAGTCAAGGGTTGACAAATTCCGATGTAAAACTCATCCCTGGGGCGTAATAAACATACAAGATAATTAAAAATTAAAGTTTTAGATAAAAAACGTAATAAATATATCAAAAATTTGTATGAAAATTAGATAGATAATAAATAATTTAAACAAAGTCGATAAGACATTTCCAAGATTTTGATTTAATGGTGGTAGTAGTGGAAGGTTAATAATAATAATAAATAAATGGTGATAATGGGTGTTACAAGTGGTATCTGATCCATGTTGCAATACTGAAACCTATTTGGGTAATTGAATAACAAATATATTTGTGTTCACAGAGAAATCACAATGACGACAAAAACTAAAAGTAAACAACCAATAAGGCCATTGTAGAATCTATTCCTATGCCAATTTTGAGAGCTAATCCGAAAATGTAGGTCCAATTGGGAGGAGAACACCAAAATACCACTATTATGTTGTTGGAAACAATTCAACGACTAAAGGATGAGATGTATCATTTGCGGGATGTTATGAATCTAGCTCCAAAAATAGAAGAAAAGAGAGATCAACACCTTAGAAATTAGGCACTTCGAGGGGGAAACCTGCAATACATTACATAAATGAACAATTCTTGGATGATACAAATGAAAAAACCTCCTTCTATATATAGGAGTCCATGGGGTTACAATATAATCGTAATATAACAAATAATAATGTAAGGAAAAAATAATAACAATATGGGGGTTACAGGGGTACAACAATAACAATAAGAGGGCTACACTAATAAAAATAAGGGACTACACTAGTAATATGGGGACCTAACATGCCCCTCTCCTTCAAAAAAGTGTTTTCCTCAATGCTTGAGTAGCTCTAGATGCTTCTGTATAAAATTCTCATCCTCCCATGTACAATCTTTAGTGGGTAAGTTCTTCCACTTGATGAGATACTCTAAAATTGATCGATTTAATAGCTGTCAAGTTCTTGTTTCCGTGACTGTTTCAGGTTGCAATATGATTTTTCTTTCCTCATCAAGTTCTGCCAATATTTTTTGAACTAGAAGTTTGTCACCTATAACCTTCTCTAAGCATGAAACATGGAAAACTGGATGCACTTGCGAAGAAGCGGGAAGCTCTAATTTGTATGCCATAGTACCAATCTTTTGCAACACCTTGTAAGGACCATAGTATTTTGGTGATAATTTATTGTCCTTATTATCTTGTTTGAGGGAAATTTTTTTGTATGGTTGTTGCCGTAAAAATACCCAGTCTCCTACATCAAAACTTCTCTCGTTGCGATGTTCATTTGGTTGTTGTTTCATTCAATTTTATGCCAAATTTAGGTTATCCTTTAAGAGTTAGAGAACTTGTTGTTGATGATAGATGTGATATTCCACTTCTTTCACCTTATAAGTTTATCTTAAAGATGATGTGATGGATAGTGGATGATATCCATAAAGTGCCACAAATGGGGCCATTTTTGCTGCAGTATGGAAGGAAGTGTTATACCACCATTCAACTAGAGGTAACCACTTGACCCCTTGTGTTATTTTATTAGATACAAAAGAACAAAGATATCCTTCCAAAAATTTGTTCATTATATCAGTTTGACCATCATATTCAGGATGATAAGATGGGCTATGAGCTAGTTGAGTACCCAAACAAGAAAATAATTCCGTTAAAAAATTTCTGGTAAAAATGGGATCTCTCTCACTTACCATAATCTTTGGGTTTCCATGTAGCTTTTTAATTGTTTCCATAAATGAAGTAGCAATTGTACTTGCTTTAAATGGATGAGATAATGAAAAAAAGTGTGCATACTTGGTAAGTCTATCAACTACCACCATGATGACACTATTTCCTTTAGACTTTGGTAAACATATGATAAAATCCATTGAAATCTCCTCTGAAAGTTGACTTAAAATGGATAGAGGTTGTAGAAGACCCGGGGTCTTAATTATCTCAACTTTATTTTACTGGAAAACCAAACATTCTGCCACAAAATTTTGAATATCAGATTTAAGGCCATCCCAAAAAAAATCTTTCTTCACCCTGTGGTAATTTTTAAAAAATCCTGAGTGTCCTCCTAAAGGAGAAGTGTGCAATTCTGAAAGAATATTTTGTTTTAGTTGGGAATTCTTACAAATATATAAGCGACATTTGTACCATAAGGAACCATTTTTCCAACTAAATCTATCAAATGTACTAGGATCTTGCTTCAACTTTTGAATGAGTGTCCAAACTTCTTCGCCCTTCTTCCATTCATCCCTTGCTTCGATTATCCAATCTGGTTGGATAATAGAAATGGAAAAATCAATGCTTCCACCTCTTCATCCTTTCTTGAGAGTGCATCAGCAACAACATTTAGCTTCCCTTTTTTGTAGATGATATCAAAGTCATAAGCCAACATTTTTGTGATCCATTTTTGTTTCTCTTTTGAAGATATTTGTTGTTCCAAAAAGTGTTTAAGATTATCATGTTTAGTTTTTACCTTGAAGTGCCTTCCCATTAGGTAAGGTCGCCATTTCTTTAGTTCATGTAGCATTGTAAACATTTCCTTATCATAAATATCTTTCTGTAACTACTTTCCTTTAATTGGACACCTTTCAAAAGCAATGGGTCTTCCTTCTTGCATTAGAACAACACCAATTCCATTTCCTGAGGCATCACATTCCAGAATAAAGGTTTTTGTGAAGTCTGGTGTAGCTAATACTGGTGCTAGGCACATTGCCCCTTTAAGATGTTCAAAGGCCTTAGTTTCTTCATGATTCCATGAAAATGCATATTTTTTTAATAATGTTGTTAGAGGTGCTTATACTCTCCCATAATTCTTAACAAACTTGAGATAATACTCTGTTAACCCGAGAAATCCTTACAGCTGACTTATGGTTGTGGGGACTTTCCATTCCTTAATGGCTTTAATTTTCTAAGGGTCTACCTTAACACCCTCATGAGATACAATATGACCCAGATATTCCACCTCTCGTACTCCAAAGAAACATTTCGATGTTTTTTAGTATAATTGTTTCTCCGCCAATAGTTTGAGCACCCTTTCAATATGTTGAACATGATCCTTCCAAGACCTGTTGTAGATTAGTATATCATCAAAAAATACTAGCAGAAATTTTCTAAGGAAGGGTTGAAAATGGAATTCATCAACCCTTGAAATGTAGAAGGTGCATTTGTAAGGCCAAAAGGCATGGCCAAAAATTCATAATTACCCTCATGAGTTCAAAATGTTGTTTTTGGAATATCTTCAGTCTTCATTCTAATTTGATGATATGCTGAAGGAAGATCCAACTTGGTAAAATAAATTGCTCCATGTAATTCATCCAATAATTCATCAATCACAGGAATGGGAAATTTAACATTGATATTGAGCTTATTGAGCTCCCTATAATCCGGACACATGCACCATGATCCATCCTTCTTGTGCACCAATACTACTTGAGGAGAGAAAGAACTTTGACTAGGTTGAATTATACCAACCTCTAACAATTATGCAATCATACATTCAATTTCACTCTTTTGGACATAAGGATATCTGTAAGGCCTAATGTTTGGAGGAACGCTTCTTGGAATCAAATGAATAGAATGATCATGATCTCGAATAGGTGGGAGTCCTTTAGTAGTTTAAAACACCTTGGAGTGATTGTCCAAGGCTTTTTGGAGATATGGAGAAATAGATGATTTTGATGTTGGAACTTCTATTGAGAATAATTGTGTAATTACACCTCGTTGTTCTTGTTTTAGAATATTTTTCATGACATTAGATATTGTTATCTCTCCTGGCTTCCCTGCGATACCCCGTAATTCAATTTCCTTTCCTTCCCCAAAAAAATTCAAGAAAAGTTCTTGAAAATTAAAAGCTACTGTCGCCAAAGATTGTAACCATTGTACTCCTAGTACAACATCAGCACCTCCCATTGGAATGGAAAGCATTGGACTACTCAATACATATTCCACCATGGTTAGCTTGATATTATGGCATTTTCCAGAGAAATTTATAGTTCCTCCATTTGCAACCATCACTTGATATTCTGGTGTTGGGTATAGGAAAAAATTCAATTCCTTGCCTACCTTACAATGATAAAATTATGGGTACTACCCGAATCAATCAATACTATAACATTTTTATTTTTGATATGTCCTTCTATCTTGAGAGTTTGAGAAGTGGTAATTCCTGCCAATTCATTACACGATATGGTTAGACTCATTTCTTATTCTTCTAGGGTTCGTTCTTGGTGTATATCTTCTTGGTGTATTTCACAATCTATGTAAAATAATTTATTCTCAGCACACTTATGACCTTTAGTGTATTTTCTATCAAAAGTGTAGCAAAGCCCTTTTGCTCTTTTTTATTCCAATTGTTGTCATGTCAACCTTGTAGGTTGTGGAAGTCTAGGAGTAGCAACACTTCCATCTTTATAGATGTGAGTGATAAGATTCCTTATCACCATAATTTCACATTCAATTTTTATTTCCAACCTAAATGCCTTCTCCAATGAATCAAGTTCCCAAACGCAAACTTCATGTTGGATGTTATCCCTTAAAGTCCCTATGAAGACATCAATCTTATGTTCCTCTAGAATATTAGTTACCCTTATATCCAATTTCTGGAAGTCCTCAATGTTCTCCCCCACTGAACCATTTTGTTTGAGATTTATAAATTGGCTAAAGAAGGTGTTTCTCTTTGTATCCTCATAATGTGCTATCATTTCCTCCATAAAAACTGACCAAGTGACAATTTTTTTATGGGATCAAAGACATTGCTACCATGCAAATGTATTTTGTTCTAAATGTAAAGTTGCAATGCGTACCTTTTGTTTGTTTTGAACATTATTGAGATCAAAATATTGCTCCATATATAGTATACATGTTACGAGATCCTTGCCATCAATCTTCCCCATATCGAGCTTTGGAATATGGGGGTTCTTCCATCCAATATTAGAGTTTATGAAATCTTGATTAACATTTATTTTGTTCTCATCATGAGTTTCCTCTACTATCTTGTCACTATTAGGAAACATATCTTGTATCAACTTTTTCAAAACTTTCATGTCTGCATTTATATCATTCTTCATGTTTTCCATGTTGTCTTTCATTTTTTCTTCCATGTCATCCATATTAGTTTCCATGCCATACATATTATCTTCCATGCCATCCATCTTAGCTTCCACGCCTTTCTTCAAACCATCCATATTCACTTCTATGCCTTTCTTCAAAACTTCCATTTCATTTTTTGTTTCTCTTTTCTAGAGCGAAATTTGGTGCACTTGCTCTTCTAGTTTTGATACATCATGTTGCAATTCTTCATCTTCATGATTCATAGTAGATTACTATGAGGGCTTAATGGGTGTTGAATTATTTGTAGGAGGAATTTTAGAACCCAATACTAATATCTATGCTCAATAGGCCTTTGGAATCACTTAAAAATGATTTTTCAAACAAGACTTATGCAATTTGAAAAAATAATACACACATTTTTATTGATTTTGAGGAGCTCGATATTGAGACTGAATTATATATGTGATTTTGGATCTTTAATATCTAAAATTTAGCCCTGTACTAGCCCTCTAAATCATCTTTCACGTTCTAAAGGTCTAACCTGATTTGGATTCTTCAAGACAAAGTTATGCCCAATCTCCCACAATGACCTAATTTTGCACTGGTTCAGTAGATTGAACTTGTACGACATGCCACGTGTCACTGTTTCCTCCTCCAGATTTGAAATTAATACATAGGAAAATAGAGTCCATGTACTCGGGTCCACTTTTTTCATAATTCCAATTCAATTCTTAGAGAAAGAGAGTTATGATGATTTTCCCATGGTCACCTCTTTGGGATGAAATTGGGGAGCCTGAAAAATACCTAATTTCCACAGACCTTATCTAAGAAAATGTCACTAATAAAGCTCTAAAATGCTTCGACGACGTTCCTCAGGATTTCAGCTTTTCTCTATAAAAATTTCAGCTTCTGAACCCTCATAGAAAAAATGTTATAGCGAAAATGCCACGATGACTTGTTTAGGTTAAATTTAGGAGCCTGCAAAAAGTGCTAACTTCCACAGATCATATCTCCAAAAATATTGCAAACCAGGATCTAAAATTTTTCCACGACATTATTTAGGATTTCGGCTTCACGTTATAAACATTCCATCTTGTGAACCTTTGCATAAAAAAAGTATAGCGAAAATTCCACGATGACCTATTTGGAGCAGTGAAACCCTAGAATCCAAAGCTTTGATACCAAAGGTTATGAAACAAAATACAAAAATAAAAGAAATGAGAGATCAATTCCTTAGAAATAAGTCACTTCAAGGGGGAAACCTCCAATATATTAAATAAATGAGAAATTCTTGGATGATGCAAATGACAAAACCTCCTTCTATATATAGGGGTCCATGGGGTCACAATATAATCCTAGCCGACCTAATAATAATAATGTAAGTAAACAATAATAACAATATGGGGGTTACATGGGTACAACAATAAAAATAAGGGGGCTACACTAATAACAATAAGGGACTACACAAGTAATATGGGGGCCTAACACGGGATGATAATGAGATATTGATGGAAAAATAAGAAGGAATTGTGAAAATTATATCCAATTGGAAAGACCATAGGAACTCCATACAAAGCCCTAGTAATGAAGACAAGGACAAGGAGCATAGACAAAGAGGTTAAATTATTCCAGTAGGGATGCATACTTAGAGCCTAGAAGGGCATAAAGGTGAAAATGAGGAATAATGTGGTAATTTCTCGAACCATAGAAAAAATAAGAAACAAAAACAAATTTGCAAAGGGAATCCAAGAAAATTAAACCCATGACATTTGACGAAGAATTAGAAGAAGTCACTAAATCTTGAAAAATTAATATGAACAAAAATTTTCATATTTGTGAGTATGGTGATAACTCGAAGGAAATATTAGCAATATACCAAATTCAGGGAAAAGACAGCCTGAAGTGGGAAGAGGTCAAAGTTCATGTAATTGATGGGCAAGCAGTCACCTCAGAATATTTTCAGAAGTATCTCAAGGAAATGTACTTAACTAAGCAATTCTATGATGAGAAGGGCAATGAATTCCACAAATTTCGACTCAGGAAAATTTCTTGGGATAAATTCATGACTAAATTCACATCCCTATTAAGATACATGCATTACATATGTGAGGAAAAGGCCAAGGTGCAACATTTTATGAGTACCCTACCAAAGCTTATCAAGGAATGCTTGGAATTTGATAATCCTAAAACTATGGATGAGGCCATTTGGAAGGCATGAATATGCTATTAGAAGATGGAGAAAAAGGGAAAAGGAGGTAAAAAAGGATATAAAAAATCCCAAAGTTCTAAAAAAAAATGGAAACATTAGAAATCTACAGAAGAACCAAAAAAATATACTTCATGTGAATAATCCACAGAAATTCAGATTACAAAATGAACCTAAGAAGATAGAAGTGTCAACTAAACTGCAGACTATTACATCACAAATACATCCATTATATTGTTGGGGATGCGGGGAGACTCATTAATACTAAATTTTTCCCCACTGCACCAGAATGGAGAAGACTACTAATATTCAGGGGGATTCTACAGTTGGAAAGCTTGCTAGAATTATACCCAAAATTAACACTTCTTTGGAACATTGTAAGGAGAATACCAACCAACTGTGATGGAGTTTGAAGGTAGGTTATTTAATAATTTTGTATCTATTTTGATAGGTCCATGGGAAATCATAAGTTATATCAGTCGTGAGATAACATAAATGTGTCATCTGCAAACCCATAATTTTGAAAATACTTGGTTGGTACAACTGGTCACTGTGGCAAAAAGACGAGTGTCAACAAAAGTATTGTAACAACTCTGCTTCCTCAATTTTTTTTTTCTATTAATGGATTAAATACAAATCAAATACAACTGCCTTAATGTATTTCGTCGCATTTTGACGAAACCATCTAGTATCTTTAATGTTTGTTGTAGTCTGGTCTAATTATTCTTGAGTTTCAGTTTAACAATTATCGTCAATAAATTTTATTATAAGTTAAGATTAGCGACATTTATTACCACCTTATGTCAATAAACTATGTTTGAGGTTTATAATGTAGTTTCTAGCATAATAATATCATCATTTTAATTAAGGGAATCCCCTTCTTAGGACAATAGCCCAAAGAAATATTTTTAGTGGTCTTTGACTACGTTATCTTTTTTTTTTTTTCATTCCACTTATATTACCAACTCCCCTCAATTGATAATTATACTTTTGGGTTAAGGTTATATTCTTAACCTTTACTATATAATTTATTTTATAATTTACCCACTTACCTATGTTCTGTGCATAAGTAATATAATTTCCAATTAACCTCAATTTCAACTTTAGTCATATTTTATTACACTTATTTAACTCCTACGTAACCATAATATTCCTCCCACATAGCTTATACTTGAAACATTCATTTCGAGTTTAAAACTCTTTGCATTTACATACCCTTGTTGGAGTTGAACCTTCCATGTCATAATCCTTACTCCTACATGGAGTGATATTAAACTATAGAGGTACATACATAAGGTTGTTGGCTCTCATGGTTTTTCCACGTAATACTCTACGTGACCTATCAATTGGTACTTCACCAATTTTGTATTTATGAGTTATGTAATGAACTCCGTATGGTGTTAAATTTGATGTCTGATTTTGATTATTGTTGCAGTATTTTATTGCATTTATCATTAGTACCTCGGTTATTAAAGTCGTCACATGGCTCTTTACCTATCGATTTAACCTTTAAGTTACCAGGTTAATATCCATCGTTCGATGTATTCCACATGGACATTTGAGATTTAGTCGTATTTGTAGTTAGGGTTATTATTCCTCCATTATGCTTTATCACTATTCCTCCTGTTGGCTTCGTTGTTCATCTCCTGTTACGCATCAGTCATTCAGCTTCACAGGCATTGCAGTTAACGTATTCTCTAAAGCCAAGTTTATGATGCAGAGGTTTCAATTTCACAGTACTTCTTAGGTAATGACTTAATTTTTATTGCATCGATTTAAACTTGTATGTCTATAATATTTTTGGGGTTTCGACTTGAAATTTTTATTTTCTGCTTTATTTCTGCAACTAATACACATTTGTTTCTCATGGTTGCAATGTTGGGTTTTACCTCAAGAACATTGCATCTTCCACAGAAAGCCATTGCCATTCTTATGTCCGGCCTTGAAAAACTGAATGGTAATAAATCCTCCGCCATATAAAGTAAGGAACTTACTATGTTAACGTATTTCTAAAATATTGTTGTGCCTTTGAATATTATCGCGTTTTGGTTGGGAATTCTATTCCAGCGTTTTGCATTCAAATTTAGTTCTGGGTTATCTCTGTTCATCTTTGTAGATTGGTTTCAACTTAATTTATGACATTCTAATGCATCGTTGTTTGAACGCAGGTGGAGGATTCAAGGAGTGAGGACAATTTTCTCTCTCACGTAGCAAATTCTGGCTAGTTCACTTCCTCTCGACATTATCATTTCTCTCCAGTTATGCGTTGTGCCTTCAGTTTTTCCTCGACATATTTTCAACCATCCATTTGTAAAGGTAGCTCTGGTTTTTCAGTAAATTCCACTCCTCATTTTTTTTTATTACTGGCTCTTCTCTATTCAGAGAATCCAACGTCTTGCTTTGCATACTTTCCCTTCTTACATACCGTTTGTTTTTTTGTTCTACCTTTTTACTCTAATATCGCTGTGTTTCATTTATAATTTTGGTTAGAATTTAATTTATTTTCAAAGACAGGAATTTTCAAATTATTCTGAGTTAATTAATCTCGTTTACATCTACAGTAACCTAACAGGTTGATTTCCTTCAATTTAGATTTAAGCCACACTCATCTTAATCTTACTCTCTCTTCAAAATTCTCATTTCCTTGAGTCTTCACAATTAGAGTCTCTTTAATTTACACTTGTTCATTTATTCATTAAGAGTATCGGCTTAATGTCATTTTATTTATTTGTAAAAATATTCGCCATACTTGGATTAGAATTGCTAGCCTATAGTAATTCTAACTTTTTATTAAATTCCAATAATTTGTACAGAACAGGGTTTAATATTTTTATTCCCATATCTTTATAGGAACTTCATAATTCCATAGTTCCTCAATTTTGACACAGTATGCTATCAAAGAAATCTTAGGTAAGAATTTCCCCGATTCTAGTTAATTACTTCACCATCATTTTAAAATTCAATATAATAACACAAAATCAAGATAAAATGAATTACTTGTGCATACCAATTCTGGTAGACTATTCCACCCAACCTATGAGCTCTATCTCCACAGCCCCCCACCCCTGAGCAGATATCAGTTCCTGTTAAACACCATGTTAAACACACACATGGTGTATGTGAAAGATAAACACACACAACAAGAGACGCAACACACAATGAAGGATAAGCGTGTAGCTTCCTTATTTTTCCATTATACATGATGTAAATTTATAGTACAATGGTGTGACTCTTGGTTTCACATTCCAAGGTCACTTGGAATCCATTGTGACTTTTCGCATTCCACACCTACCCATAGAGGATTAGGTGTTCCAACATCCCCCCTTAATCTAAAGGGGTATGTGTGATTCCATAAAGAGAGTTGTAATACAAATATGCAAAGTATACATGGCAGCACTTGGGCTAAATCAACGCTCTGAAATGTTGGAAAAAAGAGGTGCTTTAAGGATGATGACCAACACTGGAACACAATACTTGTTGCAGTTCCCAGAACTCTTCCAAAACTGGCAAGAAGCTGAAAGCTTTATATAGAGGAATTGTCCCTCATAAAAAAGGGATAAATTCAACCTAAAAGAAGGGAGGTATACTACCTATGATGGTTTTAGGATTACCAACAACTCTGGAATTCTTGAAGCATTTCATGGAACTCAACCAAAGCTGGCAAGAAGCTGAAGCCTTCTGCTAGAGGAAGTGTTCCTCATATATGACAGGGAGACCTTCAACCTGAAAGAAGGGAGGTCTACTACCTATGATTGTTTTAGGTTTTCCACCAACTAAAGATGATGGTTTAAGGTTGTCCACCAACCAAAGGCATGCCCATGGGAATCCGTGTCTCTGGCTACATCTTTGAATCTGGAATGACGAATTGTGGCTCAGGCTCTCTTGAACTGCTGTGTCTCTGGCTACAACTCTGAACATGGAATGAGAGATTGTGGCTTAGGCTTGCTTGATCTGACATCGAAGCTTGTACATGACCACCATTTCCCCCCCTGTTAGGGACAAGGTGAGATGATGGCGAAAACTCAACTGCAATTTTGCTCAATATTCGTGAACATGTTCTGACATGTGACTTAAACATCTTCTTGGCTACTGATGCCCATTTCCAAGAAGCGATCCATCCAAGATGAATCCTGGTTCTTGCAGGAGGCTTGTGTCTGAAGAATCTGTGTGAAGAATGGGTGTGCCGACCACAGTGCTTGCATGGATGAAGATCAAAACAGTGATCTTTCATATGGCCAACTCGAACACAGTGTTGGCATTTCACAATCTATTGTTGTTGTTGTGGAGCAGGATCTGAAATAGCTGCAGGTGAACTGTCATAAAGGAATCTGGAACTCTGAAATATGACAGGCTTGGTTTAGTCTGGAATATGAAAGATCATATCCTTGTCATATCCAAGACCAGTTTTGTGCTTGTTGTGGACAAGCTCTTCCCAAGGTCTGATGATGGGCCTGAGAAGTGCAGGCTGAGCTGCTGCATCTGCATGTACATATTCTCTTGTACAAGGAACTAAATGGGAATCAACTGTAACTTTACTAACTTGCTGTTGATGGGATTCCTTCTCAATGTTCTGAACAGAAACAGGTTCAGAATGGTGACTATTTTGCTGAAGTTCATCTTGTTGGAGCTGAGATTCCAACAGCAAAAACTAAATCTTTTCTTGCGCATCTAGCAAACAGATTTGAATATTACAAATAGCATTCTTTCTCATTTTTATCATATCATCAACATTGGAATGAATGAGGTTCTTCAAGAACTCTAATGCCTCATTGATTTTAGCCATTTTCAACAACTTAGGCTCAAAAAATGAAAGGGTGTCATCATCAACTGAAAATGCACCCATTTACAATCTGATTCAACCTCCTTTCAAAAATTACAAATGACTCAAAAGAATTTCCAACTATGGAAATATTAAAGTACAAAATATGCTCCTCAAATGATGGAGGACAATCAACAATACAACAACTCAAATTTATTGATTGCAGCTATGAATGAGCAATATCCGCTCACAATACAATGTCAATAAAATATCTCTGCAAAAATATTTGTATAAATGTACAGCAAAAAAACTTGTGCAAGAAGCCTTTAAGGCAGCTGATTTGTTTTCCTTCAAAGAGCTGTTAAAAATGATGGCAAACTTGTCTTCTTTCATAAAATCACCCTTATGCCACAAATCACAATGCAAAACTTCTCTTTTCACTATGTATTTATCATTTCCTCATATTCCATTTTCTTCATTTCCTGCTGTTGATTTCCTCTTCCTCATTCTACTGTTTACTTCCTCTCTTCCTCTCTCTCTGTTGTTTGTTTTTTTAAAGGAAGGAATTTAAAAAACAAAAAACTGGGATTAAAAAAGTGGGAAGGAGGGATTAACTTAAATTTTTTTTCAAAAATCGAATTTTAAAATTGGGAGGGATGGGGGAGGTTTTAATTATAAATAAAAGGTCGAATTTAAAAAATTTAAAATTAAAAAAGCGAAAATTAAAAAAAATAAAACAGGGAAGGGAATTAAAATGGGGAAGGGCGAAGACCATGGGGTATGAATAAGGCCGTGAGGGCTTGGTTGCAGAGTGGGAGACATGGAGAGGTGTTTAGGGAGGATCAAGTGATAGGATAAGGGTTAGGGGGTATGGGATAGAGCAGGGCCATAAGGGGGTGAGGAAGGGGAGTGTTGCAAGTAAGGGGGCAACGCAAGGGTGCTGGTAAGCGAGCGATAAGGGGAGGGGATTGTTGGGGCTGAGGGAGAAAGGAAAGGGGGCAGGTGTGTGACTGTTGAGTGATTTGTATTTTGTTTTATTTTAATTTTTCTCTTTGAGAGGCCAAGTGAGGTAGGGGAGGGCACGACGTTGCCGTGGGGAGAGGAGGGGCCGCTGTAAGGAATGGGGACGGTGGGGTAAATGAGTAGAGGGAGTGGAGAGGTGTAGAGGAGTTTATGCGCGGCGGGTAGCAGATAGTTGATAGAGAATGCGTAAGGGTTGATGCAACATTGAGGAGTGGCGTAGGGTTTTGGGAGGCGGGTGCTATAGTTATGAAGTGCTTTCTTGAGTGTTGTGGAGTGATCAGGGAGAGCGTGGGTGGGGTTGAGAGGCAGTGTAAGGTTCACATTGGGGAGTCGGGTAAGGGTTTGAGAAGGGGGCACGGGGGCCGAGAGGAGGGAGGGATAAGTGAGGGGGCTAGGGTGTGGGGAGTTGGGAGTGTAGGAACGTATGGAAGGGGGAGGGCGTAGAGAAGTGTATGCAGGTGAGGGGTAGGCTGTGTAGGAACAACGAGCGTGAGGTAGGAGAGTGCTACATGCAGAGGGGAGGTAAGGGAGGGGCGTAGTGGGTAGGCAGCGTATGTGTGTTGGGGAGAGTAGGGAGGGGCGTGTAATGTGTTGAGGAAGGGCCGAGGGCTTGAATGAAATGGTTTTTTTTTAAATTTTAATTTTAATTTTTTATATTTTTTTTATATGTAAAAACAGTAGAGAGGAGATTCCATTTTAAAAAATCTGGCAAAAATTGCAGAAATGAAGGGAAAAATAAAAAATTCAAGTACTGAAATACAACAGCACATTGCAGAAATTGCCAATAAAACCCATAAATTTTTCCAATAGCCTAGTAGCAGAGAATATTTTCCAGAAACAGAAAAACCAAGAATTGCAGAAATTTTTTAATGGAAAAACTCAGAAAATTTTCTTTCAGAAACCAACTTTGAAACACTATTTTCCAGCAGCTCTTCAATGTAGAAATTGTAGGAAGAAATCAGAATGAAAACCTTCAGATGCGCAGTTCTGCTCTTCTTCAAAACCACTGCTGCTCTTCTTCAAAACACCTTTCTGAATGCGGCAAAATAAATCCTGCAAAAATTATCTAAATACTGCAAAAATGCCAAGAATTTTGCAGATATGCTCAGGCCATAAACACAAATTTCTCACTCAAGGTGGAGCTGGTTAAGGAAGTATCAGCTCTAATACCATGTTAAACACCATGTTAAACACACACATGGTGTCTGTGAAAGATAAACACACACAACAAGAGACCCAACACACAATGAAGGATAAGCGTGTAGCTTTCTTCTTTTTCCATTGTACATGATGTACATTTATAGTACAATGGTGTGACTCTTGGTTTCACATTCCAAGGTCACTTGGACTCCATTGTGACTTTTCACATTCCGCACCTACCCATAGAGGATTAGGTGTTCCAAGAGTTCCTTCCAGTAGTAGACAACCTCTTGTCTACCCAGAATTTGCTTATTTAAGCCTTCTTTCCGATTAGCTTGTTTCCATAACTGTGTCTAGTTAATTAGGATGTTGTTTTCCTTTTTTCCTAGGCTTTCCTTTTGTTTTTTCCACAAAAATAATTTAAAACTATCCTTTTCCTCTTTCTAGTTTTATTCCACCTCTTCCCAATAACTTTCCTCTTTACTGGGGTATCTTTTTAGATTTTTATCTCCAATCTAATTATCAATATTTAATTTATTTTCTCCAAGGATTTTTGGAGAACTTGGAAAGTCTTGGGAACTTTATCCATCCTCATGAACTTGGATTCCTAATCTCTAATTATACTCTAGTCTTTGCACAATTAATTCCATTTCTATTATTTAAATAATAAAATATGTACACAACAATTGTTTTCCTTTGGGTCAACTTGACCATTTAGGATTGTTCAATTGTCTAATAAAAGTAGTAAAACTAGCAATATTACATATTCCCCCTCTAAAAAAAAACATCGTCCTTGGTGTTGCAAAAACAAAATATAAATTCACTTTTCAACAGTGGTGGATATTTTTCCTTCATATCTTCCTCTCATTCCCAAGTAGTTTCTTCGGGTGCAAAGTGTTGCCACTGCACTTTCACCCTAGTTATTGTCCTATTCCGGAGCTCAATTTCATCTCGTGTTAGGATGCAAAGTGTCTGTTGAAAAAATTCCCCTTCTGGTTCCACCTATATCACATTCCAATCAATCACATGATTAGGATCATGTACATACTTCTTTAATAATGAAACATGAAAAAAATTGTGAACCTTAATGTGACTAGGTAAAGCCAACTTGTATGCTACAGGTCCCACTTTTTTCAGTACTTCAAAAGGTCCACATTAGCGTGGTGATAATTTAGCACAATTACCCTTGTAAAAATTTCTCTTTTTGGGCTTAATCCTCAAGTAAAAATTATTTCCCACATTGAATTCTCTATGAATTTTCTTTTTATCTGCATATCTCTTTTGACTATCTTTTGTTGTCTTAATATTTTTCTGAATTTTCTTCACATTATTTTCCATTTCCTATAATGCATCAGGACCAAGAATTAACTTATCCTCTGGTCGACTCCAATTAAGAGGTGTGTGGCACTTTCTTCCATATAATACTTCAAAGGGACTCATCTTAATTGAGGCTTGGTATCTATTATTATAGGTGAACTCTGCCAAATGCAAAAATTCTTCCCACTTTGTAGGTCTATCCATCACATACACTCTCAACAGGTCCTCTAAAATTTGGTTCATTCTTTCAGTTTTTCCATTGGTTTGGGGATGGTATGCAGTACTAAATTTTAATTTGGTACCTGTTCCCCGAAACAGAGTCTTCCAAAAATATGAAGTAAACTTTGCATCTTTGTCTGATGTGACCATTTTAGGAATACCATGTAACTTTACAATCTCTTTCATAAACAAATTAGCTACATGAGTTGTACCAAAAGTAGATTGTACTTGTAAGAAGTGTGCAATTTTTTTCAATGTCTCTACAACTACCATTATAGAATCATGTTGGTATTTTGTTCTTTGAAATCTAGTTATAAAATCCATGGAAACCTTTCCCACTTCCATTCTGGGATGGGTAAAGGATTCAAAAATCCTGCTGGATGCTGATGCTCTACTTTTACCTATTGACATTCCAAACATCTAGCTAAATAATTAGCCACATCCTTTTTTATATGTGGCCTAAACATGTTCTTTATCAAGGATGAAATCAATTTATGATACCCCGGGTGTCCTGCATATGGTCTTTTATGATACACATCTAAAATTTCACTTTTTAATGAGCTCACATTGGGAATGTACAATCTGTTTTTATAAAAATTCAATCCTTTTTGGTTTTGGTTATATCCCACTATCTCATTTTTCTGCAATTTTTCTTGAAGTTTCTCATAATTTGGATCTTGACTCATTACTTCCTCAATCAATCCTTCAATTTCATAATGTGCACTACTCCCAACAATATTCAAATTTTGAAGAGAATTGCTACTTAAAGCATTTTCAATATTATTTTTCCCTTGATATGTTTGATCTCCATGTCAAACTCACTAAGGAAGGACAACCATCTAGCTTATCTAGCATTTAAATCTGGTTGTGTGAAAAAATATCTCCAAATTATGTGGTCTGTCATCAATACAAAATTTTTCCCTAACAGATAATGTCTCCACATCTTCAAAGAATGTATTACAACAATTAAATCTAAGTCATACAAAATGTAATTATGTTCATGTTTCTTTAATTTTCTTGACTCATATGCTATGAGTGAGTTTTCTTACAATAACACGCCTCCTAATCCTTTTGCAGAAGCATCTGTACATACTACAAATTCTTGATTTGGATCAACAATATTGAAAATAGGAGTAGTTTTTAGTTAAAGTTTTAACTATTCAAAATTATGTTGACATTTTTCTTTCCACTCAAACTTCACTCCTTTCTTCTGTAGAGAGGTAATAGGATATGCTAAGGCTAAAAATATTTCTACAAATCTCCTATAGTATCCTGCAGTTCCCATGAATGATATATGGAAGAAACATCAATAGGCACAGGCCAATCCATGATAGATTGTATCTTTTCTGGGTCCACTGCTAATCCTTTTTTTGAAATTATATGACCCAAGTACTGAATTTTATCTTAATAAATTCACATTTTCTAAGTTTTCCATATAACTTGTTCTCTAAGTGTTTGTAAGACAATTCTGAGATGTTATTTATGTTCAACTTCATTCTTAGAATATACCATAATGTCATCAATAAACACTAGAACGAATTTGTATAGATATTTACTTAAGACACTGTTCATTAGACACATAAAGGTAGCGAGTGCATTAGTCAACCCAAAAGGTAGAACTACAAATTCATAGTGTTCGTATCTAGTTCTGAATGTAGTTTTATTTATGTCTTAATCTTTAATTCTTAGTTGATGATAGCCTGCCCTTAGATCAATTTTTGAAAAGACTATGGATCCTCTCACTTGGTTAAATAAATCATCTATCCTGGGTAGAGGATATCTATTCTTGACAGTCAGCTTATTCAATTGTCTGTAGTTTATACGCATTCTGAATGTACCATATTTCTTTTTAACAAGCATTATTGGTGCTCCCCATGGGGACACAATTGGTCTGACATAGCCTCGGTCCAACAACTCTTGTAGCTGAATTTTTAATTCTAATAACTCTGAGGGAATCATTCTGTATGCCGCTCTAGAGACAGGTGTCACTCCTGGTATAAACTCAATCGAAAAATCAATTTCTCTTTTAGGGGTTAATTGAGGAATTTCATCTCGAAACACATCCTTGAATTCTCTGATTACTGGTAAATTTTCTACATTTCTTTTTCAGTTTGTTGTCCAAATTCTTCCACATGTACAACATACACTTGATAGCCCTTTCTTGCTTTCCTTTTTAACTGTAGTGCTAAAATCTGGCTAACTGCTATTGATTTTGGTTTCCCTTCCACTATCACTGGTTTTCCCTCACCATCTATACATTGCGTTGTTTTATCTAAATAATTTAGTATTGCTTTTTGTTTTTCTAACTAGTCCATTCCCACTAACACATCATAGAAACCTAGAGGCTAACTATTCAAATTTAGTTCAGTTTGATACCCATTTAAATTTACAACAATCTTTGGTAATTTATGGGTCAGTTTTCTTTTTTCTTTGTTCTGCCAATTTTTCACTTGATTGTTTCTGCCTTTGAACTGCTGATAACATAGTATTTCCTTGCAAACGGCTTCATCTATTGTATTGGGATTATCAAATTCTATCCTCTCCTTGTAGATAGTAGATAGACAGTTTAAAAATCGTTGCACCTTAGTCTTATCTTCACTAATATAAGGTACATAGCGAAGCAGATTGGTAAATTATGGTAACAAACTCATCTATGGTAAGCTACCCCAATCTCTGTTCATGAAACTCTTTGGCTTTGTCATCATAGTATCTTTCATTCAGATATCTAGATTTAAATTTAGTTTCGAAATCTTCTTAGGTGACAGTTTTCTCTTCTACCACATGTACCATTTTGGTTTCTTCCCACCACAAGGTAGCCTTACCTTGTAATTGGTAAATATCCAACCTGACTTTCAGGTTACTTTAATACTCATAAAATTGGAAGTATTTTACCATACTTAGAATCCAAGCTTCTGCATCTTCCTCCTTCTCACCATCATAAGTGGGAGGTTTGATTTTTCGAAATTTTCCTTGCAATTCCTTTTTCCTTATCGACTGTTGCCTAAAGGCTTCACTACCCTCAGATCCTTCTAAGTGGTTTTCAACTTCCTTTCTCTTTCTACCAGAACCTTCACCTTCATCACTAGTCCTTGAGGTTAATTCCCTGATTAACCTTTCTTGCTCTTCGCTTGCAAGTGATAATCTTTATTATGGGTTCTCAACTGCACCATTTCTCTTTGCATCTTATGGATCATGGCCAGAAATGGAGCATTTGGATATGTTGGACTTTCTGCACCACCCAGATCTACATATAAATCATACCCTTCACTCATAGTTCAGCTGTACTTTTCTGCAGTAATTCTCTGTACACAGAATTAATATTAGTGTGCATTTGTTAAAAAAAAAACAATTTACAACAACATAATTATTTTTTTCAATTCCTGGTGTGAGCACATTATTTAGGCCCAGTGTTTTAATATGGGCTTTGATACCATTTGTAACAACTTTGCTTCGTCAAATATATATATATATATATATATATATTCTATTTATGGATTAAATACTTGTATTTTGTTGCATTTTGATGACACCATCTAGTAACTTTAATGTTTGTTGTACTCTAGTCTAATTATTGTCAAATTTTAGTTCAACAATTATCGTCAATAAATTTTATTGTAAGTTAAAATTAGTGACATTTCTTACCGCCTTATGTCACTACGCTATGTTTGAGGTTTCTTATGTAGTTTCTAGCATGATATTATCATGATTTTAATTAAGGGAATCTTCTTAGGACAATAGCCAAAAGACATATTTGTATTGGTCTTTGACTACCTAATTTATTTATTTATTTTTTATTCCACTCATATTACCAACTGTCCTCAATTGATAATTATGCTTTTGGGTTAAGGTTATATTCTTAACCTTTACTATATAATTTATTTTATAATTTACCCACTTACCTATGTTCCATGCATAAATAATATAATTGCCAATTAACCTCAATTTCAACTTTAGCTATATTTTATTACACTTATTTAACTCCCACATTACACCCTACGTAACCATAATATTCCTCCGACATAGCTTATAATAGAAACATTCGTTTTGAGTTTAAAACTCTCTGCATTTACATACCTTCATTAGAGTTGAACCTTCCACGTTATAATCCTTACTCCTACATGGACTGATATTAAACTACAGAGGTACATACGTAAGGTTGTTGGCTCTCATGACTTTTCCACGTAATTCTCTATGTGACTTATTAACTGGTACTTCACCAATTTTGTAGCTATGAGTTGCATAATGAACTCTGGCTTCGTATGGTGTTAAATTTGATGTCTGACTTTTATTATTGTCTCAGTATTTTATGTCATTTATCATCAGTACCTCGGTTATTAAAGCTGTCACATGGCTCTTTACCTATCGATTTAACCTTTAAGCTACCTGGTTAATCTCCATCGTTGGATGTATTCTACGTGGACATTTGAGATTTATCCATATATGTGGTTAGGGTTATTATTCCTCCATTACGTTTTATCTCTATTCCTCCTATTGGCTTCGTTGTTCATCTCTGGTTACACGACAGTCATTCATTTTGACAGGGATTATAGTTAACGTATTCTGTAATGCCAAGTTTACGACGGAGAGGTTTCAATTTCACAATAATTTTTAGGTAATGACTTAATTTTTCTTGCATCAATTTAAACTTTCAAGTCTCTGAGATTTTTGGGGTTTCGATTTAGGGTTTTGACTTTAAATTTTTATTTTTCTTCTTTGTTTGTGCAACTAATACATATTTTTTTCTCATGGTTGCAGCGTTGGGTTTTATCTCAAGAACATTGCGTCTTCCACCAAAATCCACTTCCATTCTCGTGTCCAGCCTTGACAAAATGAATGGTAATAAATCCTCCGTCATATAAAGTAAGGAACTTACTCTGTTAACATATTTCTAAAATACTATTATGCCTTTGAATATTATCACGTTTTGGCTGGGAATTCTATTCCAACATTTTGCATTCAATTTTAGTTCTGTGTTATCTCTGTTCATCTTTGTAGATTGCTTTCAACTTAATTTATGACTTTCTAATGCATCACGGTTTGAACGCAAGTGGAGGATTCAAGGCGTGAGGACAATTTCCTCCCTCAAACGCAACAATTTCTAATTGGTCCACATCCTCTTAGAATTACCATTTCTCTCTAGATATGTGTTATGCCTTCTATTTTACCTCATCATATTTTGAACCCTTCGTTCATAAAGGTAGCTTTGGTTTTTCAATAAATGTCACTCCTCGTTTTTGTTTTATTACTATCTCTTCTCTATTCAGAGAATCCAACGTCCTTCTTTGCATACTTTCCCTTGTTACATACCCTCAGGGTTAGGTAGCAATTAGTTTTGACCATAAGTTTTTCCATTCTACATTTTTACTCTAATATCACTATGTTTAGTTTATAATTTTGGTTAGAATTCTTTTTTTTCAAAGATAAGAATTTTCAAATTATTCCGAGTTAATTAATATCGATTACATCTGAGGTAACCTCACATGTTTCTTTCCTTTGATTTAGTTTTAAAATCACATTCATCTTAATGTTACTCTCTCCTCACAATTCTCATTTCCTTGAGTCTTCACAATTAGAGTCTCTTTAATTTCTACTTGTTCATTTATTCATTAAGAGTATGAGCTTAATGTCAATTTATTTATTTGTACAAATGTTCCCCATACTTGAATTAGAATTACTAGCCTATAATAATTCTAATTTTTGATTGAATTGCAATAATTTGTACATAATAGGGTTTAATATTTTTATTCCCTAATTTGTACAGGAACTTCATAATTCCACGGTTCCTCAATTTTGACTCAGTATGCTATTGAAGAAGGCTCAGGTAAGAATTTTCCTGATTCTAGTTAATTACTTCACCATCATTTTAAACATCAATATAATAACACAAAATCAAGATAAAATGAATTAACTTGTGCATACCAATTCTGGTAGACTATTTTCCACCCAACCTGTGAGCTCTATCTCCACAGCTCCCCCTGAGTAGATATCAATTCCTTCCAATATTATACATCATATTTTCTACCCAGAATTTGTTTATTTAAGCCTATTTTCCCATCAGCGTGTTTCCATAATTGCATTTGGTTAATTAGGATGTTGTTTTCCTTTTTGCTTAGGCTTTCCTTTTGATTTTTCCACAAAAATAATTTAAAAATAACTTTTTCCTCTTTCTAGTTTTATTCCACCTCTTCCCATTAACATTCCTCTTTACTATGGTATCTTTTTATATTTTTATCTCTAATATAATTATCAATATTTAATTTATTTTCTCCAAGGATTTTTGGAGAACTGGGAAAGTCTTTGGAACCTTATCCATCCTCATGGACTTGGATTTGTGATCTCTAATTATACTCTAATTTGCACAGTTAATTCCATTTCCATTTATTTAAATACTAAAATATGTCCACAATAATTATTTTCCTTTGGGTACAGTTGACCCTTTAGGACTGCTCAACTATCTAAAAAAGCCAACAAAACTAGGGATATTACAAGAATATAATTTCCCTATTGAGATAGTAGGCCAAACAATTAGTGTAAAATTGAATGTGCTACCCCTAGGGTCTTACGATATTTTATTTGGTACGGACTGGTTAGAAGGGCATTGGTCCTTGGTGAATTTCTAGGAAAAAACCATTATTTATCTCACTGAAAAGGGTGCCATACAAGAAATTCAAGGCGTGAGGAGACCCATAAAGTTGCGACAAATTACATCTTCCTAGTTAGGAAAATTTATTAGGAAAGACTTCCAAATATATGCTATTCAAGTAGGATTTACCGATTCCAATGATAAGACAACCACCTTAGAAAATATGTCAGTTTTTCATAATTTTTTTGACATATTTCTAAAAAACCTATCAGGGCTACCTCCCAAATGAGACATGTATTTTACTATAGAATTATTCCAAGATATACCCCTATTTCAAAAACCCCTTATTGAATGACCATACTGAACTAATATAACTAAATATGCAGCTACAAGAACTACTTGATAAGGGATACACACACCGAAGTGTATCACCCTGAGGAGCGCATGTGCTATTTTTTAGGAAGAAGGATGGAACTATGAGACTTTGCATTGACTATAGAGAACTAAACAAGTTTACCATTAAGAACACAATTTAGTTGCCATGAATCTATTATTTATTTGGTCAAGGGTGGTACGGTATTTTTAAATATTGATTTACGATCAAGTTATCACCAAATAAGGATAAAGGAAGAGGAAATTTATAAAACAAACTTTAGATCTCATTATGGACATTATGATTTTTTTTTTTCCCTTTGGGCTTACCAATGCCCCGGCAACATTTATGATTCTTGAAAACAAGAAATTTGGAGGAACACAAGAAACATTTGTAGATAGTATTACAAACCCTGTAGGTGCATCGATTGTATGCTAAATATAGTAAGTATTATTTTTATAAGGATGAATTACAATACTTGGGAGATATAATTTTAAAAGAGGGAATCTTTTTTTATCTTGAGAAAATTAAAACTATTATGTAGTGGCATGTTCCTAATAATGTTGCTGAAATTTGATCTTTTATGGGTGTAGTGACATATTATCATCGTTTTATTGAGGGATTATATAGAATTTCCTATCGTATAACTTCTGTGGAGCAGAAAGGAAAATATTTCAAATGGAAAACAAATTGTCAAAGTAGCTTTGAATAATTAAAATATTTACTAACCACAAACTTGGTGTTAACGATTTCATACCTTAATAGGAGCATGCAAGAAGGAGTCGAAGGAGTGTTGACACAAGAAGGCAAGTCAATCAATTATGAATATTAAAAATTAAAAGAGCGTGAACATAGATACTCTTCCTAGAACCTAGAGTTAATTGTGGTACATGATTTAAAGGTATGGGGACATTATCTATTTAGTAAAAGGTTTTTGTTTATGACTAACCATAATAGCCTAAATAATTTCTTTAATAAGCCTAACCTCAATGCATGACAAGCCAGATGGACAACTTTTCTAAGTGATTTTGACTTTGATATTATACTTTTAAAAGGAAAAGAAAACCGAGTAGTTTATTCATTAATTATGAAATTACATTATATATATGAAATCTCCTACAATAAAGTGGAATTTATTTTTTCAAATCAGATTAAGGAAGTTGTGGTTAAAGATCCATAATATAAGTTTTATGGCAGCAAGATAAACAAGAAAACAATTCTGAAAATCAATTTGAATATGGAATAAAGAAAGATATTTTTTTGAATTTTAAGGGAATGACATATGTTCCTAATCTAATTATTTTTATGAAATTAATATTCGATGAATTTCATAGAAACCCTTATATTCCCCATCTTGAATATCAAAAAAAAAAATTCTACCATAAAAGAACTATTATTGGCCCAAAATGAGGAAGGACATCACAAAATATCTATTCAAATTACTAGAGTGTTAACAAGTTAAATTTGAACACTAACATCCAACCAGTTTGCTTCACCCACTACCCATTCTGGTGTGGAAATGGGAATTTATTACATTATATTTTATAACAGGTTTTCCTAAAAATAAGAAATAAAGTGACTCAATCATGGTGGTGGTAGTTAAAATAAGTAAGGTGGCCCATTTCATTCCCGTTAAATCCACATATAAAACCATGCAAATTGCAGACATATTTATGGGAGAAATTTTTAGGTTACATGGTTTGCCGAAGGTGATGATTTCTGATCGATATGTGAAGTTCACATTAAAATTCTAGAAAATATTTTAAATGGATTGGGTACACAGGTGAAATTTAGCACAACATATTACCCACAGATAATTGGGTAGACTGAACAGGTAAACCATGTATGGGAGGATTTTTTAAGAATGTACATAATGTAACAATCAACTATGTGGGAAGAATACATAAACCTAGTTGAATTCAGTATAACAACAACTATCACGAATCATTAAATATGATTCCTTTTGAGTTCTTATATCGAAGGAAGCGTAAGACACTGGTCAATTGTAACAAAACTAAAGATAAATTATTGTTGATACCTAACATGTTAGGAGAAATGGAACAAACCCTGAGAAAAGATAAATAGAACCTAAAAGCTTCCCAAGATAGAAAGAAAGCGTACGTAGATAAGAAAATTTCTTATAGTGAATTCTAAATAGGATACCATGTATACGTGTGAGTTAAACTCAAGAAAATCACTCTACAATGGGGTGATTGTGCAAAACTAGCTCATAGATATTATGGTCATTTCCAAATCCTTGAAATAATTTCAATTGTTGCATATCAACTTGCATTACTTATCCATATGTGAGTTCATAACGTGTTTCATTTTTTTTTTTTTTGTGAAATAAATATCTATATGGCTCTAAACATATTGTTACCTAGAAATATGTGCAAGTATAGATCAACTGTTAAGTTATCTTTGTTATTTAAGAATGTCTATAGAAGATTAGTGTAAACTAATGATAGTGTTATAATGTGGAACTGGTCGAATGAGACAAATATTTCTTGGTGGATCTTCTACGTATTCTTGATCGGAGAGAAACAATTTTATGAAGGCAAGCTATTGCCCAGGTTAAAGTGCAATGGAGGCACTTTTTGGTAAGAGGTCACCTAGGAAGGTGAAATATTTATGCGGGAAGCATACCATGACCTTTTCTGAGGGAAACAATGAAAATTGAGGATGGTGTTCCACATAAGGGGGGGAGATGTAGCACCCTGAGATCATTTAAATATTTTTGATTTATTTTTATAGTCCAAGACTTGGTAAATTCTAGACTAGGTGAAAATCTAGTAAAGAAACTTTATATGTTAAATTTTATTATATTTTATTTCTATAAAAAAATGTTATGATAATTCATGCAATTACGAGAAAATACCCTAAAAAAATCTTTAATTTCCAAGTAGTTGAGATAGTTACTTCCTCCTCCCTTAGAGATTAAAACATCTCATTTTGGGACAAGAAGCCAAGAGAGACATGAAAGGGAAGAGAGGCTTGAGGCAACTGAAAAGAGAGAAGAAATATTGAGTAGTACACTAGAAAAGTCAAGAAGAGCACTGCTAAAGTGTTTTCTTGACATGGGAAAGAATGAGAGAAACCCCTAAAGTTTTAAATTTCTTGGATGTATTAGGAGTCTTGAGGCCTAAGAATATACTATTGTCTGTTAACTATTTTGGAATTCAAAGGGGCTCAGGAGAAGATTTGGACATAATTTCTAATCTCATTGGTTGGGTGGAGGAGTCTTCCTCTAAGTTTAATTCCCTGACTTTTTGGAGCTATACATCTAAGTATATTTAAAATGAGAACTAGTATTATCTCTATTTTTAAAGGAAATGCATTTTTTCTTCTAAGTTGAATCATGAATGGAATGGGATAGTTTTAGAGGAGAGATTTAATCCTTTTTTTTTCTTTGTAACAATAACTAAAGAGTAATATCTATGAGTAATATCATACACAGGATTGTCTATATATTTAAACATAAAAAAAATATAAATAGAAAAAATTTGTTTTTCTTGCAAGGAAAAACAAGATAAACTATAACATTTATTTTCAATTTCCTCTGAAAACATTTAACTGATTTATGTTATTTTGTGAAAAGGTGGTTAATTCCATATTGAAAAGTTGGATTTGCGTGGAAGCAATCTAACCTTCTAAATATAATAACCTGAGCATTGAGGATATAGGAACCAACAAGCCCAAATTGAAGTTTAGAGCTAACCTACTCGCCTAGCATTTGAGAAAAGAAAAGAAAACTCTTTCTGTAAGTTTTAATTGTATTGTCATAAAAAAAAGGAATTATATAATTGTAGGTCACAAATGAATCCCTATCAAATAGAGGGAAAGTAGTAGTGACGGTGGAAACCCTACTATGAGATTAAGTAATGAACACAAAGCAACCCAGGTTAGTCATATTGCCTAGATGAAATAACCCAAAAACCTAACGAACAATCCTGGGGTGTTGGGTAACCATGAAACAATACAATGTTTATGTGAGAAAAAGAACCCTACATGAAGAGGAATAAGCCTTTTTCATAAAATAAATAATATATCAAGATACACTAGATAATGTTAGCAAAAATGCATAGAGAAAACCGAAGAGGGATTTGTAACAATATCACTCTAATTTTTAAATAAAAAATGGATAACTCAATTTCTTGCATGAATTGCATTTACAAAGAAGAAAATATTTTTGTATTAAATAAATAACATACTGGGTAGCAAATAATAAGTCATTGGAGGGTTCACTGTTTGCGGCATAGAGAGATACAATCATTACTTCGAACCAAAGGTAAAATATAAAAGAAAACACTTCCCATAAATATAATTTCATAGTGCGACAATGCACAACATAAGTAGTACATCCCTCTACATCTACCAAGAATTTTCTGAGAAACATTCTAAAAAACGAGAATTTTCCTCCAAACCCTCAGGGTTGTCACACAAAATATCATCTGGTGAAGTGAATCTTTCAGCAAAAATAAATGGTAAATTTTAAAGAAAACCTAAAGAATGAAAGACGACAAGCCCTGAGTAGCCCAAGACCTAAATATGAGAACTAAGCTTTGAGTGCTTGTTGTAATGAGGAGATTCTTACCTTAAGAAACCATCACCTACATCCATAAAGAAGTCTATAAGGGGAATTCAGTTCTTCTGATAGGGAAGGAAAAAAAAGACTCTCTTATTGAGTGAAGGTCTCAGGGTAGCTCACCTGAAGAACCCTCTTAACAATAACTCGAAACTTGTGCATTACACCATGAAAAATGTTTAAGAAAGAAACTTGTGAGAGACCTGGAAGAAAAGATAAAATTCCAGAAAATTACTCATGCAAACTTACCAATGGTTAGTCACTACAGAAAGGAAGCATACAATGTTAGATGTCATCATTGGTACACAGTGTCCCTAGTTCTATGTAAAAATGCCGATATTAGTACAAAAAAGGGAAATATTGATAGATTAAACCAAAGAAAAATATAACCCTGTAACCGGAAATTTGGAATACCTGGAGTTAGGTGGACAGAGTGATTGACCCACTTGAAGAAGGATTGGGGTTGTAAGTTGCTACAGATCTGCTCGATTGCAAAAAGGGTTAGAATTTGCTAGGGAACCATCAAGGCTGTGAGGTTGTTACCCCAAAACTACCCTTGAAACCCATCATTTATTAGATCATTTATTCTGAATAATTACGACCATATATTAGCAAAGTATATGGCCACTTTCCATAGAAACCTCTAGAATTATATCCTTACGAAATATCAAGGGTTTCCAAAGTGGAAAGTGGTCATATACTCTGCTAAAAAATGGTCCTAATTCCATCATTGGACTCAAATTAAATGATGTAACAAATGATGGGTTTCGAGGGTATATTTGGGGTAACAACCCCACACCCTTGACAGTTCCCTAGCACATTTGAACCATTTCTGCAATCAAGCAATTTTGCAACAACTTACAACCCCGATCCTTCTTCAAGTGGGTCAATCACTCTGTCCACCCAACTTCATGTATTCCAAATTTCAGGTTACACAGTTATATTTTTATTTGGTTTAATCTGTCAAGATTTCCATTTTTTTGTACTAATATGGGCATCTTGACACAAAACTAGGGACACTATGTACTAATGATGACATATAACACTTTATGATTCCTTTTTTCAGCGACTAACCACTGGTAAGTTTGCATGAGTAATTTTTTTATTTTTTATCTTTTCTTCCAGGTCTCTCACAAATTTCTTTCTTAAACATTTTTCATGGTGTAATACACAAGTTTCAAGTTATTTTTAAGAGGGTTCTCCAGGGGAGCTACCCTGAGACCTTCACCGAAGAAGAGAGTCTTTTTTGGGATCAGTAACCATGATAACATATTAAAGATTTGTATGCCAATAAGATCAATAATAAATCATGTAAACAAAGTCGAGAAGATATTTCCAAGCTTTTGATTTCAAGTTGGTAGTAGGATAAGATTAATAACAATAATAATTTTTTTTGGTGATGATGGGTGTTACAAAATTTCTATTCATAAATAAAATATTTCACTGTACATGTTAAGTAGTATATTTTAATATCAATTATATATAAAAGAAATTGAAAAATGTAAATTTTGATGGTTAAAACATTTAAACATTTTCATTATTTTACAATTTGATTCTTTTTAGGAAAATTGCTCAATAAATTTGTCTAAAACCCAAAAAAATTGTTGGAATTCTAAATTTAAGTTGTGTTATCTACACAATCCAACAGCCCAAAGAAATTTCAAAAACTTGTAATCCATTTATGCATTAACAATGCAAATTAAAAATGAATTATTACACATGGTGTATATATATATATATATATATATATATATATGTTAACCATGAATCTAGGATTTGAGAAAGTACACAGATATAAAATCATTTTTAAATTAATGAATAAATATATTCTTGCCCAATTTATTTGTTTTCACCTAATTAACAATGGTAATGAGACAAATTAATCTCCCTATTTTGTGAGAATAATAAATCCAAGTCACTTCATAAGCCTTAAAATCACTCTATTAAATGTATCATTTCCTTGTAGAGGAGAAATGAGATGAATTTTATATGGAAAAAAAGGACAATGGAGTGTTAACTAAGTTCATGCAAGAAGATCATGAAAACATTTGAGAAAAAAACTCATAAATACAAGTTAATATTTTGTAGCTACCATATGTATTTTAAAAATAAGGAATACATTTGAGAAGAAAAATCATAAATACCAGTGATTATTTTTTTAGCTATTTAAACTTTTTATTGTATCAATACACAGATTCTACACAACAGTATGGATAAATGTGTAATTATTCCCTTACTCAATATTGAGTTGACACCTATCGGTTTTAAAATTAAAATTAAAATAAAATATTTTCTACATAAAAAAATCAATTTTGGCTATTAAAAAAAATATGAATGTACATATTTGGTTATTTCTAATTAAAATAATTCTAAAACATTAATAATCATAATTTAAATTTCCTTATTTTGTTATTGATACTACAACTGAGTCTACCCATATCCAGGTGTCTCCTGAGCCCCATTACCATTGGTTAGACACCATTCAATGTTGTTGTTGATACTCACTAACATCTAGCAGCCATATGAACTTGCTCCATCTGAGCTACCCCATGCAATATTCTCTCACATTAAGGATGTTTGTCCCATCCATCTCCTCTACACCCACTCCTTGATCCTCCTCATGCCCTTCCTCATACCTCAGTTAATTCCAACAATCATGTCTCTTAACCAACTTTGCAGATATTCTCTTCATCCCTCTATCATAAACAACCATTCTACTAATTACACAAATCATTACTTTACTACTACTACTGTTAATTAAACATCACAACATATCTTAATCCACATTTATGACTTAAGAGTATAACATGTATTGTTATATGCTACATTGGAGATCCACTTTGTTCGTAATACTTTCATAGTTTGCTACATTTAATTCTGTTACATTATTCGTATTTGTACCATAAATGTTTTCCATTTATTACCTTAGATCTTATTGCTATAACCGAGGAGTAAATCATTCTTCGAGCCTTCCGTATTTGTCAACTGAACCCGAGTTTGGTGTTTGGCATTAAATTACATTTAACAACTCAGCAGAAAATCCGTGGTTTCGATTTTAATTTGGCTGCGAGCCCTAACACCTAGATGATATCTGTCCATTGGACCTTTCTCTAGATGAATGGGCTGATTTGTATCCTTCCTTAACTATTCCTTGGATTAAAAACCCAAAAAAAAACTAACTGCTAGTTCTATTTGCATCGCTTTTCAGTTGGGTGAGATTTCTCTGCTGCAACGCTCCAGGGTTCTTGAGGCTTATCGGAATTCATTCTACCATTAGTATGAATTACTCCCTGCTTTTCAACCATTACTTCCGTGGAGGTTGTAATCATGGTGAGTTTGACCGAAAGACCCTAGGTTCTTTGCTTCTGCTTCATCAAACCCACTGGAATCCTTCCTTCGCACAAAAGTACTCCTTCAGTGAGAAAACCAAATTCTCTCAACAAGGTAATGGGCAAAGCCTTTTTCCTTTTATGCGATTTACACATTCTTATTTATAGTTTTTACATAACACGAAAATAAAGGACCGTAGGCTCGGGTTTAACTTTCTCCTTTGAATGATCATTTACAGGGTGAAGCTACTCGGCTTCAACAAGTTTTTCCACTGGTAAAATAATTGTTTATGGGTTAAAAATTTTCTTGCCTCTTCTTCATTATAATTTACTAGCAGGGTCTCTAAACTTTGGTTGTATATTTACCTTGCAGGTTTGCTTTAGTCTTCTTATTCCACTATGTTCATCTCTAAAATATCTTGTTGGGTGCCAATCAACACTTCAATGCTTATTGTAAATTTTTCCTAACACCGGTACCCTAATAGTTTGCTTCAATACTACTGTACTCATTGACTTGCCTAAGGTTGTCTCTTGCTCTAGCATTTAGCTAGCATGCATCTTTCCTTTTATTTTTGTAATGTTGCTAGAAAGATACGAATAAGGGTTTCTCGTACAGATTTTCCCATTTTAAAAAAACTCTCTTACTCTAGGGTTTTAGGAACCTTCTCCGGAAGATATTCTAGACATTAAAAATTCTGTATTATAAATATTTTTTGAGTTATGAATTTGTTATAAACACATATAATAAGTACCGGTATTATTCAATTTCTTTTCCGAGCTATTTTTGTTTATAATTACTATTACTTATTTTTCTGCGGAAGCTCCTTCTTTCTTGTTTTTCCTTGCAGTACATGTATAAAGGTATTTAAAAAAAAAGAATTCTTAGTTGTATAAAACAGAAGGGTTAATATTTTTCTTTCTGTCAATCATTGCATTGGTAGTTAGCAGTTATATGAAATTTTACAGAATCCAATATCTTACAATTGTACTGTGCAACTTTATAAGCGGCCAACTTAAGGGAAGGGTTTTGTCCAGTTTGGTCCCAATTTTGGGCATGATTCTTGTATAAATATTCAGTTATAAAAAATCTGTATTGTTTCTCTAGAATGGTGTACATCCACGCTTTTAAATCTAAGAAAAATAGAAAAATAAATTTCCTGATCTTGTGACTGGGTAATCATGTTGTATGTCTGGTTATATAATTACAGTCTCACTACAAAGATTTCTGATTTCTATTCTCTGTCTTTCCAATTAGTATTGTACTACAATAATTTTCAATGTTTTCTATGGAATAGGTTTCTCTTTACTTCATTTTTAGGCAAATCGTCACTTCTGTTATTTAATGTTTTCTTGTGACCGGACCACCTCTGTCCATGAATTATCATAGATTCAGTGAGCGACCTTCACAGAGTTCTTCTTGTAAGAATTCTGCGATGAAAACTCCCTGCTTAGTTAAATATAATAGTACTGTTTTGTTTTTTTTTTTTTGAAAGAAAATATTATAAGCTACCCAGAAGAACAATACAATAATTTCATACCAGAAAAGATTAACTCGCTTTTATAATAAAACATTAACATATAAATAGATTTTTCTTTCTTACAGTCACCTATAAAAGAAAACAGTATGGTCATTATACTTATTTGTCACTTCAAAAATTTGGACTGATGTGATTTCCTCCCTACCATGAGTGAGGAAATGACGTCCTCACACTCCCCCGTCCTCTAAATCTGAGCTATTCAGCTGAAAGAATCTTCTGGACAATCCGATTGAGTCTCCACTTCGATCAATCCCAAAATTTTGAATTATTCCACTGGTTATACGAGATCAGGAATTTTCTCCAACATTCTTCCCTTCAGTTACCCAACATAAACCCTCCTACCTCCCTGGGATCACCTTTTATCCCTAGAGGTGAGGCAAATGTTCGAATTGATTATGTTCAACTAACTCATAATCTTGAATTATTTTAACATTAGTCTTTCACCTTATGGAACCAATTCCATAATCATTTTTTTTTCTTTACTCAAAGTTAAATTTATGTTCATAATATATATAAAAAAACACATATTAATAGAAAATGTTTAAAAGTATTAATAATCCACTTAACCAACAGTTAGTGTTTAAACCAATAGCTATAATTTCGCCTCCTGGAAGCGAACACCATCCTTCGTGTTCTCATTCTGCTTTGACAAAAAGTTCAGGATAGGCTTCCCGAACAAAACCTTCATCCTCCTAGGTTGCTTCCTCCAAACCAAATGCTTCCATTGCACTTTAACCTGGATGATGGCTCATTTCTGGAGCATGATTTCCCTCCGATCGATTATACTGTGAGGTTCAACGAAAAATTCTCCGTCTGGCTTGACCTACACACAATGAGTTTTTTTTCTAAAATTAGTTGCATCATAACACTTTCATTATTAATAGATCTGATATTTATATTCTACCTAAATATTCTGCCATTGAATGATATGCTTTGGATCATGAATGTATTTTTTCAATAAAGATACATGAAAGACATTGTGTACGTGTATATGTTTGGGCAAAGCCAATCGGTAAGCTACCAGTCCTACCCTTTCCAATATTTGGAAAGGACCATAAACCGGGGAGATAACTTGGCACAATATGCCCATCTCAAGGTACTTTTCTTAGGCTTGATTCTTACGTACACATGATCCCCCACCTAAAATTCATGATACATTCTTTTCCTATCTACATAAACCTTTTGTCTATCTTGTGGCGCCCTCAAATTTTGTCAGATCTTCTTTACCTCCACTTCCATTTCTGCTAATATATCCGGTCCAAGCATCAAATTGTTTTCTGGACTGGTCCAATTAATAGGTGTTCTGCACAGTCACCCATATAAGGCTTTGAATGGACTCATCCTAAGAGATTCTTGATAACTGTTGTTATATGCAAACTCCACTAGGTGTAGATATTCTTCCCACCTAGTTTCCTGTTGCATGACATACATACGTAGCATATCTTCAAGAATCTGATTTACTCGCTCCGTTTGCCCATCCGTGTGTGGATGGTAAGTAGTGCTGAAGTTAACTTTAGTCCCCAATCTCGTGAACAAAATTTTCCAAAATGTCGATGTAAATTTCACATCCCTGTCAGATATAACAGTCTTTGGAATACCATACAATCTAAAAATTTCGCGTCTAAAAATGTCTGCCATTTACACCGTTTTGTAAGTAGAATGAACAGGTATAAAATGTGTTGATTTTATTAACTGATCCACTACTACCATAATTGAGTCATTATGCCTTTTTTATCTTGATATTCCAGTGATAAAATCTAACGATATAACCTCCCACTTCCACTCCGGTATTGGTATAGGCTGCATTAGCCCAGCTGTGTGCTAGTGTTCTACTTTTACTTGTTGGCATTCTCATACCTGGCCAGAAATAATTTTTCTTTATTTTTGTTAACATCTTTTGATATCCAGGATGTCTAGAGTATTACTTCGATGATATTCATTCAAAATCAACTCCTTCAACTCCATTCTATTTGGAATGAATGTTCTTTTTTTTGAAAATCAGCAATCCATCCTTATCAATTTCATAATCTGTAAATTTTCCTTGGTCTTTGAATTATTTTGCTTGCTGCCACATAAACTTATACTCAAGATCCTTATCTTCTTTCACCTTTATTTTCTCTAAAAATATGTACTCAATCTCATTATAATACAATTCATAGATACCATGCAATTTTCTGCTTAATGCATTGGCTACTTTGTTTTCCTTACCTTTTACATGCTGCATATCAATATCAAATTTGCTCAGGAAGGCATTCCACTGTGTCTGGCAAGAATTAAGATCAGCTTCTTTAAAATAACTAGTTAGGCTGTTGTGATCAGTTTTAAGCACAAATCTTTTTCCCAGTAGGTAATGCCTCCATACCCGGAGTGCATGTAATACTGCAGTCAGCTCTAAATCATAAGTTGAATATCGTTTCTCATGTTCCTTTGATTTTCGAGATTCATAAGCAACCACTTTACCTTCTTGCGACGAAATTGCTCCAACACCTTCCTTGCATGCATCTGTGCAGAATTAGAATTCTTTAGTAGGATCATCTACTCTTAACAATGAAGCTGTAGTCAGTAACTGTTTTAGTTTATCAAAGATGTCCTGACATTCCTTTTTCCATTTGAATATTTTTCCTTTTCTTTGTAGGGAAGTAATTGGAAAAGATGTTTTTGAAAAACCTTCAATAAACTGCCAATAATAACTGGCTAACCCGATAAATTATCGTATGTCTGCTACGTTCTGAGGTACCTTCCATTCCATAATCATTTTTATTTTCTCAGGGTCTACTACAATACCCTTGGTGGAGATAAAATTTCCAAGGTATTGAATTTCTTCCTTGAAGAAGTCACACTTACTAAATTTTGCATACAGTCGATGCTTCCTTAACATTTCCAGCAACAACCACAAATGTTCTTTATGTTCCTCTGCATTCTTAGAATAAACTAGAATTTCATCAATAAAAATTAACACAAAGGTTATCCAGATAAGGGTGGAATATACCATGCATCAACTTGATAAAGGTTTTTGGTGCATTGGTCAACCCGAAGGGTAGTACCACAAATTCGTAGTGTCTATACCTTGTACAAAAGGCAGTTTTATGAATTTCTTCGTCCTTTACCCGTATTTGATGGTATCTCGATCTTAGATCTATTTTTAAAAATACTACTGCTCCCTTCACCTGATCAAACAGATCATCTATTCATGGTAGAGGATATCTTTTATTAACAGTTAGTTTATTCAGCTGACGGTAATCCATGCACATTCGCATGGTTCCATCCTTCTTTTTTACAAATAGTACTGGTGCTCCCCAAGGAGATACACTTGGTCATATATATCCCTTATCTAATAATTCCTGTAACCTCATTTTTAACTTAGTTAATTTAGGTACACTCAACCGATAGGGTGCCCTTGAAATCGGTGATGCTCCCGGTATCAATTCAATTGTAAAATCTATGTCCCTTCTAGGTGGAAAGCCTGGTATTTCCTCTGGGAATACATCCTTGAACTCCTTAACTATTGGTATATTTTCCAACATAGGAGCCTTCTCTTTAGAGTTAATAAAGCCCACTTGAATGGCGTACATTAGGCATCCTTTCCTCATGCACTTGCCCATTTGGAATACTGTGATTGGACATAGCTGTAATAGTTTCTTTATCCCTTGAATTTCCTGACGAGTGCCATCTTGTTTTCTGTAATATATAACCTTTTCTTTGAAATCTACCAGTGTCCAATTTTTTTCCAACCAGTCCATACAAGGTAGCTCATCATAAGATCCCAGAGGCAAAATATTCAAATCCACAGTTAGCTGTTGTTCATTAATTTTTAGTGAAAAATTTGATATTTTGGAAATAACTTTCCTCTTAGATCTAGTAGCTAACTGTACTATTCATGATTTTCTAAATTTATGACTTTTTAATTTACAGTTTTCTACTACTTTGGGACTTATATAGCTTAAACTTTCACCTGGGTCAACAAAAATAGAAACAGGTTGAGATAGCAATTTACCTTCTAGTTCAATCATTGTCAGTTGGTAGTTCGCTTGTCGGTCCTCCAACGCTGCATTAATTCTGGGTATGTTCCCGGTGACATCACCCACTATTGAGGCCTCCTATAAATTGGTCACAACCACATTCCTACCTTGCTGTGGACAGTTTCAGTAATAATTTACCTCACCACATCCCCATCATTGTAAAGGTGGCTTCGGGTTCTCAGTTTGTTCCAGTTTACTGGAAGCTTCTGTGGGTTTATCTTTTGCATACCACCTTATTATTTGATGATTCTTACCAAAATTTATTGGTAATTGAGCTTCTGGCAGTACTTTTAAAATTACCAGTTTTATTTCTTTTAAATCCAGAGCTTCCCTTATGCTCTTTTTTCACCTGCTAGCTTTTACCTTGCTCCACCTTGGGTTTTGCTGGCTGGTAACACATTATGGCTTTTCTAATGGCCTCATCCATTGTCTTAGGATTTACAAACTCGATGCATTCTTTCATATGATTTGGCAAACTTCTTAGGAACCTCTACACTTTATCTTTCTTATCTTTCAAATAGGGAACATAACGTAATAAGGAAGTAAACTTAGTGATATACTCATCCATTGTCAGTTCCCCCAGCTTCAAATCATGGAATTCTCGATATTTTTCATCATAGAAGCGCTCTGTTAGGTACTTATCCTTAAAATACGGTTGAAATGCTTCCTAGGTTACATATTGGTAATCTATATTGCAGACATTCTTCACTTCCTCCCACCATAAGGTGGCTTTCTCCCTTAGTTGGTAAATAGCTAATCTGGATTTAAGATTACTGTTGTATTCATAAACGTGGAAATATTTATTCATATTAATTAGCCATGCTTAAGCTACTTCCTCTTATACTCCATCAAACGTAGGAGGTTTTATTTTTCAAAATTCACCTTGCAGCTCTACTTTGTATCTTTTCATTTCTTTCAGATCTGATACATTATCGGATTCAGCTTCATTATAGTTCTTATTTCTATTACTACGCTGAGACATACTCCTTTCCATTCTGTCTGTATCATGATATCTTGTTTGTTGTTCATTTCTTTCCTAAAACTCTCTATCAGTACTTGGATTCTCATTTCCTTGATTCTGTTTATCTCAGAGACTTTTCAAAATCCTTTCCATTTCTTCTTGTATCTTTTGCACAATATTTAAGAGAATACGAGTTTGGTGTTGTTCATCTTCCAACAGCCGACTGGTTTGTTGGTGCTTCTCCACGCCCAGTTGTATCCACATTTCTGGGTTTAATTCGGATCAAGGTTGTGTTTCCCTAACGTTCGGAGGTGGTTGTTGTGTCGGCACCCTCCTCATAATATCCTTTTTAACTTCTTTCACTCACTGTGCATCAATGATACACAGTTAAAATGTTAGTTGACCCATAGGGTCCCAACATTACAACGTTGCTCTGATACCACTTGTGACATACAACCATTCTACTAATTACACAAATCATTACTTTACTACTACTACTGTTAATTAAACATCACAACATATCTTAATCCATATTTATGACTTAAGAGTATAACATGTATTGTTATATGCTACATTGGAGCTCCACTTTATTCGTAATACTTTCATAGTTTGCTACATTTAATTCTGTTACATTATTCGTATTTGTACCATAAACGTTTTTTGTTTATGACCTTAGATCTTATTGCTATAACCGAGGTGTAAATCATTCTTCGAGCCTTGCGTATTTTTCAACTCAACCTGTGTTTGGTGTTTGGCATTAAATTTCATTTAACAACTTGGCAGAAAATCTGTGGTTTCGATTTGCATTTGGCTGTGAGCCCTAACACCTGGATGATCTCTGTATGTTGGATCTTTCTCTAGATGAATGGTTGATTGGCATCCTTCCTTAACTGGTCCTTTGATTAAAAACCCAAAAAAAAACTATCTGCTAGGTCTATTTGCATCGCTTTTCAGTTGGGTGAGACTGCTCTGCTGCAGTGCTCCAAGGTTCATGAGGCTTATCGTAATTTATTCTACCATTAGTATGAATTACTCTATGCTTTTTGACCATTACTTCCGTGGAGGTTGCAATCGTGGTGAGTTCGACCGAAAGACCCTGGGTTCTTTGCTTCTACTTCATAAAACCCACTGGAATCCTTCCTTCGTGTACAAGTACTCCTTCAGTGAGCAAACCAAATTCTCTCACTAAGGTAATGGGCATAACCTTTTCCCTTTTATGCGATTTACATATTATTCTTTACATTTTTTACATAACAGGAAAATAAATGACCCTAGTCTCAGGTTTAACTTTCTCCTATAAATGATCATTTACAGGGTGATGCTACTCAGCTTCAACAAGTTTTTCCACAGCTAAAATAACTATTTTTGGGTTAAAAATTTTCTTGCCTCTTCTTCATTATAATTTACTAGCAGGTTCTCTACACTCTGGTTGTATACTTACCTTGTAGGTCTACTTTACTCTTCTTATTACACTATGTTCATCTCTAAAATATCTTGCTGGGCGCCAATCAACGCTTCAGTGCTTATTGTAAATTTTTCCTGACACCGGTACCGTAATGGTTGGCTTCAATACTATTGTACTCATTGAATTGCCTAAGGCTCTCTCTTTCTCTAGCATTCGGCTAGCATGCATCTTTCCTTTGATTTTCAAATTGTTGCTAGAAAGATAGGAATAAGGGTTTCTCGTATAGATTTTCCCTTTGTAAAAAAAACTCTCTTACTCTGGGGTTTTAGGAACCTTCTCCGGAAGATATTCTAGACATTATAAATTATGTATTATAAATATTTTTTGAGTTATGAATTTACTGTAAGCACATATAAGAAGTACCGGTATTATTCAATTTCTTTTCTGAGGTATTTTTGTTTATAATTACAATTACTTCTTTTTCTGTGGAAGCTCCTTCTTTCTCCTTTTTCCTTGCAGTACATGTATAAGGTATTTAAAAAAAAAAAATTCTTAGTTGTATAAAAGAGAAGGGTTAATATTTTTCTTTCCATCAATCATTGCATTCGTAGTTAGCTGTTATATGGAATTTTACAGAATCCAATATCTTATAATTGTATTGTGCAATTTTATAAGCAGCCAACTTAAGGGAAGGGTTTTGTCCAGTTTGAACCCAATTCTGGGCACGATTCTTGTATAAATATTCAGTTATAAAAAATCTATATGTTTTCTCTAGAATGGTGTAGATCCACGCTTTTAAATCTAAGAAAAATAGAAAAATAATTTTCCTGATCTTGTGACTAGGTAATCTTGCTATATCTCTGGTTATATAATTACAGTCTTGCTACAGATACTTCCAATTTCTATTCTCTATCTTTCCAATTAGTCTTGTACTATAGTAATTTTCAATGTTGTCTATGGATCATGTTTCTCTTTGCTTCATTTTTAGGCAAATCTTCCCTTCTGTTATTTAATTTTTTCTTGTGACTAGACCACCTCTATCTGTGAATGATTATAGATTCAGTGATCAACCTTCACGGAGTTCCTCTTGTAAGAATTCTGTGATAACATCTCCTGCTTATTTAAATCCAATAATACTCTTTTGTTTTTTTTTGAAAGAAAATATTATAAGCTACCCGGAAGAACAATACAATCATTTAATACCATAAAAGATTAACTCACTTTTATAATATAACATTAACATATAAACGGATTTTTCCTTTCTTACAGTCATTTAGAAAATAAAACAGTGTGGTCATTATACTTATCTGTCACATCAAAAATTTGGACTGATGTGATTTCCTCCCTATCACGAGTGAGGAAATCATGTCCTCAATATCCCCTATGCTCTAAATCTTAGCTATTCAGTTGAAAGAATATTCTAGAGGAGACTGCAATACAATCCGATCCAGTCTCCAATTCCAGCAATCCCGAAAGTTTGAATTATTTCATTGATTATACCAGATCAGGAATTTTCTCCAGCATTCTTCCCTTCAGTTACCCAACATAACCCCTCCTACCTCCCTGGGATCACCGTTTATCCCTAGAGGTGAGGCAACTGTTTGAATTGATTCTGTTCAACTAACTCATAGTCTTGAATTATTTTAATAGTATTCTTTCACCTTATGGAACCAATTCCATAATCATTTTTTTTTTTTTAGTTAAATTTAAATTTGTGTTCATAATATATATATTTAAAAAAAAAAACACATATTAACATAAAATGTTTAAAAGTCTTAACAATCCACTTAACCAACAGTTAGTGTTTAAACCAGTAGTTACACCCTCCCTTCAACAAATTGAAAAGAAAACAACCCAAAATATCCCAAGTCCCCTAGCCATTATAACCCAAGCTCTTTCCTCAAGCCTCTCAAACTTCCAGAGTCACATCATGTTATGAGAATGTGGTTGTGCTTGTCTTGGAGGCAGAGGGTGGGGACGCCCACCAAATGCTCCATGGCTTGGAGACCATCTCGTTTTATTCAACCCTGACATCCCTTATCACATCAAGAGAACCATATTGTAGGTGGTGAAGCATAGAAGACTTGGTAATGGGAAAGCATAGAAGACTTGGTAATGCGCACTGGGCTGTTCAAAATTTACTATCGCTTTATTTATGGGACCTAGAGCTAGCTCAATATGGGGTAGGAATACAAGTTGTTTAATCCAATGCATATGGCAATCAAATCAGAATTTCAGTTTGCAACCTCTCTAAAAATATTGTTATATATTTCCCTCTTGTGGCCACATCTTGCACATCCTCAAGCTCTCTAGAAATCTCTACAAATTTGCAAATTTGCATCCTTCTCATCATCTATACTCTCCTTCTCCCTCCATTATCCCGATAGGGGATGGGTGATTCAAAATCACCCTAGGGTAGGAGCCTCCAAATTAGAAATATACTATCAAAAAAGGCAGTTTCAAGAAACTTCTCATCACCGCTCCCTAGCACGTAGACAAAGAGACCTCTTCTCAAAGCCACAACTCCGATGGATGCCTCATTGTACATGAATATCTAGATGTGGAATCTCCCTACAATAGGAGAAGCGATGAAGTAAATCTCAGTTAATAAAAGTCATCTTCTTTAGATCCCAAAGGCAACCATGTAGCATGAACAAGTCCTCAGCCTTTTTCTACTTGCTCTTATGTTTCCTCTACTCTCACAAAGGAAAATGGATTTTTAGTTTTTTTGGAAAAAAAACTTCTTGTAATCTAATTGAGTTTTTTATTTTTTCATGCACTATGATATTGCGTTAGAATTTTACTCTTCTTAATAGACAATCTGGTTTCTCCTTCTTGGGAAAATGGTGGGGTCCCTCATAGCCAAGACCCTTAATGCCTCTTTGGGTGTATTATAAATGTGTTAAAAATATCTCTCTTTCTTTTAACTATAATAAAATATTTAGTTGGTCATGTGAAGTAACTTAATTTCTATAGAAAATAATATATTTTCAATTTGAGTGTGAGGAAGAAGTATAATTCTTACATTTCTTAAAAACATTTTAAGAAAAAAACTTTCAACCGTTACTTGAATATCAATGTTAATTAATTTATTCCAATATCAAAAATATATATATATATATATATATATATATATATATATATATATATATATATATATATATATATATATAATTTTAATTTTGATTATAAATAATTATTTTAATGCCAAAAAATAAGAAAAATAAAAGTAAAAAAATTTAGTAACTTTATAATAAAAGTAATAAGAGGGAAATGTAAAATTCATTTAATTTCTTATATAAAATTAATATTTGATATCTGAAAAATATTCATAATAATAAAATATAATATAAATTATTTTAATATCAATTTCTATCTAAAAATATATTAACAACAATTATATATTTTAATTTTGAATTTTAAATTATCATGGTTAGAAGTTTAGTTGCGCATTTATATTTTATAGATTTGGTTATTTACTATTTCTTCCTTTGTTAGTGAGAAACTAAATGGAGTTGTAGAGAGAAGTGTAACCGCTCTTATTAAAATGTTATAACTATATCTCACAATCCATCAGATAAGTTTGTTGGATCTTCATAACGTAACGGCAGTCAGGGTGAAACCCTAATTCTTGGGGCTCAATGGTAATCCCATATCAAAGAAAAATGCCTACAACATCAACAAACCATAAATTGTTATTTCTAACCATTGTATGGAGAAATCACAACTATTTATGAAATTTTGTGCCCTAATTTCTAATGTAATGGGGATCTGACCACGACAGCCAGATGTGGTGAAATTGAGTCAAACAAAGTGATGACTCAACGGTAACGTTGAACTCTAACTAAGAGGATTTTTTATGGTAATTTTTCAGATTTATAGGAGCAAGAGGATCTTTGATGGATAATATTTCATAAATAATGGCGAATTATTCATGAGATTTTCGTAGGAGTCTAAGTCTAAGGTTCAGTAAAAAATTAAGGCATTCTTCATATGCAAGAATTTTCATCCTCTTCGCAACTACTACCTAAATTAATTGATGTTGAGTACAATGATGAAATTTGAACTCAACCTTTATATTTAAACTCAACTCATTTAAATGAATAAAATACCATAAATATGCCTTAGAGACTGACACTAATGAAGATGGAAAACGAAGAAAGCAATACTCAACAGAACCCATAAGGATTTAGTGAGATAGTAGGTAGTCAATAAATAAAAAAACAATGTAAGAACCTAATTGGAGAAGCCGCAACACAACAAACGAATGAAATAATTTTGGAATATTTGAATTAAAAATCACAACTAAAAGTTTTTTTTTTTTGGGTATGTATGTATAACAAGACTTTTTTAATTTAAAATTTCACATATAATTATATTTTTAATCATTTTCATCGAAGATAATTATAATAATAGATTTTCATATATAAAATATTTTTTATTTAAATTTAAAATGATTTAAATTGAAGTGTTAAACATAATCTTTAATATATATTTATATATAATGAGATTATTTGTATTAAAAATTAACAAGAAAAGGTTAAGTATTAATAAAATTTACTCATTCCCCTATGTTTTTTTATTTATTAAACTCCTAATGAGTTCTTATTGGGGACTATTGTAATCGAAACAGTTCTTTTTACTAGGCCTCACACATATGTCAATAATTTTTTTAAGTCTTAACTATAGCGGGGTAAGATATTTTGTCTTTACCAGTTTTCTCTGCGAATCAATTATATTGACAATTTTAATTTTCTTTTTATTAGGCTTCATATTCACCCAAAACTTAGGATAAATGTAAGAAATCAGGAGAATTTTAGAATTATATATTTACATGAACTAATGTTGCCATTAACTTTAACATTACCTATGAAACATTTTATGTTAACGAAAAATTGATATTACCGATGGGGAAGTGAGTAAATTCTCGTTACACGTAAATGGAAGGCTTAGGAAGTCACACTATTTTGGTTACACATAATTGACATACGTGTCAACAATTTTGGAGGGGCTTAGTGTTATTCTTGGCATGTTCTCTATCTTGCATTGTTTAGGCATTAGCTTCTGATCATGGCAATGGCTTGTTTCCATGTAAGTCGAGCTATAAAGAATCCATATCTCCTGCGACTGCTATGGTGGAGGCATCAAGCTATGAGCACCCACTCACAAAAGGGGCCAATGCTGATTACAGGCTGAAATGGAGCTGAACAAGGAGGACACATATTTCAAGATCAGCCAAAAGAGGATAGGACACATATTTCAATTATCCAGGTCTTCGTTTTTGTGTTTGAAGTAATTTCTTCCATCAAAATTATACAATATTTCTTCTCCAAGTTCATGTTCAAATGAGGTCTCTGGATTGTTGTAAGGTGCATCAAACTGTTGTGGATATGGATATGGAAAAGTGGGTTATCTGTTTATATTCTAAATCTGCATTGATGATATATAATACTAATATGTAATAATGTATCACAAACTCTGTAACTACTAATATGTAATACTATATTTCACTGTCCATGATATGTATTAGATTATTTCAAATAGTGTGAAATCTATCACAACACGGCATCTCAAGCACTTTAAAATGCCTTAAATTAGTGTATTTTAAGATCCCTTGATATACATCACATGATATTTCAAACATTGTCAGAGCTACCCAATCTAGCATCACAAGTACAATAATGTATCTGATAACTTTGTCCAAGTTATAGGTTTAAAATGTGCACATGGGTCCCTTTATACCATGTAAATTTTCCTTGTCATTACATAAAAATCATTGCCCAAGTAAATGGAGTAATATAGCTAAATTCTATGGTAACTTGTTCGAATCTAATTATGCTAATAATATCATTTTCGGTAGTTAGTTGCATACTTCTTTCAAGTTTAAAGAAGACAGTTTTAATTTTTTTTTTGGCACGACTTTACAAATGCAAGAAAAGTTGCAGGATGAGGTGGGTAAATTATCTTCGACAACAATCTTGGATGTTAAAGAGGTTGTACACTGTGTTTTACGCAAATGTACTTTTAAAACCTTCATGTGCCAGTATAACTCTTTTTCCTACTAGACGATTGACACTTTTAATTTTCTATTGCAACGTATTTTATGAATGGTTTATTAATATTTTGGATGTAGGATTATTGGGTGTTTTTTATTATCAAATTGGGTACTTGTTTCTGTAATTGGGCTTCAGACCGGTGCTGCTTCCATTGGTGGATAGTGCTTCCAGAATGGCCTATAGAGGTTTAATTTATGGCGTATTTGTCTCGGAGTCATTCTTTGTATTGGGTTTTTCTTTAATTTCGTGATGGAATTATTGTATACCATGGATTTGGTTGTCAAATAATATCCAGTAATCCAAAAGTCATGTTTTTTTTCTATATTTGTATGCATGCGAAGAAATTTTGGAACAGGTCTTTATTGACTTGACAGTATGTATCATAGGGTCAAGTTGATAAATTTTTATGATGATATGTCTTTAATTTTCATGCACATTGACTATAGCATATAAAAATTGGGCTTTGGTATTGTTTTGACAAGGTTGTCTCTGAATTCGGTCAGTCATTGAGATGTAAAATTTTTGGGAAAGTAGTGGTTCAACTATTGGATCGTTCATTTTTCAATCCATTTTCTTTGGTAATTGCTTTCATGGAAGTGTAATTTCCAAGCATTGTATAATAATATGTAATCCCCCAAGTTTGAATCATTCTTGATTTTCCAATCAAGCAAATAATCAATAGATCTGCTTAATGATATAATCGAAATTCGTTTCTAGAATCTTGAAGTATACTCCATACAGTGTCTAGATTTTGAAAATTTTAATTAAACATGATTCCTTCCTCTACACTTTTTAGTAACGTTGGTAATTTGGTTCCGATAAGACTAGTATTCTTGATGGATGATTCTAGGAATTATATCTGAATTATTCACCACTTGCAAAGAGAATGCCTAGGAATACCTGGCATATAATTGCCAACTCTGGATTTCTTATCATCATGGGGAATTTGAGAAATCATTTCAGGGACACTTTTAGAAATAATTTAAGTCCTTTCCACATACAAGATGAAATATGCTAGAATATCCTCAGCTAATAAAAACAAACCACAACAAACTAACTTAACTCAAGATATGTCACTTTATGTTCAAGAACAAACCACAACAAACTAACTCAAGATATGTCACTTTATGTTCAAGAGTGGATGTGAGATATTAACAGGAACTTGGCTCATGTTAAAACTTGATATGCAATGAAAAACAACAGATTCATACAATGTATTATCATCCATGTTATTCACAAACAACAAAAGCCACTTTTAGCACAACTCTGTATATCTTGCAAAACAATATACAACTTCCGGAAAATAAAACATATATGATAACAAAAATAATAATAAAATTGTAATGGGTTGATCAGAAGAGTACATTTAAGAATCTCTATCAGTGCCCTATAAAGTAGTTAAAATTTGATCTCAACATTTATATATTCACTCATGGACAACGAATGTAGTCATACATAAATGGTGTAAGCCCACATGCACATTACTTATTACTTGGAAGTGTCTATGATAAGTTGCACATCTACAACTTCTGAAAACATCGTTGGGTAATCTTCTATCATATATTTTACCCATTGTTTTCATGATCATTTAGAAACGACCTTTATTATCTTTTCCACCATTATATTTAGTCAGTTTATATTCTGCATAATCCATGTTTGTTATTTTGGCTAGTCGTAAATTTGGATAACCCAGTTGTTCAATTAGGATATTCTTGTTCCTGATGGATATGGGTGAAACAGTTGACTAATATACTCAAAATGGTTGTGGAAGAAAATAATTTATGGAATGGTTTCAAGGTCCCATTGAAGGAGAAATCCACTACGGGTGTAAATGATATGAAATATCCCATTTCTCACTCTGTATCTCCTGTGCCTACAGGTTTTCATTTTAATTTCATTTGTATAGATTTATTTTCTAAAAATTTTCTTGTCAAACTCACGAATCAACTAAAGTAATTCAACGAATATTTATAACAATTGAAATAACCATGACAAAGAACTCGATAATATTCTTAAAATATGTAGACTGAAATGATTTCTCTTATTGCAGTTCCCCGTGGTTCAGATCCACCGTCTGTTGAAATCTTGATTATCTGCAAATGGAAGGGTGGGAGCAGCTGCAGTTGAATATTGTAGGAATGTTGGACTCTATCACTATAGAGATTTTAGATCTTGCATGAATTTCAAGTAAAGATCACATGGTTAAACGTATCACCCCAATGCATTTGTATTTTGCTACTAGAGGAGACAAATAACTTGGTACTTTGATCAAAGGTTCCATTGGAGGTGGAGATGTCATTCGTCACATTCACAATGCACTTATTAGCAAATCGACAAACAAGGATTAGATTCAAGCTTCCTAACATTTTAGCGTAGGATGTGCCCTCAAATGTTTGGGTCAACAAAGTGTTGGATAAATATATGTAGAATTAGGAGTGCATTATATTATAACTACGTGACAGGGAAAGAAAAAAAGCACCGTGTGCACGTATAACTAGTATAATCACATTTACAAATGTGGTTGATTTACGTGGATAGGCTTATATCCACTCACCACATGTATTTTATGAAAATAATCATTATATATTTATCAATATAATTACCAATATATTTTATATATCTTCTTAAAATATATTAATAATATTAACTATATGCATACTATATATTAAACTATACTATACTAAAATTATAATTCAAACTATACTAAAATTCAAATATAAATTAGTTAATAATAGTATTTTATTACTATTTATAATAAGTATATATCTTTTACCAATATCCCAAGGGATTATTAATATTATAAGCCAAAAGATCTAATGAAACCAAGCAATTGGTGAACCCAAGAGGAAAATATTAAAAGAAGAGACACAGTTACAAGCATTAATATTTTAAATACATAAATTCACATGATCAATAAGGATAGAAATCAATATTAAAAACATAAGATATTAATAAACTTTAATAATAAAGATTTAAAAATAAAAAAACATGAGAAATTAATAAATCCTAATAATAATTGATATTTTAAATTCAAGATATAAATAAACCCAAAAGATTATTAATATTATAAACCATTTAAAGAAGTAATAGACCCAAGGGTTTAATATTATAAACCAAAGGAATTAGTGAACTCAAGGGATAAATATTAATATTATAAGCTAAGAAATTAATAAACTCTAAGAATTAATATTTTAAACTCAAAAGATTAATAAATAATAAATTAATATTTTAAATTCAAGAGATTAATAAACCCAAGGAGTTATTAATATTATAAACCAAAAAAACTAATAAAACCAGGGGTTTAATATTACAAATCAAATGAATTGGTGAACCCAAGGGATAAATAAGGCCAAGGGATGAATTTTAAGAACGCAAGTGATTAATAAACCCTAAGAATTAATATTTTAAACACAAAAACCTAAAAATTTAATAAACACTAAGAATTAATATTTTTAACTCAAAAGATTTTAAAACAAAAAGGATTATTAATACTATAAACCAAAATAACTAATAAACACAAGGGTTTTATATTTCAAACCCAAAAAATTGGTGAACCCAAGGGATAAATATTAAAAAACTAAAGGATTAATAAGTGGAAGAGATAAATATTAAAAACAAAAGAGATTAACAAAACCTACAAATTAATATCTTAAAGAGAAAGAATTGATAAAATCACATGATTATTAATATTAAACTGAAGAGAATAATATTAAAGCTAATAGATTAATATTATAAATCTCAATTATATAAATTTTTTTACATAAATATTATAAACCTTAAAATAAACATTTGAGATTCAAGCGTCCAACATACATATACATTTTAGTGTAGGATGTGCACTCCAATGTTTGGGTCAACATAGTGTTGAATAAATATATGCAGAATTAGGAGTGCATTATATTATAACTACCAAATAGGAGAAGAAAAGAAACACCGCATGCACGTATAATAAAAAGCATGTCTACCAATGTGGGTTGTTGGCGGATAAACTAGCAACCAATGGATAGAACAGCCTCTAAATGAGGCTCAGAACAAGCTCCAAAATTATCAACTCGTGTAGGTTGTAGTTTTTTCATTGGTTGTTTTTTCACTCAGCCCTTTTGGATAGTAGTTTTTTCATCGAGCTCTTTTGGAGAGTAATTAGTGATATGAAACACTTCAACAAATTCATAGATACAATTTCAACAACATATTCATATCTCCGCAGGCAGGAACTTAAATTCATACACACAATTTCATTAACATATGCATATTGTACATAGGAATTTTTTGCTTTGTAGCCCTCCTTGTTTTTAGTTTGAAAATTATTGTTGTTTTGCAAATTTTTTTTGTTTTTAATTTGAAAATTATTTGTATTGAAATGTTAATTTTTAATATATATTTAATTAACTATGTATATTTAATGTGCTTATTTTTATATTTATATAAGACATTTTTATATTTATATAAAAAAAATTAATGTGATTATTTGTATATTTATATAAAACATTTCTATATTTATATATAAAAAAATTAATGTGATTATTTGTATATTTATATAAAAAAAAATTAGTAATAAAAAGTACCTATTAATAAAATTTACTCATTTCCTTATAGTGTTTTTTAACAAAATTTACTAATTCTCTTATTGTGTTTTTTTTAGCTAAATTGTTGGTTTTAAATTTGAGAAGTATTGTGATTTTAATTTTGAGAGGTATTTTTATTGAGATGTTAATGTCAACTTCACATGTTTGCGAATAGTGTTGAGGATGAACAAAGGTTAGAGGCGTATTATGAAACCTAAAAAGGCTTGACCCCTAAGTGAGAACGTAAACATGTGCCATCACCTCCAACCTTGAACCAAGATGTGAAAAAGACCAACAAACTTAACCTTATGGAACATTAAATGTGTGGGAACAAAAGGCACACAAATACAAACTTATTTTCAAGGTAACATATAAATTGATTTTAAGTATTGAGGGCTTTCACAGTGAATTATACTAGATCATGCAAATGGGGTAGCAAGCTAAGTGGGCTTGATTGTAGGGAAAAATTTCACAGTTGAGTGTGCTTCAGATAGAGGTGATCTGGAATGGGTGAATTCCATGCTAGAGGTGATCTGGAATGGGTGAATTCCATGCTAGAGGCGATCTAGGATGGGTGACCTCCCAAGAAGTCCTGGTTACTAGGTGCAAGCCTCAGAAGTGATGATTGACGCTATGTGATTCATTTCAATAGTTTCAATCCCACTTCCTCACCCCTGTGAGCATCACTCGATGCAATGAGTTTTAAGTGGACTATTCAAAAATCATGATAAATTAGTCAGTTATGACTACCTCTCATGGAAATGGTAATATATGAATGACTTACTTAATGCTATTGAATCCCAAAAAATGATCTAATATAATGGAATGTGAAAGCCCCTCAATAATTAAATACAAATACTGAACAAATATCTACATGAATGGTTCATGAGGCACAATAATTTATAAGGTTTTTTAAATGGGGTAGCAAGCTAAGTGGGCTCGATTGTGGGGAAAAAATCCACATTTAAGTGTGTTTGAGCATGAGGCGATCTAGGATTGGTGACCTCCCAAGAAATCATAGTTAACGAGTGTAAGCTATGGAAGTGATGATTGTGGGTAAAAACTTCATAATTAAGTGTGCCTGAGCCAGAGGCGAACTGGGATGGGTGACCTTCGAGGAAGTCTTGGTTACCAAGTGTAGGTCCTGAAAGTGTTGATTGACGCTATGTGATTCATTTCACTAGTTTCAATCCCACTTCTTCACCTCTATGAGCATCACCTAATGAAATGATTGCTAAGTGGACTATTAAAAAATCATGAGAAATTATTCATTTAAAATTACATCTCATGGAAGTTTTCATAGATGAATGGTTTACTTAACGCAGTAGAATCCCAAAAAATTATCTAATATAATGCACTGCAAAAGCCCCTGAATGCTTAAATAGAAAGATTGAAGGGAGCTCTAATTGAATGGTTCATGAGGCACAATATTTGCTAAGGTTTTGAAAATGGGGTAGAAAGCTAAGTGGGCTTGATTGTGGGGAAAAATTCCATAGTTAAGTGAGCTTTGAGTGTGACAGCCTCATTTAGAGCTCATTAGTTTGGATTTAGTTAAAAGACAATTTATTTATTTTTAATATATGTTTATTTTTTTATTTTGTAATAGAAACTCAACAAGAAACACTATTTTTATTACTGAGCTGGTAAAAGGAAATGAATCTCTTAAACTGTTGGTAAAAAGTATCTAAGAATAGAAGTTGGTTACTTGGGAACAGTTAGAGGACAGTTACCTAACCTCCAGGGATAAAAGGAAATCCCAGGGGAGGGTTAGGGGTTCTGTGTTTTTACCTCTGAAAGGAAGAAGGTGAAGGATTCTCTAGAGCTGTGGAAATGGACAGTTGAGAAAAGCTTCTGTAACCTTGTCTTCAGATTATCTGTGTGTGGCTGGATTGGCCGTCCAGAGGCCACAATAGGATTTCTACTGTTTCTGTAGTGCAGACTGAATTCTAGAGCGAGGGGGCAAGCGGAGGACATCATTGCCTCCCTTGATGGTTGGGTGGACCACAGTTGGAGGGTATTCTTGTCCTACCAGATAAGTACTTAGAATTTGTTCAAGTTGTAGTACGGAAATCACTGTTTATCTGGTTACTCTATCAAATGTGAAGTACTGTTATCTGGTTACTCTATCAAATGTGAAGTAGATGTTTACAGTACATTTACGCATATATATTTATTTACATTACTAAATGTGATGAAAATGTCTATAGTTAATATCTGTTACACTATTTAAATGTGATGTAGTTGAGTACAGTGACAGAAAGTATTTGATAACGCTTCGTGAAAATAACCCACAAACCCATAGTGGAAATTATAGCTAATTCTGGAATTATGAAACACTGTAGCAGGTACTTTTCATATATATTCTTAAAGTGCTTAAAGAAAGTTAGCAGAATAACAGAGAAGCTAGAATACACTAGGGTTATTATGGAGGTTAACCTACTTATTAAGCTACATTTAAAGAAAGAACAGGCTCACTTAAACACTAGTAAAATTATGTGCTGTATATACAAGAAACAAAAGAACCTGTAGCTATTCATCTTGTTTGCGACAGAAAATGAGAAGAATAGGTTTACATGGGCTATTAAACAATATTTAATCACATCTTGACAGGTGCATGTTATATCACTGAACTTGTAGAGCGGAGTTGGGAATAGAAACCCTACTCGTTCCCGTTCTCCTTCCTAAAAACTATACACGGCCTTGTTTACGGCGGCCGGTGCCACCTAGGGTTAGGTGATCTATATAATAAAATAAAAGCTTAACTTATGAACAGTTACAAGAAATTGTGGAAGCACAAACGCAAGTTACTTTACAAATACATTTGAGGAAATAACATTGCTGTTACAAACAGGAAAAACGTTCTTTCCGGATGCATGCACAACTTACGCCTCATCATGAAAGATAACCGACCTATTCCAATTCTGGCCGAGTATAGTAATACACTATAGGAAAAGATTCGCATTAAGAAGCATAGCCTTACTTATGAAACAAAAATACAGGAAGTACTTGCGGTAATGGAGCTGTGCCATAGTTCACCGACGCGCGCAGTATATACATTACCCAAAGAAAATTTGAACCGAAAACCCAGAGCAAAATTTAAACAAGAATTTATTGTATTCTGAGTTGCAACGAGATAGATAGAAACAGGACAAATCAACAGTCTGGCCATGAAGGCTGGAAATCAAAATATTAATACATTGTGTGTATTGCAAAATATAAACCCTCTGGAATTATACAGACTCTCTTTTTCTGAAGCAAACGTAGGAAAACCTAGGCTAGAAAAAGCCGTAAACAAACTAGTACAGTAACTGAACAGATGTGCCATGATTCTGAGAAAGCATGAGCACCGAAGTACCTGTATAAACGGAGAACGACCATATTATCTGTTGAACTAAACGGAAGAACCAGCACAGAGGAACAAAGACTAACCGGTCTTCATACCTGTAGTTACACAACGGAAATCTGTCAGGATATCTTTGAAAGTTTAGTGCCGGAAAACAAAGAAAATGAACGGAAGTATTTCTTAGAGAACGAAAGGGTTGATAATCAGAATTTGTACCTGTAATGAGTATTAAACCTTGCGTAGCCTGTACAGGGAGAAAACACCAGTTCATATAGGGTTTTAAGACGGATCCTTGATTTAACTGTGTAAAGCATAGAAAGATTGGAAGGCCGAAGCTGGATATACCTGTTGAGTTAGGGCGGCCTCATTCTGGAGAGCCAAGTTTCGTTCTGCAAATATATATTCTCCACCGGCAGCCTACCATGCATAGGCAAACCTGCTCGTGGAATACCTTTGCACAGGGGCGAAGTAATAAGACTTAGTGGATGCTCAGAAAAACTTGTAGGTACATTTATAAGACACCACTGTTTGTTAACTGAAGTGTTTATAGTAACGTTACCTCCGAAACCATCTATCTAGCCATGCAGACTGGAAGGAATAAAGGTGAGCGGCGCACCATGAAAGAGAAGAACACCAGAGCCTCCGACCTTGTGAGACAAGCGGTGGATAGAAACCCCAAATCGTTGATCTCCCCTCGCAATCTATGTGGAGAAAGAGGCGGGATTTGCTTGCTACCGCCAAAGGACTAACGTGCGACACATGTACCAGCCAGGCAGAAGCAGAGCCATATGGCAGAACAAATATCTCATATGTGACATGGAAAGTTATGACCGGATTACGGTGAATTAATTATAAGTCTCGACAGATGTGTAACACGAATTCACCGATGAACCAAGAAATGACACAATACTCATGGTGGATAAACAAATCCATAGAATTTACGAAAATGTCATTAGAGGCCGAGTGTACACTGAGTTATAAATTAATACCATGTCAATGGATTAAACCGTATCGTAAAATGATTAGATTTGTGCTTAGGGTTTTACTTGGGATATTTTAATTCTATGATTTGTATAGCCACATTTATATGTTATGTATATATTTCATATAGCAGGTGGTGGTAGGAATATTTCGGTAGTATGAAGGTTATGTGTACAAATGTTTAATGGTAAAAATAAAAAAAAATGTTATTGTTACTTTTGCTAGGTTAGATGTATAGGTTATTGTGACAAGTGGTATCAAAGCCAGCTACTACACTGGCAACCTAAGGGTCTACTAACAAAGCTGTGTGTGTATTAGTGCACTGAGAAGAGATAAAAGACTTGAGGGAAGGCATGGCATCTCAGTCACAACCGAACGAGACTCAAGGTCCAACAGTTATGAACCCGGAAATGTGGGTTCAACTAACTGTGGAATAGCACCAAAAGACAAGTAAGATGCTGGAAGAACAGCAGCAACAAACTGCCTCTCTGTTAAACACGGTACAACAGTTACAAGAGGAGATGGTAAGAGTCCGAAAGGACAATGAAAGGTTACTGCTAGACCAGGAAAGGATCCTGAAGAGCATATATGATAAATAGAATCAGGAAACGCGGCAGCCTAGTGCAGAAAGAGAGTTATCAACCGAATCAGAAGACCAGCAAACTAGAAACAACACCATCGGAAAGACAGAAAAGAGTTCTTCTCACAAGAGCAAAAATCATCATTATAACGAGGCAGAATCGGGAAATCCATTTGACCAACAGGATCATAAGAGGCAGAGAAATGAACTGCAGGGGGAGTTTCGTAAGATCAAGCCACCGATGTTTGATGGCGAGGCAGAGGAGGCAGCTGAAGCATGGTTAATTAACATCAATAAATATTTCCAGGTATACGAGTACAACAGCAATCTGAAGGCTAGGCTGGCTATATACCAGCTGCGAGAGAAGGCCACCCTGTGGTGGGAGGAGGTAAAGAACGTTCGCAGCATTGATGAGAAAGACATTACATGGGAATTGTTTCAGCAGTATTTCAAAGATAAATATCTGACAGAGAGATTTTACGATGACAAGGCCAAAGAGTTCCATGATCTTAGGCTAGGCCAAATGACCATGGATGAGTATGTTACGAAATTTACATCCCTGCTACGTTATGTACCTTACCTCAGAGAAGAAAAGGCCAAGGTACAGAGATTTCTGAGTAGTCTGCCTGCCCCTATGAGGGAAAGAATAGAGTTTGTTAACCCCCAAACGATGGATGAAGCTGTCCGGAAAGCACGCATGTGTTACCAGCAGTATAAGATCAAGGGGGATGGTGGGAAGGGATGGCAGCCCAAGAAGAATCAAAAGAATTCATCTACTTTTAAAAGCATCCACTTTAAAGGAACAGGACGGAACGCTGGCAGCAAACAGTTTAACAGAAACCATCAAAGAATCAAGTGGCCAGCTGAAGAAAGACCCACTGAAGCATCAAGCAAACCAGAACAAGGACAGAATTCGAAACCCCCCTTACAGTGTTGGGGCTGTGGGGAAGCACACTATTACAAGAACTGTCCCCAGCGAAAAAGGAATGAAAATGTGGCAAACTTGCAGGAGGCATCGACAGTGGGGGATGTGGGGCGAAACATACCACGTATAAACACAGCCTTGGAGGATCGACAGGCTGACTTCCAGCCCACAATGATTGAACTGGAAGGTACTATGTTATCTAAACCTGTCTCGATTTTAATAGACCCTGGAGCTAGTTTAAGTTATGTAAGTCCTAAACTAGTGGAACTGTGCGATCTAAAAGAACAGAAATTTAAAAACCCATGGCTAGTTCAACTAGCCACCAGGGCTAAACGCAAAGTGACCGCTAAAATTGCAAATTGCATTTTGGAAGTTGCAAAACAGCAGCTGCAGGTAGATTTAAATATTTTACCACTGGGATCGTATGATGTATTACTAGGAATGGACTGGTTGGAGAAACACTGGACCTTAGTAGATTGTAAGGAGAAGGCAATCTATTATAGAGCTCAGGATGGTACGCGTAAGGAAATTAGAGGAATTAAAAAGCCTGTGCAATTGCGTCCCATAACAGCATCTCAGATGAGCAAGTGTATCCGAAAGGGATGTCAACTGTACGCAATTCAAGTAGGGTATACTAAATCTAACGAAAAAGCAGCAGACATAAAAGATATCCCTGTGGTACAGGAATTTCTAGATGTGTTTCCAGAAAACATTCCAGGATTGCCACCAAAAAGAGACATTGATTTCACTATTGACCTACTACCCGGAGCCTCTCCTGTGTCAAGAGCACCTTACAGAATGAGTGTACCAGAATTAACAGAGTTAAAGATGCAGTTACAGGAATTGTTAGATAAAGGATATATTCGCCCAAGCGTGTCACCTTGGGGAGCACCCGTCCTCTTTGTTAAAAAGAAGGATGGAACCTTACGCATGTGTATGGACTACCGACAACTCAACAAGCTGATAGTTAAGAATAGATATCCTCTACCCAGAATCGATGATTTATTCGATCAGGTGAGAGGTGCCAAAGTGTTCTCTAAAATAGATTTGCGGTCTGGATATCACCAAATCCGAATCAGGGATGAGGATGTTTGCAAGACAGCATTCCGCACCAGATATGGACATTATGAGTTTGTAGTATTACCATTCGGGTTGACAAATGCGCCAGCAACCTTTATGAGGTTGATGAATGGTATTTTTCATCAGTTTTTAGATCGTTTTGTATTGGTCTTCATAGACGACATTCTGATCTACTCCAAGAGCGAGGAGGAACATAAGGAGCATCTAAGGATAGTGTTAGAAATTTTAAGGAAGCACCAGCTGTATGCTAAATTCAGTAAGTGCGATTTCTTCAAAACAGAAATCCAGTATTTGGGTCATGTTGTGACAGCTGAAGGAATAGCGGTGGACCCCGAAAAGATTAAAACCATCATGGAATGGCGAGTACCACAGAATGTGGCAAATATCAGATCATTCATGGGTCTGGCAGGATACTACAGGCGGTTCATCGAAGGGTTTTCTAAGATTGCCTATCCTATTACATCCTTACAAAAGAAAGGTAGATCTTTCAAATGGACGAATGAATGTCAGAACAGCTTTGAGAAGCTGAAGCAACTTTTAACCACAGCACCAGTGATGAAAGTTGCTGATCCCAGTAAAGATTATGTGGTGTGTACTGATGCCAGTAAGGAGGGAGTGGGCGCAGTGTTAACGCAGGAAGGCAAGGTAATAGCCTATGAGTCCAGGAAATTGAGAGAGCATGACCAAAAGTACTCTGCCTATGATCTAGAACTCACCGTAGTAGTGCATGCTCTCCGAGTGTGGAGGCATTACCTACTGGGCAAAAGATTCATACTCTAAACAGACCACAGCAGTTTAACTAACTACTTCAAGCAGGCAGATTTAAACTCCAGGCAAGCAAGGTGGAACGCCTTTTTGAGCGAATTTGACATGGACATACAACATGTCAAAGGGAAAGAAAACCGAGTTGCAGACGCCTTGAGTAGGAAATTACATGGGATCTATGAAATCTATTACAGCCAACCTATGAGCCAGCTATCAGAACAAATAAAGGAAGAGACCCGGAAGGACCCAGAATATCAGTTTTTATGGCGACAGATGGAAGAAGATCTGAAGCAAGGAAAGCCATCTGAGTATGGAAGTAATGAGGAACAAATGTTAATGTTTCGCGGAAGGGTCTATATTCCTAATCGTGCAAGTCTCAAGGGGTTAATCATGGACGAGTACTATCGCAGCAACTACGCTAGACATCCTGGTTATCAAAAGATGCTTACGACAATTAGAAAGATATTTTATTGGCCCGGTATGCGCAGAGAAATTGCAGAATATCTGAGTAAGTGTTTAGAGTGCCAGCAGGTTAAAGTGGAGCATCGTCATCCCGCGGGACTACTGCAGCCCATACCTATTCCTGAATGGAAGTGGGAAGTGATCTCTTTAGATTTCATCACAGGCTTACCTCGAACAAGGAAGCAAAATGATTCAATCATGGTAGTGGTGGACAGAGTAAGTAAATCTGCCCACTTCATACCTGTACAGTCCACTTACAAAACCGTGCAGATTGCAGACATATTTATGAGGGAAATCTTTAAGTTGCATGGTATACCTAAGACTGTGATTTCGGATCGGGATGTTAAGTTTACCTCCGCATTTTGGAAAACCCTGTTCTCGGGTTTGGGTACTTAAATACACTTCAGTACTGTCTATCACCGTCAAACTGATGGGCAGACGGAGCGTGTAAACCAAGTTTTGGAGGATATGCTGTGGATGTATGTAATGCGGCAGCCAACTAAATGGGAAGATTACCTGCACCTAGTGGAGTTTGCATATAATAACGGATACCAGGAGTCTCTAAAAATGAGCCCCTTTGAAGCCTTATATGGGCGACAATGTCACACACCAATCAACTGGAGTAGTCTGGAGACGAAATTGATGTGGGACCAGAAATGTTGGCTGAGCTGGAAGCTGAGGTAAAAAGAATAAGACAAAATTTGAAGGCCGCGCAGGACCGACAGAAGGTCTTTGCAGATAAGAAAAGGTCTTATCGCGAATTCAGAGTAGGTGACCACGTGTATGTCAGGATTAAGCCTAAAAGAAGTACCTTAAGGTGGACTTCTTGCGCCAAGTTAGCTCCTCATTACTACGGACCCTTCCAAATTCTGGAAAGGGTGGGACCAGTAGCCTATAGACTAGCTTTGCCTAGTCACATTAAAGTGCACAATGTATTCCATGTATCTTTGTTAAAGCGATATGTGCATGATGAAAAACATGTAATTCAATGGAAAAACATTCAGGTAGGAAGAAAGAAAGGAAATAAAATCCTAGCTGAAGTTTGAAACAAATCTAAAGTTACTAATTGATAACCCTGTTGCTACTTTTCAGGTAGAACCGGACGAAGAGTTTCTGGTAGAGCCGCTACGCATACTTGATCGTAGGGAAATTGAACTCCGAAAAAGAATAATTACTCAGGTGAAGGTGCAATGGAGGCACTTTGGACCTGACGAAGCTACCTGAGAAGATGAAAAGTTTGTACGGGAAGCATACCCGGAGCTCTTTGTGGACCTGGACTGAAACACCGAGGACGGTGTTACTTCCAGGGGAGGAAGATGTGACAGCCTCATTTAGAGCTCATTAGTTTGGATTTAGTTAAAAGACAATTTATTTATTTTTAATATATGTTTATTTTATTTAGTAAAAGAAACTCAACAAGAAACACTATTTTTATTACTGAGCTGGTAAAAGGAAATGAATCTCTTAAACTGTTGGTAAAAAGTATCTAAGAATAGAATTTGGTTACTTGGGAACAGTTAGAGGACAGTTACCTAACCTCCAAGGATAAAAGGAAATCCCAGGGGAGGGTTAGGGGTTCTGTGTTTTTCCTCTGAAAGGAAGAAGGTGAAGGATTCTCTAGAGTTGTGGAAATGGACAGTTGAGAAAAGCTTCAGTAACCTTGCCTTCAGATTATCTGTGTGTGGTTGGATTGGCCGTCCAGAGGCCACAACAGGATTTCTACTGTTTCCGTAGTGCAGAATGAATTCTAGAGCTAGGGGGAAAGCGGAGGACGTCATTGCCTCCCTTGATGGTTGGGTGGACCACAGTTGGAGGGTATTCTTGTCCTACCAGATAAGTACATAGAATTTGTTCAAGTTGTAGTACGAAAATCACTGTTTATCTGGTTACTCTATCAAATGTGAAGTACTATTATCTGGTTACTCTATCAAATGTGAAGTAGATGTTTACAGTACATTTACGCATATATATTTATTTACATTACTAAATGTGATGAAAATGTCTACAGTTAATATCTGTTACACTATTTAAATGTGATGTAGTTGAGTACAGTGATGGAAAGTATTTGATAACCCTTCGTGAAAATAACCCACAGACCCATAGTGGAAATTATAGCTAATTCTGGAATTATGAAACACTGTAGCAGGTACTTTTCATATATATTCTTAAAGTGCTTAAAGAAAGTTGGCAGAATAACAGAGAAGCTAGAATACACTAGGGTTAGTATGGAGGTTAATCTACTTATTAAGCTACATTTAAAGAAAGAACATGCTCACTTAAACACTAGTAAACTTATGTGTTGTATATACAAGAAACAAAAGAACCTGTCGCTATTCATCTTGTTTGCGACAGAAAATGAGAAGAATAGGTTTACATGAGCTATTAAACAATGTTTAATCACATCTTGACAGGTGCATGTTATAGCACTGAACTTGTAGAGCGGAGTTGGGAATAGAAACCCTACTCGTTCCCGTTCTCCTTCCTAAAAACTATACATGGCCTTGTTTACGGCGGCCGGTGCCACCTAGGGTTAGGTGATCTATATAATAAAATAGAAGTTTAACTTATGAACAGTTACAAGAAATCGTGGAAGCACAAACGCAAGTTACTTTACAAATACATTTGAGGAAATAACACTGCTGTTACAAACAGGAAAAACGTTCTTTCCGGATGCATGCACAACTTACGCCTCATCATGAAAGATAACCGACCTATTCCAATTCTGGCCGAGTACAGTAATACACTATAGGAAAAGATTCGAATTAAGAAGAATAGCCTTACTTATGAAAAAAAAATACAGGAAGTACTTGCGGTAATGGAGCTGTGCCATAGTTCACCGACGCGCGCAGTATATACATTACCCAAAGAAAATTTGAACCGAAAACCCAGAGCAACATTTAAAAAAGAATTTATTGTATTCTGAGTTGCAACGAGATAGATAGAAACAGGACAAATCAACAGTCTGGCCATGAAGGCTGGAAATCAAAATATTAATACATTGTGTGTATTGCAAAATATAAACCCTCTCGAATTATACAGACTCTCTTTTTCTGAAGCGAACATAGGAAAACCTAGGCTAGAAAAAGCCGTAAACAAACTAGTACAGTAACTGAACAGATGCGCCATGATTCTGAGCAAGCATGAGCGCTGAAGTACCTGTATAAACGGAGAATGACCATATTATCTGTTGAACTAAATGGAAGAACCCGCACAGAGGAAGAAATACTAACCGGTCTTCATACCTGTAGTTACACAACGGAAATCTGTCAGGATATCTCTGAAATTTTAGTTACGGAAAACAAAGAAAATGAACGGAAGTATTTCTTAGAGAACCGAAGGGTTGATAATCAGAATTTGTACCTATAATGAGTATTAAACCCCGCGTAGCCTGTACAGGGAGAAAACACCGGTTCATATAGGGTTTTAAGACGGATCCTTGATTTAACTGTGTAAAGCATAGAAAGATTGGAAGGCCGAAGCGCGATATACCTGTTGAGTTAGGGCGGAATCATTCCGGAGAGCCAAGTTTCGTTCTGCAAATCTATTCTCCACCGGCAGCCTACCATGCATAGGCAAACCTGCTCATGGAATACCTTTGCACAGGGGCGAAGTAATAAGACTTAGTGGATGCTCAGAAAAACCTATAGGTACATTTATAAGACACCACTATTTGTTAACTGAAGTGTTCATAATAACGTTACCTCCGAAACCATCTGTCTAGCCATGCAGACTGGAATGAATAAAGGTGAGCGGCACGCCATGAAAGAGAAGAACACCAGAGCCTCCGAGCTTGTGAGACAGGCGGTGGATAGAAACCCCAAATCGTTGATCTGCCCTCGCAATCTATGCGGAGAACGAGGCGGGATTTGCTTGCTACCGCCAAAGGACTAATGCGCGACACATGTACTAGCCAGGCAGAAGCGGAGCCATATGGCGGAACAAATATCTCATATGTGACATGGAAAGTTATGACCGGATTATGGTGAATTAATTATAAGTCTTGACAGATGTGTAACACGAATTCACAGATGAACCAAGCAATGAAACAATACGCATGGTGGATAAACAAATCAATAGCATTTACGACAATGTCATTAGAGCCTGAGTGTACATGGAGTTATAAATTAATACCATGTCAATGGATTATACCGTAGCGTAAAATGATTAGATTTGTGCTTAGGGTTTTACTTTGGGATATTTTAATTCTATGATTTGTATAGCCACGTTTATATGTTATGTATATTTCATATAGCAGATGGTGGTAGGAATATTTCGGTAGTAAGAAGGTTAGGTGTACAAATGTTTAATGTAAAAAAAAAAAAAAAAAAATGTTATTGTTACTCTTGCTAGGTTAGATGTATAGGTTATTGTGACATTTCTACTTATTAATTATCAATGATTTCTCAAGAAGTGATCTACCCACTTATGTGGGGAACAAATTTCAAGCATAAATGTTTAACATTTAACATTTATATGTTCACTAAATTATTAAAAATGGTAATAAATAAAATTAAAAGTAAAAAATAAAATGTTAAAAGTAATATAAAACCTCTAAAAATTTAAATGTTGGCTCAATAAATAATAAAAAGTTTAAGTTAAAGTCAATTTGTTATATGTAAAATCTGCTATTAACTTGTGAATAGGTTTTGTTAGCATGCCATGGGCCAATACAATGTCACTTCTTTCACAATAGAAATATTTTATAGCAATATGACACAATTCTTAATCATGGAAATTCAACTCCATTTTATGGTCGATATTATTAGCATGTAAATAAGATTTGTTGTAATGTCATGGGTCAATACGATGGTTTATCAATACCACATGGCCAATAACCATAACTTATTTCACAATCAAGATATTTGAAAATATTTTATTTTAATTTAATTTTATAACATTTTCTTAATTAATTTTGAAAGGAAAAATGTTATCATTACTTTTGAGATATAAATAAATCCTCTATCGATAGAAATTGAATCAAGTTTTCAATAAAATTAAAAATGAGAATACTTTTATATATAAAAATGTGAAATATATATAATATAAATAATATTACTAAGAAGAAAAATAAATTCATTTTAACTAAGCATCCAAGTGATGAAAACAAACAAATTGACTAACAATAATATAGGAAATATATATTTTTTAAAATAAATTATATTTTAAAAAAGTAATATATCTTTAATTATACTAATTTAAATTCTTTTTTCTAATATAGCTTGACGTGATGTATTAATTTTATAATAATTCTCTCATAAAAAAAATTTGTTAATTGTTATATGGGTAAATTTTATTTTCAAATATTTAAAGCCTGAATAAGTGGTTAAATTTCATAACGAGGGTGTGGATTCTAGTAAGAAAACAACAAAGTTCCAATAAATTCAAAATAGGAAAGAAAAGATGTTAAAAAGAGAAGAGTATTTGAAGACTTTTTCAAGAAATTAAAAATAGTAAAGAAAAGATGTTAAAAAGCGAAGAGGATTTCAAGACTTTCATAGTGAGGGGCGCTTGAATCAAAAACCATTGATTTTATTTATGCAATAGGAAAGGAAAATGCTATAATACAAGTTATAATATAATTATGAATAGGGTGCATTCATATATATTAAATGGTTGGTAAATGTAAATAATGACACATCCATTCAATTATTATTACCAACAATTAAAAAAAATAAGATAAACATATCTACATTTAAAAAAACATGTAACAACATTTGAGAGTGTAAGATTCTCTAATCCATATCATAGTATAATAAATCTTCCATGAAATCACATAGTAAATTATAGAACTGACATTGAATACCTATAATAAATGGAAAAATAAATGTTAAATAAATATTAAAATAAATATTACACATTTTATAAAATAAAATCCATAAAATTAGACATTGAAAATCACAAACACCATCAACCCTCAAAATAAAAACAACAAAGAAATAAATAAAAGAAAAAAAATCAAACACCGTCATAAAAATAATATAATATAACAAAGTAATAATAAAGACTAAATAAATAAATAAAATGGACGTATAAATAAAAATAATACTAAACAAAAAAGAAATAAAAAAATAAATACTAAAAAAAAAAATGGACGTATAAATAAAAATAATACTAAATAAAAAATAAAAAAACCAAATATAGACTAAAACTTGGTTAACATAAGAAATATTATTTAAAATATATAACTATAAATTAACAAAATAAATGAAGAAAACTAAAAAAAACATCAAACCTACTAAATGTCTATAATAATAAATAAATATTTATATAACTATATCAAGCATAAACCCTTTCTCAATCTCAATAGCTTTCCTAAATTTAGGGTGATGGAAATTCTCAACCCTAACAACATTCTTAATGGTGAAGTTACTTCCAGTTTATCATGGAGACTCTTAACCTATCAATAAGCTTCCACTTTTTTACAATACCAAGGCTTATGATTACCACTTACACCAAAACCATAACAGATTATATGGTCAAAAATATTTTATATATTTTTTTATGTTAATTTAATTATATGACCATCATTTTTTACTTAAATTTAAAAGAAAAAATACATTAAATCTTAAACCTTTGTCTTGATTACTATTAAATATTTTCCACTTATTATTTATCAATGATTGCTTGAGAGGTGCTCTACCCTTTATAATGGATACAAATGTCAAGCATAAATGTTCAACATTTAACGTTTACATTTCCGCTAAATTATTAAAAAAAAATTAATAAATAAAGTTAAAAGTAATAAATAAAATGTTAAAAGTAATATAAAACCTCTAAAAATTTAAATGTTGGCTCAATTAATAATAAAATGTTAACGTTAAAATCAATTTGTTATATGTCAAATTTATTATTTACTTGTGTATGTTTTTTTAAAATGCCATGGGTCAATACAATGTCACTTCTTTGACAATGGAAATATTTTATAACAATATCACATGATTCTTAATCATGGAAATTCAACTCCAATTTATGGTCGATATTATTAGCATGTAAATAGGATTTCTTATAATCTCATAGGTCAATACCATGGTTTATGAATACCACATGGCCAATAACAATAACTTATTTGATAATCAAGATATTTTAAAATAATTTATTTTAATTTAGTTTAATTTAATAACATTTTCTTAATTAATTTTAAAAGGAAAAATGTTATAATTACTTTATATATATATATAAACCCTCTATCGTATATCCCCATAGAAATTAAATCAAACTTTCAATAAAATTACAAATGAGAATACTTTTATATAGAAAATATTACTAAGAATATAAATAATATTACTAAGAAGCAACATAAATTCATTTTAACTAAGCATCCAAGTGATGAGAACAAACAAATTGACTAACAATAATATAGGAAAGATAGCGCATGGTTGTTTTAAGTTTTTGATTATTGTAGTTTCTTTGACATGCTTGATAAAAAACATATGCTTAATTTTTTACAATCAAATGGTTTTTTTTTAAATTTAGATAGTTTCTTAAACACAATATTGTGGAATCAAATTTAAAAGAGGGAGGAGGGGGAGGGGGATATAGTGACAAAGAGGGAGGGAAAAGAGAAAAATATCAAGAGAGGGGGGGGGGGGAGGGGGGAGAGAGAGGGAGAGAGAGGAAGGAAGACAAAGAGGAAGGGGAGAGGGAAGGAGAGAGGGAGAGAGAGAGAGAGATGGAGTTGGAGGGGGAGAGAGAGGGATGAAAGAAAACATGTAGAGAGAGATAGAGGTGGAGAAAGAGAGGGGGTGACAAGGGAGGGATGGGGAGAGAGTGAGGGATATAGGAGGGAAGAGAGAGAAGAGGAGAGGAGAGAGACACAGAGAGAAGGGGTATAGAGAGAGGGGGTAGGTAGTGATAGAGTTAGAGGGAAAAAAGAGAGAGAGAGAGAGTAATGGGGGTGAGAGATAGAGGCATGTGAGATAGAATGACATAAAGAATATCAAAGAGAGAGATGAGTCAATAGAGAAAGATAAATATGGACTTGGAATGGGAGCGAAAGAGAGGGAAGAAGAGATACATGGAGGGATAAAGTAGAGAGAGAGGAGGAGTGATAAGGGAGAGATGGAGAGATAGTGTGGGAGAGAGGAGAGTGGGAGGGAAGAGGGAGAGAAGAGTGATAGGGAGACTAGAGAAATACAGAGAGAAACCAGCCTAGATCCATCTTAACCCTAAATCAATCAAGCATCAAAGCAATCAAATATTTCGAGGAGAAAACGTTTCCTCAAGATTTGAACTTGAAAAAGATGTTTGCACCTCGAGAGATTTGATACCTCTTAGCACTTGATAGATCAAGGGTTAAGATGGATATAGGATGGTTAAATTTAATTTATGAAATATATATTCTAAAATTAAAAAAATATATGTAATCCAAAAAATATCAAATAATTAAATAGTACGTTGAAATATAGGTATTCACATCATTATCTATGGATACAGTGTACTAAGAGATTTCATATGTATTTTTTTAGGATATTATTCAATTTTTCTTTAATAAAATAAACATGATAGTCAATAAAAAGCCTAAAAAAAAAGTTACAGTACCTAAAATTCTAATTTAGTTGATTCATTCGAAAATAGTCTTGAAGATGGATCCCCGTTGAGATTTGAAATGTCGATGGATTTCTTAAAACACTATGGATAATCTAGATCATTCTTCTCCAGTTTTTTTAATATATATATATATATATATATATATATATGTAACACTTAACAATAAATAAAAATAATATAAAAATGAGGGTATAAAAATAATCAAAATTAAATGTAAAAAAAAATATAATAGTTGTTAGACAAACAAACAATATTTAAATTGCAAAGAAGAGTTAGCAGAAGGTACCTGAAGACTAAGGAAAAGTAAAACTTGAGATCATTTCATCTAAGGGAAGAGTGATAAAAAGACAAGATCATTGAAATAAGGTCTTGTTAAGTCATTAATTTTGATGAATACTAATGTGTATATGCAGGTAGCAGTAGAGAAGGGAATTGTGGCAGCCATACAGTAAGAAGAAGAAGAAGGGGAGAAAAAGTGCACAAGCTAGATAAGAGCAAAAAAATGATCAAAAGGGGTCTGGAGGAAAGAGAACCAAGTGAGCGCATGAGATCAAGCATAAGAGGGAAGCTTGATAGGGGATTGTGTGGTATTAATTGAGACTGGTTACAAGAGAAAGGCTTTAGTGTAGCTCCCAAGTGGACATGGAAATTTCATAAGAGGAAAGGTGAAAATGACTCCAGAGAGTTAGAGGAAAGGCATAGAAGAAAGCCATATAAAGACGAAAGAAGATGCCAAAATAGATGGCAAAAGGAGAGTATATGATGAATAAATTGATAGGGATATGGTTGAGTTAAGGGCACAAATCAAGAATTTGGAACAACTACTATAGAAGGAGGTTAGAGAGGATCTAAAATATCGAGTGAATGTAAGGAAAAGTGTCAAGTTGTCTATTATGGGGTTATTTTCGAAGAATTTGATGCAAAAGATGAATATTTGGATGAAGGAGAAAAATAAAACTAGTAGAAGTAAACATAAAGAAGAATTTCACTTTTGTGAACCCGAAGAAGGATGAATCCTAGGAAAGGATGATGATGAGAGTGATGGGATGATGGAGTGCTTGGAGTATAAAAGACAGGAGATGTTAATGAGATCAAGTGAAGAAGGAAATTGTGATGTATTTCAACCTAATTTTTTGTATGAGTATGAAGTTTTAGGTACTAAATATCAAGCAAATAGAGCTAAAAAAATTCCAAAAACAAAGGAAAGAGCAAAAATCCAAGAAAAGGACTATGCGTGTAAAGTACAACAAGGGGTAGCTGATTATGGAGTTGGACAATTTCAAAGGAGTGTTTTGGAATGAAGAATTTTAGCCTTCTGTCATGAAGACAACCTTGAAGAACATTATGAAAGAAATCATATCAAAATTTCACAATTTTGTGAAAAGAGGAGTAATATGGGAGATATAATTTGTTGGTTGTACATTTTTTTACCAAGCATTTATCTAAATATTTTTGAAGAAATTGTTTGAATCAATGAGAGTTATTGGAAACTAGAAAAGGAGGAGACAATGTATGTCTTGCAAATGTGCAATTATGGAAAAGGAAGAGATGATAAGGAGAGTGTAGCTCAAGACAATTATGTTAATGGAAAACAAACCATAAAGATTCAAAGACTAGGAAGCATCCAAGGACCCGAGGAAGAAGAGATATTATTATCTCATGTAGTCAGGAAAAGAAGGTGACTAACTTATGAAGACAATCATGGAGAAGAATTTGTAGAAATTTCTGATGGAAGGAAAATATATGGCTATTCTTAGAAAGGTCATGAAGAGGTTTATGCAGAACAGAGAATTAATCGGGATAGAAATCAGATTGCTTATTATGATCAAAGTGCTACAGAAGATGGATAGCAGGTATAAGAAGAAGCTCATGTAACAGAAAATTGCAGCCAAAAAGAAGAGAAATGTGTATTCGAAATTGAACATGAGCCCAAGAAATGTGAGGAAGAATGTAATTTCTGCAAAATGTTTGAATGTGAAGGTACAAAAGATGGAAGAAATCAACCTTCCATGGAGCATCTGAAAGGAGAATGGTCAAAGAAATCATATTCTTTGGAAGTTTATGAAGGAAAGTGGGAGAAAACTCTTGAAATTATCTCACAGTATAGGGTTGGAACATTGATGGATGCATGTAAAATATTTCTTTAGGGTGATAATAATTTTAAATATAGGTTTGAGAATGGAAGAAATGTTTGGAAGATTGACAAAGATCAAAGGGATAGGCTTGAAGGTAATTCATATTTTAAATTTCTGCATTGATTGCAACAGGAATATCATAATTTTGAAGCTGTGGTTGCTTATGATCATCTCCAGATGACCATGATGATCATGAAATATTTTATTTTTAATTTTTTCAGGGTTTAGAGAAAAATTTAGTGCATGGTTTGCATGAAGAGGAGTGTTCCCAATAGGATGGAAATTTGGATGAAGAAATAATAATTTTAAAAAATATTATGCAGGGTACTATTGAAGCCAAAGAGGACTGTAGAGAAAGAGACATGGAAAAATTTGAACAAAATTTGTTCACATGTCCAAAAGGAGGTGAAGACAAAAGATCTCATGGTGTAGAAGCTGACAGTGCAGATAAATATGATGTGAATAAAAAGATAAATTGGCAAGGACTTCCAGAGAAAGAATTGGATGTGTGGAAAATGATAAAATTAGATACCACTTTTGTCAATGAATTGTGTACTGAAAATGTGAATTTGGGTTACACTTTTTCCCTTTTTTGAGAAAAAACATTCAAATTTTTCGGTTCAACTTTCTACAATCTAAAACAAATTTTCTATTAAGAATTTTTTTTTGCAATAAAACTAAAAATTGTCCAAAATTTTGTTAGCTTTCTATTACTTATTTTTTGGAATTTTTTTATACACATTTGATATGTCAACTTAGAATTTCTTTGAGTGTGTGTTTTTTAACAATCAACATATTCATAAGAAGTCATGTTAATAAACAATGTTGTATTCTTTGAAAATTTGCATTTTTGACAAGAAAAATGTGTTACAACAATCTAGATAGAGTCTACTTTGGTTTCATCATATTTACAAAGCCAATGGATACATATCATAATTACTAGAATTTTTTGAACTGGTCCAATCTGAAAAACTGCATATTTTGAATATCTTTCGTGACGCAAGAAATTTCTTAACATATAAGTTATAAACTAAAAATCTAAAAGCTACCCATTAGAGTCGACGGACCAATGTAATGTACCATAATTTTTTCAATTTTTCTTACAATGTATTTTGGAGGATACATAATTTTTTTCTCACTAAATCACAATGACCTTCAGAAATTGTTTGCATCCATTTTATTACGAAATTAATTAAAATTAGTAAATATTTATGTAATTCCATGAAAGTTATATTTCCTGAAATTAGATTCAATTCTTAAAATTATCATCTTGGTTCCAACAATTAATTTAGAATGTTACATGGAGTTTACTAATTTCAAAGTTGTAGAAACATATTCAGGGCTTGGCTCTTCTTAACTAGTGACGCATTAGTTCGGCCAAACTCTTAAACAAAGTTTGGCCGACCTATTTTTCGCACCGATGGCCTGTTAATTCAAACGAAAAAGTAGTTCAGCCAAATTATTTCGTAAAATTTCGGTCGAATTTTTACTTAAATTTCCGTCGGTCGGAAAGTACCGCCGAGCCCCTCAAAAAAAATAAAATCGCGGCAATATAAATTTTCGTGAAACCATTCAATATTTTCATATATTTTTGCACATTTGGTCTGATTTTACAAAATTCTTAATCTGATTTTGCAAAGAATTATTTTTGGTTTAAGGACCTTTCTTGGAGGTACATTCAAATGACTTTTCTTTCAGACACATTATTTTCATACATTTGATCTAATTTTGCAAGGAATTTTTTTGGGTTTACAGAATTTCTTGGAGGTACATTCAAAATATCTTGCAAGTACATTCAAAAAACATTTTTAAAGACTTTTCTTGGAGGTATATTAAAAAGACATTTCTTGGAGGTATTTGATACAGTTTTTTGGGCTTAATTTCAAAAAGACATTTTTTGGTTTTGGGTTGAAGTAAATCTTTTATAATAATTTTTTAAAATGAGTTTTTGTGTAACTTTTTAAATGAAATTTTTTTGTACGACTTGGAAGGAAATATTTTGAACTTCGTTTCATTTTTATAAGACATTTTTTTCTTGAATTTTTTAAATTAAGTGTTTTGGATTGGAGTATGTATTTTTTGCAAAATTTTTAAAATGAGTTTTTTTTTTTTTTTTAAATTAAATATTTTGCGATGGTTTTTTTTAAGTGAGTTTTTGTATAAATTTTTGAAGGAAATTTTTTGAACTTCATACTCTATTATCTTGGGAAATCGAAGAAATTGTACGGGAAAATATGATTGAAAAAGAGACCCTGAGGAACGTAGAGAAGAGACGAGACAATCTCGCAAAAGAAGGATAGAAGCACTCTCAAATATTGAAGGGGGAAATCAACCTAAAATAGAAGTTGAAACAAGTATGTAAATATAAGTATTATGATTTTGATATATTTAGAATTTTCCTAGTGTAAAATGTGAAGCTTAATTTATATTTTATGAACTAATTTGAAAAATATTTTGCAATGTAAATAGAGAGAGATATTCCTTAAAAAGTTGATGATGAGATACAAAATTTTGAAAGAGAAAGTAAAAGATATATTGAACCAATGATTGAATATGGTGAAAATTATGAAAGAAATTCAACTAAGGAGATTGAATCACAAGGTATGTACATATATATATATGTGTGTGTGTGTGTGTGTGTGTGTGTGTGTGTGTGTGTGTGTGAGTGTTGAACACATGTACGTATTATTGAAATTATACATATATTTATTAATTTAGTTATTTACTGAATATGTAAACTTATTATGTACTATTCATTCGAATATGTACAGATGAAATTAATGTCGATGACGAGATGTTAGAAAATGTTGACACTCACACATATGGAGATAAAAGAGCTGACGATTATATACGATATTGTGTTAACCACATTTTTGAGAAGTATTTCATAAAGGAAAATGTGACAGTTCAAGCCCAAATGTTGAAAGGTCTCCTATCATTAATGAAATTAAAAAAGGCTATGAATTTATTAGGTATTCGAAAATCAACCAAAGATTAAAAAAATGAAGGAAAATGTGATATAAAATATAAATAGTGCTATAAATTCAATTAGAAGATCTAGGCAGAAAAATGTTTCAGTTATACATAGAGAAATACATATGGCAGTGGTTTCATCAAGTACTAAATGGAATCGCTTGGTAAAAACTATGGAACAAGCATTAGGAAGCTCACGAAAAAATTTGCACAAACATCGGAAATTTCGATTGCAAATAGATGTAAATGATGAACTTGCTTGTTGGAGAGCTATTTGTAGGCAAATATAGAAAGATAGACTAGGAGAAGATGTTAAAAAAATAATATATGAAAATTGGAAGAACAATTCATGTGTTTCACCAACTCTAAGGCATGTGATGCGAAGAAGAATAGCATGAAATCAATACGAAGAACATGAAAAACATTTCTTGGAAACCACTCAGATAGACTTGTTCAGCAAGGTCAAATAAGAGAATCGTGAAATTCATGTTTCAATCAATTATTTTTTTCAACAAAAACCATGGTATGTAAAACCTATCACCGTGCGCGACACTTGTTGTTGCCGTTATCATCTGGAATTTGAGTTATATTATGATACATTCCTTGATTTTGGTAGAACATTTTGGAAGGATTCACCTCCTCCTTCCACTATTCGTGATTTCAAATCTCAAATTCTATGTGAAAGAGAAAACAATGAACTATTTTACGAAAAGAAATGTGTTGGTGGTAAAAAATGCAATGATTGTGGATATTTGACTAAATTTAAAAACAAATATCGTACTGATATAAATGATCAATCATTGGCCAACATGAAAGTGAAATGGAAGAGATATGAATATATCCATAAATCGATTCAAGGTGCAAGTAGTGTTAAAAGAATTGAATTACGAGAAGAAGAAATTTTTTTGATAGACTTTTTGAGAAAGTTTGAGCCACAAATTTACAAATACACCAAGTATTCCCATAGAGCTCGATGGCAAGACTTGCAATTCAAAAAATCTCGTGAATTTTTTCCACCAGGGACCATATTATCAGTAATTGATTTTTGCAGAAAACTACACATTTGTTCCACAAAATGAAATTCAGAGTGAATACTATCATTCTAACCAAGTCTCCATGATAATCCATATTCTAGATAGACATGCTAAACAAAATGTCGATAATATGGAAAGCACCAGTGAAAATTGACATATTATTAAAGAATATCACTTTTATATCAGTGATGATCGTACACATAATACATATTTTGTACATTATTCTTTTGGAAAAATTTATGATTCCTTGAAGAATCGTGAAATAAAATTCAATGAAAATTTGATATGGTCAGACAGATGCCAGGACAATTAAAATCTGCATGACCATTCTTTTGGTTGTCTTGTCTTTATAAGAAAAACTGCATTAGAAATTGTTGGAATTTATTTTAGATTGGCCATGGAAAAGGAGAACATGATGGTGCAGGGGCATGCATAAAATGAGCACTTTGAAGATATCAAATGGACCACTCTGCAAGCCGACTTGTGGACGATAAAGAATTTGTTCAATGGTGCATCCCTGCTCTAAGCCATGAGACTAACTCATCAAGGGAAGTGCGAAGGTACATTCAATTTAATTTTTAGTGGATATCTAATTTTAAATAGTGTACATTTATCACAATGATTATAATTGATTGTATTTTGATATCATATTTACATTCTTCTTTAAATTTTCCATATAATTTTTTTTTTGTCATATTGGGATAGAAGACGTAGATAGATCAATTGGAAATGACATTGAAACAATAAAAGAGACTCGAAAATTGCATTCAATTAAAAAAAATTCATCGAGAAATGTGTTTTAATTGGATAAAAGAAAATATTCTTGTTTTTTTCCCGTTTGCATAGACAACACAAAATCCAATGACGTTTGTGAAAATAACATGTATGTAAAAGATTGGAAACATACAGAGCTAAATACAAAGGGAAAAAATGTTCGTTGCAATGTTTGAAGAAATGCAATCAGAGGAGACTGCAATATCATCCGATGGTGATCAAGTTTCTGATCTTGTTAGAGAAGGTAATATTTGAATTGATTTCTAATGATAAAGATCTAGAAATAGATGTTAATATGTATAATTTTGTTAAGTTTGTTTTATTGTTGAGGAGATGTTTTTGTTGTAATTGCACCAACTGACAATGATGAAAATGTGAAGTATTATTTCATGCATTGTATTGAAAGAAAAATGAAATTATTAGAAGGCTATAATGATCACGGCTTTCCATATGAAAGAGGATCTATTATACTGAAAGGTTATTTTTCAGACAAACTAATCAAAGTGGGATTTTTTTTTTACTTTGAAGACTATGAACCTGATTTCATAAGTTGTCAATATAGTCACTTGATGTGTGCAGCACACATAAATTTGATCGAGGTTCAATCAAAGAAAAAAACTAAAATTAAGAAATGGAAAATATCAAAATCTTATCATGAACGTATTACTGAAGATGGCATTCCATTGGAATTTTTTTGATTGAACTGCCTAAAAATTTATTCTCTTTGGATTATATGTTCTAGAACTTCCAGTACTCAATTAAAAATTGAGTTTCATTGTTATGTTATCTGTGCAAGTGTTTTCACATGTACAAATTGTTTTGGTACATGCACACTCTTGTATCAACTGAAAGTAGCTTTTCTATACATACATTGATAAAAAATGTTGCATGTATTAGATATATGTATATGTATATGTATATGTATATGTATATGTATATGTATATGTATATGTATATGTATATGTATATATATATATATATATATATATATATATATATATATATGTTCTAGAATGGAATTAACTGAAAGTAGTTTTCCAATATGCATTGATAAAAAAATTTCCCGTACTGAATATATATTTTCTAGAATGCAATTAAAACTGAATGGACCATCAATTTACCAATTTATAAATCAACAAGGCTACCTAGTTAAGTGCATTAATGAAATTGACCCCAATTCAACAAAGATATATCTGCTTCTTATATTTCAAACCAAAATTAAAGGGGTTTATATGGGAAAGAGGCAGAACATATAGCCTATGAACTACTTTAGTTCATCGGTCAATGAAGGTATCATCATGTGGGAAATTGTTTCAGGAAAACTTGATCGTACATAAAAGTAATATTAATATTTTTTTTGATCTTTACATACTACATACTATTGTTTGAGTGAAATTGTTTTTTAAAACATACCAAATGTACTTCAACCATCCAAAACATGAACTTTAAAATTTTTTTGATTATATCAAAACAAATTACTTCACATTTCATGCCAATTGTAGTTCAACTATTGAATAAAAACATTTAACATTTAAGATTATATCATATGCCAAATGTAGATTGAAATGGTATCCAAAACTTAGTTTTAAAAACTTTTTGATTATATCACAACATTATTTCACATTCCTAATGTACTTGAACCATCAAAAACTTGAGTTTTAATTTTTTTTTTATTATATCACAACATTATTTCACATGCCATGCCAATTTTAGCTCAACTATCCAATAAAAACATTTAACATTATATCACATGCCAAATGTAGATTGAAACCATGCAAAATTGAAGTTTTAAAAACTTTTTGATTATATATCATGCGACATTACTTCACATGCCATGCCAATTATATTTCAACTATCGAATAAGCACATTTAACATTATATAACATGCCAAATGTAGATTGAAACCATCCAAAACTTAACCTTTAATTTAACAAAAAATTATAGATGACGACATTACTTCACATGCCAAATGTACTTCAACCATCCAAAAATTTAGTTTTAAAATTTTTTTGATCATATCACAACATTACTTCACACGCCATGCCAATTGTAGTTCAACTATCCAATAAAAGCAATATATATTTAACATTATATCACATGCCAAATGTATGTTGAAACCATCCAAAACTTGAGTTAAAAAAAAAATATTATTATATCACAACATTACTTCACATGCCATGCCAATTATAGTTCAACTATCCAATAAAAACATTTAACATTATATCAGATGCCAAATGTAGATAGATTGAAACCATCCAAAACTTAACTTTTAATTTAACAAAAAATTATAGATCACAACATTACTTCACATTCAAAATTTACTTCAAGAATCCAAAACATAAGTTTAAAAAAAAAAAAAAAAAGATAACATATCAGTACATAACATGCCAAATATAGTTCAGAAGCAAAACATTAATTTATAGATGACAACACTACTAGTAGTTCAATTATCCATAACTTAAAAGTTTTAAAAACCAAACAAATTATATAACAACATTACTTCACATTCGCAGGCCAAAAGTACTAAAACCATCCAAAACATAACTTTTTGGAACAAAAGAAATTATATTAACACTGTAATAAAATATGTCCAAAAATTGTAGATCTCACAAGTGTAACACCCCCAATTCATGTGATTGCATTTTAAAGTTAGATACTTGAACTTTACATCCTAAGGGGAGTGGACCCCAAAGGATAATTATTTTATGAATATAATTAAACATTTAATTAAGGCAATGAATAAATTATTGTGGTGCTGATTGACCAAAAAAATGAGATAATGAGATCACTTGCTAAATCTGTGAGGATGGATGAGGAAAATATTTCCCCACAACCTTTCAAAAATCCTTGAAAGACAGTAAGTTTTAAATTTAGATTTTTGTGGAAAAATCTGAATTTCCCCAATGATGAGGAAAGTAGTTGGGAAGAGGTAAAAAGCTGGAAAAGTTGAGGAAAAGCATAAAACAGCTTTAAATAATCCCTAAATTGGGAAGCCTAGGCAAACAGGAAGAAAAACATCCTGAGATTCTGGACGCAGAATTAGAAACATGCTTTGGGGAACAATAGCTTAAATAAGCTGATCTTGTACAGATTAGGGGTTAATCTGTTACAGGAGGTGATCTTAGCTCGGGGGTGAGTTCTGGGAGACAGAAGAACTCTAAGGTTGGGAGGTTGGTCTACTACACGAGTGGTATGTCTCTGAGAAAATTGTCTTCTTGTTTATTATGGTATGAATTGGCTACATATAAAAATAAAATTTGTCTCTAGGATATTACATTTTATTAGTATAAATTTAACAGAATGTAATCACCAGGCAGTAACCTGATCACTCTGTATAGTTGTAGGGGAAAATCCTGTAAAGTTGAATTCCACAGAATGTTTAAACCCAGGGTGGGTTTAAATCTGAGGAAACATTGTTCTTTCAGGAAACATTGTGAAATTGTTTTTAATCTGCTTCTGTTTCGTAGCATAATTTTTATTACAGCTATCATAGAGAGAAATAGAATTCACTATAGTACACCAGAACAATAGCAGGATATGAGTTAAAACTTATACTGTCTATGAAAAGAAACAGAGAGGAGAGACTCAATGGCGACCTCGGGTTATTTGAAAACTCCATTATAATTCCGAAATTAAATGGTCTAAGACAACAAAGGTAGTTCATAAGCCCCTTACTCTAGTGGAGGAAAAGGAGTAGATATTTAAAAAAAAAAAAAAAAAAAAAAAAAAAGACCTGACAATGGCCTCATGGAACTATTCTACCATCATAGTACTGAGAATGAATACATAGAGTGCAGAAATTATGAGTAAGCAGTTGAGAAGCATAGGAGAAAAGAGTAAATAAATTTCAATATTATACACAGTAGCATTTATGTAACCACTAATTCCCTTGACTATGAGGGAAATGAAAAGAGTTCAAATCCCATTACCAGCTCTTCAGAACCAGCTACCATCAGACACATAGGTAGATAAGAGCTGTAACTAGATACAAGAAAGTGAGAAGAAACTGGAGAATAGAATTATGCCTGTATAACGTTGGAACATAGGAAAATATAATCTCTAGACTTTCATACATATTAACCATCTGTTTATAAAGGAGAATTGTCTCATAAGATTCCATCAAGCTTTCCATATGTCTAGAAAGATAGGTATAAAACAAGTTCAATGTAATCAGGAGCAGAGGCAACTGTAATAATGATACAAGTACCAAAGTGGAGATTTCTAACCACAGACAAGAGTGAACGAAGTGCGGATAAATATCATATATAACTACCTGTAAATCCTGATGTATGCAATTAAGTAATCTGGAATATCAGTAGCATTACCGGAAAACAAATATGGTTCAGATGAGCAAATTAAACAAAGCCAAATGCCATGGTATGAAATCATATGCACTATACATACAGTCCCTGTACATTTAAACTGTGGCAGAGTATATTAAAACCGACCTAAGACAATAGGGAGTATATAATTGTCCAAAAATATTAAAATACATACTGAGCCTATCAAGCTGGGCTATATAACTCACAACCCCTATCTCAACAGAACGAATTTAGACAAGCGCCATCCAAGGATGACAATGCTAACAAGAAGAAAACAAAAACCCCGACTTGGAGAGAGTCTCATTCCATAAGCAACCTTGCGCAACATCACACGAGAAGCACGATTTCAATGCTCACGAGACAACACAGCAGGAGAGGGAAAGTAATTCCATGAGTATACCGACTTGGATGGCCAAGAGACCGATGTTAGCGTCCATACGATTGAATGGGTCACTATCTACTGTCATAAGTACATAGGAGTCCTCCGGATTTACCTGTAGAAGACAAAATTGACCCAAAATGCGAGTTAGTCATTGAGCCATCGTAGAGAAATAAGCAGATGAATAAAGTAGGTTCGGTATTTAAACCATTACCTGTGGAATGCAAATCTCAAACGCGTCGAGCCCTGAAATCAAACATTGAATGGAGAGGGATTAATACAAATTACCCTCGAGTATAACACGACGAAATCAACAATTTTATGCGGAGATGGCACGAATAAGAACATACCTCATAAAGCTCCGTGGAACAGGAGACGTCCGCCTGAGGAGAGGCGATGCAGGCTACCCAAGAGGTATAGAAAAAATCAGTCGCAATTTAAATATAACCAGAGAAGGGTCGACGATAACCCTAAAAATAGACAACCAACTACACCTTGCACTGAACATATACCTTGAACATCGAAAAATAAACCAGACGCATTCACCTTGCTGATGATTCAATATATATATTCAGAGCAAGTGTATGGCCTTTACAAACTAATTGTGAATCATTCACACCTGCAATAGAATTAGAATGTGCATGGAGGAATTACCTGACCGCGTGCTGAGGAACGAGAGGCGCCATACTTCTTCTCTGCAACGGAGAGATGAAACCCTCGGCAGAAGTGGAATGGTGCAGACGCAGAGGAGGCCTGCAACTGATGAACGCGGAAACCGACTTAACTCCACACTCAGAACTTATATAAGCCTTCGCTAAACCACCTGAACCCTAACTAAAAACGATCGCCATCGTCCACTTGGCAGAATCGGAATAGTTAAGCCACGGATCGAGGGGTAGCCTTGGAGAGTTAATACGAGTAGGGTAAAATTTATAGTGCGGATCACGAATTGAATTCCATATGTCTTGTGCAAATATCGGCGTGGGAGTGGTACAACATGTAGGCTGTGATATGCAATGACGTGGACTCACCATGTAAGCAAACGAGGCATAAAAACCATACAACACTCGGTTAATTATCACAATGCAGCGTGGTTAAATCTCACCGCGACGATGCACAGAGAAACCCAAATCTGGAGTAATGATACGCTTTACGTGTAGAATAATCCCAATTCCAGTACCATATATTGAATCGATTTAAATTCTGAGGTACCATGATGGGTGGTCATATCAACCCAGGCGTATATACATGTTGATACCAAACGCATGGAAAAAGTCCATTCATAATAATATGCACTTCGAATTATATGAAAAATCGATAACACCAAAGGCTATAACCATATATATAACGTAAACATCGTAACGATGGCTATTAGAAGGGTCGAAAGTGCCTTGGGGCAACGACTCATACAACTCATTTTATATAATATATGTTCATAGTCCATATAGTTTACGTGTGAATTCAATAATTGCATAAATGGGATATATAACCATTAAGCTAAAGGAGAGTGGCTATACGAGACCTGTGTAAAGAATAGGTTCGTATAAACCATCTCCCTAATTATAATAAAAATAGCATAAGACGAGAGATAGTGATAGAGGGTATTATTGTAACATGATGAAATGAAAACGATCATAGTGAAAGGATTGATATGTCATAATAACCCTATGCTCACAAGCTTGCATTCGCAAAGGAAAAAAAAAATTTTGGGTGAAATTGGAGGTGTGACAAATGGTATCGGAGCCCAAGTTATAAAACTGGGCTGGTGACTTTGTGCTCACGATTGTTGTGTACTCACTGTGTAATTTTATTGCTGTAGCAAAATTTTTGTTTTTTTCTGTTCACTGACCTGTGCTATGTAGTGTACAGTGAGGTGATAGAATGGAAGAAGGTGGTGGAATTTATGTTGATACAACGTGGTGAACCCGGACCAATGTGGCCATGATGGCTATGTTGCGAAATTTGCAACAAGAATTGGGTGAGATAAAAATCCGATAATGATTGGCCATTAGCCGAGTGAATAGCAGGAAAAGCTCATCGGGGAATTAACCTCACGGCACGAAATAGCCAAGAGGCGAAGGTTCCAAGAGGAAAGCGATGAATCTGATGAGGAAGATGCCATTCGACATCAGAATAAGCAGAAAAAGGAATTACAAGGGGAATTCCGCAAAATCAAACCTCCCTCCTATGATGGGGAGAAGGAGGAAGATGCTGAAGCCTGGTTGCTAAATATGATTAAGTATTTCCAGGTGTATGAATATGAAAGTAATTTGAAGGCCAGGTTAGCTGTCTACCAGCTACAAGGTAAGGCTACCTTGTGGTGGGAGGAGACAAAGATGGTACATGCCATAGATGAAAAGACAGTTACTTGGGAAGAATTTCAGGCGAAATTCAAGAATCGCTACTTGAATGAGCGATACTATGATGACAAATCAAAAAAATTTCATGAGCTTAGATTGGGACAGCTCACTATCGATGAGTTTGTAACTAAATTTACCAATCTATTGAGGTATGTACCTTACATAAGGGAGGAGAAGGCAAAGGTACAGAGGTTTCTGAATTGCTTGCCTCTAGTTTACAAGGAGAAAATTGAGTTTGATAATCCCAAAACAATGGACGAAGCTGTTAGAAAAGCTAGGTTGTGTTACCAACAGTTCAAAGGAAAAACTGAGCAGGGAAAAAGTTGGGTAAATAAGAATGAAATCAAGGGGAGAAAACAGAAACCAGCCTATCTGAAGAATTTTGGCAGAGATCATCAGCGGAAAAGGTTTAGTAAACCCAAAGAAATTCAAACTGCACACTCTCACGTGGCATCGAAACCGATAGATGGAGACAGTAAAAAGGAGGGAACAGTCAGAATGAAGGAGCCCTTAAAATGTTGGGGCTATGGAGAACCCCATCTGTTGAGGGACTTCCCCCATCGAAATGTTCATATGCTCATGAGGGATCGGGAAGCAACAACAGTAAATGATATAGCCAGAAACATACCAACTAGTAGTGCAGCCCTGGAAAATCGACAAGCAGAACATCAAGCGACCATGGTGGAAATGGAGGGTAAGATTTCTGACCTACCTGTTTCTGTTCTGATTGACCCAAGTGCTTCTTTGAGTTACATTAGTCCAAAGATTGTAGAAAAATGTAACTTAAAAACTGAAAAATTTCAACAGTCATGGTTGGTACAACTGGCCACTGGAACAAAAATAAAGGTAACACATAAATTGCCCAGAACAAAAATTCAATTAAATGAGTTTCGATCAGAAGTGAATTTGAACATTCTACCCTTAGGGTCCTATGATTTATTAATAGGAATGGATTGGCTGGAAAAGAAGAAAGCTTTGATGAATTGATGGGCTAAGACCTTGCACTGTGTAGATGAGGAAGGAAAAACGTTTATTCTCAAAGGGAAACCAAAACCTATTTTTGTAAGACAGATTTCAGCATTGCAATTAAAAAGAACAGCTCGAAAAGGATACCAAGTTTTTGTAGTACATGTGGAAGAAACAGAACAGAAAACTGAAGAAGAATTACTGGATGTTGTACCAGTAATAAGAGAGTTCAAGGAAGTTTTTCCTAAGGAAATCCCTCACCTTCCTCCCAAAAGAGAGATTGACTTCTCAATCGATCTGGTGCCGGGAGCAACACCTGTTTCACGAGCACCTTATCGAATGAGTCCCCCTGAACTTATGGAACTGAAAATGAAATTGCAAGAACTGTTAGATAAAGGGTATATCAGACCAAGTGTGTCTCCTTGGGGAGCACCAGTGTTGTTCGTGAAGAAGAAAGATGGAACTTTCAGGATGTGCATTGATTACAGGCAACTGAATAAGTTGACCATCAAAAATAGATATCCTTTTCCTAGAATTGATGATCTTTTTGATCAGGTGAGAGGAGCTTCAGTATTCTCAAAAATTGACTTAAGAACTGGTTACCACCAGCTTAAAATTAAAGAGGAAGACATCAGCAAAACAGCCTTTAGAACTAGGTATGGCCACTACGAATTTGTAGTACTACCTTTTGGGTTGAAAAACGCCCCTGCCACATTTATGTGTCTAATGAACAGTGTGTTAAGCAAGTATTTGGATAAATTTGTCCTTGTGTTCATAGACGATATTTTAGTTTACTCAAACAGTGAATAGGAACACAAAGAACACCTGAGGATAGTGTTGCAAACTCTAAAGGAAAATCAGCTATATGCTAAATTCAACAAATGTGAGTTCTATAAGGACAAGATCCAATACTTGGGTCATATTATTTCTGAACAAGGTCTTGCTGTTGACCCGGAGAAAATAAAGGCTATAAGAGAATGGCCAATGCCCGCTGATGTTTCAGCAGTTAGATCATTCATGGGGATTGCCGACTATTATCACAGATTTGTGGAGAGATTTTCTGCCATCGCACATCCCATCACTTCCTTACAAAGGAAAAGTGTCAAGTTTGAATGGACTGAAAAATGCCAAAACAGTTTCGACAAATTAAAACTCAAACTTACTACAACCCCTATACTGAAGATTGCAGATCCTGATAAGGAATTTGTGGTATGTACGGATGCATGTAGAGAAGGATTGGGAGGAGTTCTTCTGCAGGAAAATTCAGTGATTGCCTATGAATCCAGGAAACTGAAGATACATGAACAGAATTATAGCGCCTATGATTTAGAATTAGCAGCTGTTATTCATGCTTTGAAAATGTGGCGGCATTATCTGCTTGGGAAAAAATTTACATTGATGATTGATCATATTAGTCTCAAATATTTCTTTTCTCAACCTGACCTGAATGCCAGACAGGCCAGATGGCTGTCCTTTTTAAGTGAGTTCGACATGGACATAAAACATATAAAAGAGAAAGAAAATAAAGTTTCTGATGCATTGAGCAGAAATGCTTGTCGGCATATCAATAATATTGAGTAGTGCTCGAGATAGATGTAGAAGAATTGGTGAATAAGCTAATGAATCAAGACCCAAATTATAAACATACAGTAAAATTAAGGAAAAAAGGAAAAGCGATTTTACCCCAAAAAACCAAAGAGGTTGATTTGTTATAAGAACATATTGTATATTCCCAATATAGAGTCTCTAAAAGAAAGTGCGAGATGAGTACAACAAACAACCTTATACGGGACATCCGGGTAGTATCGAGAAAATGTTAACAGCCACGAAAAAGAAGTTGTTCTAGCCGGGAATTGAAGGGGATTGTAGAAGAATTTTAAGTAGATGCATGGAATGTCAATTGGTTAAGGTTGAACATCAGCATCCTTTCGGGCTTCTGAACCCTTTGCCCATTGCAGAATGGAAGTGGGACACCGTTTCTATGGACTTCATTGTAGGATTACCCAAAACCAAATACCAGCATGATTCTGTAATGGTAGTAGTAGACACTTTAACCAAAGCTGCTCACTTTATACCAGTCAAATCCACCTTTGGAACAACTCAAGTAGCAAATGTGTTCCTGAAGGAGATAGTAAGGCTCCATGGGGTTCCTAAAGTGATTGTTTCAGATAGGGATGCTAATTTTACAGCAGCCTTTTGGAAGGGATTATTTGGAGGAATGGGCACTAAATTGAATTTTAGCAGTGCCTACCACCCTCAGACTGATGGTCAAACGAAAAGAACTAATCAAATTTTGGAGGACATGCTGAGAATGTATGTGATGGATAAACCCTCAAAGTGGGAAGATTTCTTACATTTAGCTGAATTTTCCTATAATAACAACTATCAATCCTCCATCAAAATGAGTCCGTTTGAGGCACTGTACGGAAGGAAGTGTCGTACTCCTTTGAGTTGGAGTCAGCCAGAAGACAAACTAATGTTGGGACCAGATGCTTTACAAGAAATGGAAGGAATTGTCAAACAGATACAAAAGAACATCAAGACAGCAAAAGATCGCCAGAAGAGTTATGCAGATAAGATAAGAGTGCATAGAGAATTTAAAGTTGGGGAGTATGTATATTTGCATAATAAACCCAAAAAGAGCACCTTTTATGCTGGGAGTTGTGAAAAATTTGCCCCTAGATACCGTGGTCCCTTTGAAGTATTAGAAAGGGTGGGACCAGTGGCTTACATGCTGGCCTTACCACCCCATGTTAGAGTTGATGATGTATTTCATGTTTCATTGTTAAAAAGATATGTCCATGATGCTTCTCACATAGTTTATTGGAATGTTGTACAGGTGGAACCAAAAGGGGAGTTTCTGCCAGCACCGCTTCAAATATTGGAGCGGGAAGAAATTGAATTGAGAAGCAGAACAGTAGCCAGAGTAAAGGTGCAGTGGAAGCACTTTACTGCTGAAGAAGCTACATGGGAACGAGAGACTGAAATGATGGAAAAATATCCATTTTTATTTGCAAAAGAAACTCTAGTAGTTGAATAATAACACCGAGGACGATGCTTATTTTTAGAGGGGGAATATGTAACACCCCAATTCCTGAGATTTCATTTTAAAGTTAGATACTTGAAATTTACATCCCAGGGAGTGGACCCCAAAGGATAATTATTTTGTGAATGTAATTAAACATTTAATTGAGGAAATGAATAAAGTATTGTGGTGCAAATTGACCAAAAATGAGATGATGAGATCACTTGATAAATCTGTGAGGATGGATGAGGCAAATATTTCCCCACAATCTTTCAAAAATCCTTGAAAGATAGGAAGTTTTAAATTTAGATTTTGAGGAAAAATCTGAATTTCCCCAATGATGAGGAGAGTAGTTGGGAAGAGGTAAAAAGCTGGAAAAGCTGAGGAAAAGCATAAAACAACTTTAAAGAATCCCTAAATTGGGAAGCCTAGGCAAAACAGGAAGAAAAGCATCCTGAGATTCTGGACGCAGAATTAGAAACATGCTTTGGGGAACAATAGCTTAAATAAGCTGCTCTTGTACAGATTAGGGATGGATCTACTGCAGGAGGTGATCTTAGCTCGGGGGTGAGTTCTGGGAGACAAAAGAACTCTAAGGTTGGGAGGTTGGTCTACTGCACGAGTGGTATGTCTCTAAGAGAAATTGTCTTCTTGTTTATTATGGTATGAATTGGCTACATATAAAAATAAAATTTGTCTCTAGGATATTACATTTTATTAGTCTACATTTAACAAAATGTAATCACCAGGCAGTAACCTGATCACTCTGTATAGTTGTAGAGGAAAATCCTGTAAAGTTGAATTCCACAGAATGTTTAAACCCAGGGTTGGTTTAAAACCGAGGAAACCTTGTTCTTTCAGGAAACATTGTGAAATTGTTTTTAATCTTCTTCTGTTTCCTAGCATAATTTTTATTACAGCTACCATAGAGAGAAATGGAATTCAATATAGTATACCAGAACAATAGCAGGATATGAGTTAAAACTTATACTGTCTATGAAAGAACAGAGGGAGAGACTCAATAGACTAACCTCAGGTTCAGCCAAATAGTCCAATATAATTCCAGGAAATTAATTGGTCTAAGACAACAAGGTAGTCCATAAGCCCCTTACTCTAGTGGAGGAAAGGAGTAGATATTTATTAAAAAAAAAAAAAAAACTAGAAAATGTAACAACCCCAATTTGTGTGTTGAATTTTTAAAGTTAGACATTTGAAATTTAATCCTAAGGGGGTGGACCGCAAGGGATGAGTATGGTGTGAATGTATTTGCATATTTTATTTGAGGAAATAAATAAATTGATTGTGCATTTTGACCAAAAAGAGAATTAGATATCACTTGCCAACTCCATGAGGATGGATAAGGCAACAAATCCCCAAAAATCTTTCAAAAATCCTTGAAAGAAATTAATTTAGATTTGAGGAGGAATCTAAATTTCCCCAATGAAGAGGAGTAGTTGGGAAGAGGTGAGAAAAAAAGCTGGAAAAGCTGAGGAAAAGCTTAAAGCAGCTTTAAAGAATCCCAAAATGGGAAGCCTAGGCTAAACAGGAAAGAAAGCATCCTGCTATTCTGGACGCAGAATTAGAAACATGCTTTGGGGAACTATGAGCTTAAATAAGCTGCTCCTAGACAGATCAGGGGTTGATCTGTTCTAGGAGGTGATCTCTGCTCGGGGGTGAATCCTGGGAGATAAAGAGGATTCTAAGGTTGGGAGGTTGGTCAATTGCAGAGTTTGGTATGTTATGAAAATTCCAGTTACTCTATTTTATGATGGTATGAATTAGCTACATATAAAACTTAAGAGAAATTGCTTGATTATTGTAGTACTACATTTAACAGAGTTGATAACAAGGCAAATACCTTCCAGAATCTGTTTAGTTGTAGACCAGAAATATATAGAGTAGAAACTCCAGAAACTCTAAACCAAGGTCGGTTTAAATCTGATGTTACTTGGCCTCTACAGATGATTAATTTTGTTATGTTCCCTGTAGACACAAAACTGATTTGATTTGTTTATGTGTATGCTAGAGAAACGTTATAGTAGCACTGAAATATACATGGTATGTAGCAGAAAGGAAGAAAGCAAGATATTAGAATATAGATTTCATATATGAACATTCTAACATTTATAACATTTATAGATTTCATATATGAACATTCTAACATTTATAATGGTACTAGAAAATGGGTAACTTTACTCTATAGAATTTTTATAATATTCAGAAGTGTGTGGATTTCACTTCTAAGTCTATTTTGAGTCTTTGAATTAATCACCATACACAAGATTTCATTTATAGTCAAGGAACTCTATTCAAGCACTATTGAATGTTTTCTAGGCGTAACACAACATATATAAGAGTGTAATAGATATTAAAACATCTTGAATACACATATTATCTACTTCTACTTTTAATCCCTGAAATAAATACCATAGCAATATAACTAAATTAAAAGTAAAGGCAGAACCCTACGTAGGGCCATGATAAATATATTGACCTGACAATAAAGAAAAAAGAAAAACATGAAGGCGCCGAGAACTAGACCATAGTTCGTTCGACCTTCATTTCAATATATGAATATATGTAAGTAAGTAAAGGTCAAAAAGAGTTATAAATGCGGGTTGTATATATGTGAACCACGTATGGAAAGAAATCAAAGAGATGTAAACCCGAATCAACTACGCTAACATGAAGTATATCAATGATCTCTATCGCCAATTGAATTAAACATATGGTCCAACCTACGTTCGCGTGGTTAGCTGTTCTCCGTGCAACGTAATGCCGAGAGCTAACCCTAGCTCATCGTAACCCTGTTGCAATACGCATATATATAAAAATAAAACAAGAAGAGTAGTAGCTCCAGTTAATATCGTTTCAGAGAAACTGTTAGCCGAAAGGATTTCTATACAACTTGTATCAATTCCTACTGTGTCATGATCGATTTATCGTTATACATAAAAGATATCAAATAAAAATTCTCGGTCAAGCCAACGCAAATAAGGCCGCGACATCTCCTAGTTAGTTTATATAGAAGTCAAACTATGAAACAACACATCCACAGTGCTGGTCGACAGCATGAATTCGGCTGATTTCGGCTAGGTTTGGACTGCATGCAACCTATGTAACAGATCTTTCTAAGTCTCAGGGTGTTTTATACCTTCCAAGTCAGCGTATCATGATCCACGCGCGGAGGGTATGCCATCCTCAGAAAAAAAAAAATCATATAAAGAAAGGCGTTGATGTGTTGTTCCAAGAGGGGGACGACCGATATAACACAATCGGTACCCTACCCTCGTATGACACATTAATAATACTGCCAGTAGGTAGAGAGGGAAGCTACTGATTCCGACGAGTCAGCACGACCGAGCCATTTAACATAAACATACAGTCTTAAACCTAGAATGAGGTTGACATATATCTGAGGAATCTGAAGAATAGCAGAACGAAAAAAAAAAAACCCCGTAATAGGAAAACCAACGCCCAACTCGCTAAGGCCAAACAGAGGATTGTGAGTAGATTTTACCCCCTCTGAAGACGCTCTAACAGTGGCCACATCGAAATGTATTAAACGCTGAGAGGGTAGCTTAATGAAAGCAAACGAACTGGACCGAGCGCAGAGATAATTCGAGCACGGCCAAAGAGGACCGGCTAGAGCTCTGTCTCGAAGTAAACCGACTGCTACAGCCTCTCTGCGCACCCTACAATAGCAGAGTCGGCACTGTAGAAAAAAAGAAAACAACAACAAGAACAGTAGAAAGAAATGGGAAGTTCTCAAACGTAAGTAATATAAGGCGAGAAAAAAATTCAGAGGAAACGTGTGATCTGAAGCTATTCAGCAAAACCGAACCTGAAACCTCCCCTACGTCAAGCTCACATCGAACTCTTAGAGAATGTAGACGAAGGGAGTCAAGCAAGACAGGAACGATTCGGTGAATAGCTTGATAACAAAGACTCCAAGTAAGGCGCACCCGAAACCCTAATCAGTCTGCCCAATAACTTCAGCAAATCCCGAGGGTGATTGAGCAGATGCAGCGTGTCAATAGAATGGTACAAGGTAATATCCATCGGCGCGGGGGAGGTATGGAGTCATATGCCGGAGGTATAGAGTTAACCCTAAGGCTAACGACTGCTATAAATGGAGTGCGGCGCTCTCCGGACCTGGAACCGTTTGAACTGTCTATTCAAATCCACATGTCGAGTTTTCATGGACAGAGGACAACGTACGCCGCCTCTGGCTAATCTCTCGCTCCAGTGAGAAATACTACTCCTGCAACCAAGCACAAAGCAATGTTACCATCATACGTTACACGCCAAACCGTCGAACGGGGCATTGTGCTAGGTGGCTTATACGAAAGCATAACCAATACATCTACTGTGTACTTACGTATGAAACCACGACGCGTTGGCGCCGGGTTCAAAAATGGTATCATTCCATTGTCCGGTAGCATGGTCAGAGTTGACACGCCGACGAGCAGTCTGCTACAATTCATATCTGTGTAATATGCGCCAAGCCGTGACCGATCTGTTGAATAATAATACAGAAATTCGATTAGGGTTAGTCACGTTTTAACCATAAAAATTCAATAATGCAAACACGTAACCATATGGCGGTCAGTCCACACTGGTCTGTGTATGGGTTACCGTCAAATTGACTATATGATAAGTATTGCATGCGCCACGATGAATTAACATAGCGCCATTTGATTTACCTTATGGCTAAAGTCTGGTAGGAGAAAATCATGCTGGATGATGATATAGGAAAGTGTATTAACTACGGCCGCTCAAAAAGGGTTTCTCCAAAGGAGGTATAAATATATATATAAATCGTTATATATATATAGGCGTAAGAGCCCAATACAAACCTTAAGGGGGGGTTTATTTTAATTACATGCAATACATAGATTCGCTTCTTTTAAATTATATAACAGGGTTTGAACATACATACAACATATATATATAGAGGCGATATATATATATATATATATGTTCCTTGGGTTAATATCGCCAAAGAATATGTATGCAAGATATGTTACACCAAAGGTTTTGGACCCATATATTTTATATACCTTTAGGTGCTATACATATCCTCCTTAAAGTAATAGTGTCAAAGACTATATATGTAAGTAGTATATGTGATAGGTATATATATATATAGATAATGACCTCTACACATACCTATATATGTGTATTAATGATATTAGCTCTCTATATATGAGGATACATAGATATATGGGTGGAGTATATAGGGGATTCAAAAATATATGAGTTGAATGTATAAAGTGTTAGGAGAGGATTGTAAAAGTTATGTAAATCCACCTATCCTATGGTTATAGTAGGAAAAAAAAAAGAGAATCCCATCTCTTAATATTATAAAGGGATATATATATATATATATACGGTTGGAAGGCATATAGATGGAGTGCTGAATATTGTATGAAGATGGAAAGTACTAGAGTAGATTTTTTCAAAAGAACAGTAAAGTTAAAAGTATGAAATCATTATTCAAATCATTATGTGAGTAGAGGGGAAAACCCCAGGGTATTCGAAAAAAAAAAAAAAAAAAATTCCTTAAATTGGAGGTGTTACAAATGGTATCGGAGCACCGGTTACAAAAATTGGGCTGTCAATTTGGTGCTCACTACTTATTACATATTTTGTTTTTTTGAAGTTTTATGAACTTTTGGCTAATCTGTGTTGTAAGTGTGTACAGTTGAAATGGCTAAAGGTGAAGGGATTTATGTGGATCTACGGGATGAGTTTGCTACTCCAGATCCCAATGCCCCGGTAATGGCTATGTTGCACAGGCTGCAACGAGAATTGGCTGAATTGAAAAGCCAGAATGACATGTTGTCATCAGCCAGTAAGGAGCAGGAAAAACTCATCAGAGAACTCACTTCCCGAAACAGCCAGGAAGGCGAAGGTTCCGGAAAGAGGAAGATGGATGAGTCTGATGATGATGATGCTGCTAGACAGCAACATAAACAGAAAAGAGAATTGCAGGGAGAATTTAGAAAGATCAAACCTCCTTCCTATGATGGGGAGAAGGAGGAGGATGCTGAAGCTTGGTTGTTGAACATGATCAAGTATTTCCAAGTATATGAATATGAGAGCAATCTGAAGGCCAGATTAGCTGTGTATCAGCTGCAAGGAAAAGCCACACTGTGGCGGGAAGAGACAAAAATGGTGCATGCCATTGATGAAAAAATAGTTACCTGGGAAGATTTTCAGACTAAGTTCAAAAGTCGTTATTTGAATGAACGTTATTATGATGATAAAGCAAAATAATTCCATGAACTTAGACTAGGACAACTCACTATTGATGAGTTTGTCACTAAGTTTACCAATTTACTGAGATATGTTCCTTACATTAGGGAAGAAAAAGCAAAGGTTCAAAGGTTTTTGAATTGCTTACCTACGGTGTACAAAGAGAAAATTGAGTTTGACAACCCAAAGACAATGGATGAAGCTGTTAGAAAAGCAAGATTATGCTATCAGCAGTTTAAAGGTAAAGCTGAACAAGGGAAGAGCTGGTTGAACAAGGGTGAGTTCAAAGGTAAAAGACCAAAACCAGCATATCTAAGAAATTTTGGTAGAGATCATCAGCGGAAAAAATTCAATAAACCAAGAGAAAGTCAAACTGCTAAGTCCCAAGTGGCGTCAAAACGAGTAGAAGGCAATAAAAAGGAAGGGATAGTCAGAATGAAGGAACCTTTGAAGTGTTGGGGCTGTGGAGAACCCCATATGATGAGGGACTGCCCCCATCAAAATATACACATGATCAGCAGAGAGCGAGAGGCAACAACAGTAAATGATATAGCCAGAAATATACCCACTATTAGTGCAGCATTGGAAAATCGGCAAGCAGAACATCAAGCAACCATGATGGAAATGGAGGGTAAGATTTTTGACCTACCTGTTACTGTTTTGATTGATCCAGGTGCTTCTTTAAGTTACATTAGTCCTGGAATTGTAGAAAAATGTAAGATTAAACCTGAAAAATTTCAGCAGTCATGGTTGGTACAGCTGGCCACTGGAACTAAGAGGAAAGTCACACATAAATTTCCTAAAACAGCAATACAATTAAATGGCTTTACAACAGAAGTAAGTTTGAACATATTGTCATTAGGATCCTATGATCTGCTAATAGGAATGGATTGGATGGAAAAGAAGAAAGCTCTGATGAACTGCTAGGATAAAACCCTGCATTGTGTGGATGAAGAAGGGAAACCTTTTACACTAAAAGGGAAACCAAAATCCATTTCAATAAGACAAATATCAGCTTTACAATTAAAAAGAACAACTAGAAAAGGATACCAAGTCTATGCAGTGCATATAGAAGAAATAGAACAGCAAACCGAGGAAGAGTTACCGGATGCTATACCAGTCATTAGAGAATTTAAAGAGGTTTTTCCCAAGGAAATCCCTCATCTTCCCCCCAAAAGAGAAATTGATTTTTCCACAGATCTGGTGCCGGGAGCCACACCTGTTTCCCGAGCCCCCTATCGGATGAGTCCTCCAGAACTCATGGAACTAAAAATTCAATTGCAGGAGTTGTTAGATAAAGGGTATATCAGACCCAGTGTGTCTCCTTGGGGAGCCCCGATTTTATTTGTGAAAAAGAAGGATGGAACTTTTAGAATGTGCATTGATTATCGTCAACTGAACAAGTTGACCATTAAGAATAAATATCCACTTCCTAGAATTGATGATCTGTTTGATCAAGTGAGAGGGGCCTCAGTCTTTTCCAAGATCGACCTAAGGACTGGGTATCACCAGCTCAGAATTAAAGAAGAAGACATCAGCAAAACAGCATTTCGAACCAGGTATGGGCATTACGAATTCGTAGGCTTACCTTTTGGGTTAACAAATGCCCCTGCCACATTTATGTGCCTGATGAACAGTGTGTTGAATAAGTATTTGGACAAATTTGTTCTTGTGTTCATAGATGATATCTTAGTTTATTCCAAAAATGAGGAAGAACATAAAGAACACCTGAGAATAGTGTTGCAGACCTTAAAAGAAAACCAGCTATATGCCAAGTTCAGCAAATGTGAATTTTATAAAGATAAAATTCAATATCTGGGTCATATTATTTCTGAAAAAGGGTTGGCAGTTGACCCTGAAAAGATAAAAGCTATTAAAGAATGGGAAGTCCCCACTGATGTTTCAGCAGTAAGATCATTTATGGGAATTGCAGGCTATTATCGCAGATTTGTAGAGAGATTTTCTGCTATAGAAAATCCCATAACCTCATTACAAAGGAAGGGTGTTAAGTTTGTGTGGACTGAAAAATGTCAAAACAGTTTCGAACAATTGAAACAGAAACTTATTTCAGCTCCTATATTAAAAATTGTTGATCCTGATAAAGAGTTTGTGGTATGTACAGATGCTTGCAGAGAGGGGCTAGGAGGAGTCCTATTGCAAGAAAATTCAGTTATTGCCTATGAGTCTAGGAAATTGAAAACTCATGAACATAATTATAGTGCATATGATTTGGAATTTGCAGCTATTATTCATGCTTTAAAAATGTGGAGGCACTATCTCTTGGGGAAGAAGTTCACATTGATGACTGATCATATCAGCCTCAAATATTTTTTCTCCCAAACTGACCTGAATGCAAGACAAGCCAGATGGCTGTCCTTAATAAGTGAATTTGATATGGACATAAAGCATATCAAGGGGAAGAAGAATAAAGTGGCTGATGCATTGAGTAGAAATGCTTGTCAAAATTTAAGCAGCATGGGAAGTAGTGCCCATATGGAGGTAGAGGAATTGGTGGGAAAAGCAGCAAGTCAAGATCCCAACTATGAAACACTCTTGGTGAAATTACAAACAAGGGATAAAACTGATTTCACTAGAAACCAAAAAGGGCTGCTCTATTACAAAAACAGCTTGTATATTCCAAATATAGAGTCATTGAAAAGAGAAATTCTAGATGAATATCACAAACAGCCCTATGCAGGACATCCAGGGTACCAAAAGATGATAACAGCCTTGAAAAAGAAGTTGTTCTGGCTAGGAATGAAGAGAGATGTGGTAGAGTATCTAAGTAGGTGTATGGAATGTCAACTGGTCAAAGTTGAGCATCAACATCCAGCAGGTCTTCTAAACCCTTTGCCAATTGCAGAATGGAAATGGGACACAGTTTCCATGGATTTTATAACAGGACTACCTAAAACCAAATATCAACATGATTCTGTAATGGTAGTAGTAGACACTCTAACCAAAGCTGCTCACTTTATACTAGTGAAATCTACTTTCGGAACAGCTCAAGTAGCAAATGTTTTCCTGAAGGAGATAGTAAGGCTTCATGGAGTTCCTAAAGTAATTGTTTCAGATCTAGATGCTAAGTTTACAGCAACATTTTGGAAAGGATTGTTTGGAGGGATGGGTACTAAGCTGAATTTTAGTACTGCCTATGACCCTCAAACAGATGGGCAGACAGAAAGGACGAATCAAATTTTGGAGGATATGTTGCGAATGTATGTGATGGATAGACCATCAAAGTGGGAAGAATATCTGCATCTAGCTGAATTTGCCTATAATAACAGCTACCAATCTTCTATTAAGATGAGTCCGTTTGAGGCACTCTATGAGAGAAAGTGCCGTACTCCTTTGAGTTGGAGTCAACCAGAAGATAAACTGGTATTGGGACCAGATGCACTACAAGAGATGGAGAGAATTGTTAAACAGATACAAAGAAATATCAAGATAGCACAGGATCGCCAGAAAAGCTATGCTGATAAGAAAAGAGTGCACCGAGAATTCAAAGTGGGGGATCATGTGTATTTGCGCATCAAACCCAAAAAGAGCACACTTTATGCTGGAAGTTGTGCAAAACTTGCACCTAGATATTGTGGGCCTTTTGAGGTGTTAGAAAGGGTGGGACCAGTGGCTTACAAGCTGGCCTTACCACCCCATGTTAGAGTGCATAATGTGTTTCATATTTCATTATTAAAAAGATATGTGCATGATGCTTCTCACATAGTTGATTGGAATGTTGTACAGGTGGAACCAGAAGGGGAGTTTCTGCCATAACCGCTTCAAATATTGGAGCGGGAAGAAATTGAATTGAGAAACAGAACAGTGGTCAGAGTAAAAGTGCAGTGGAAGCACTTTACTGCTGAAGAAGCCACCTGGGAAAGGGAAGCTGAAATGATGGAGAAATATTCATTTTTGTTTAAATGAACTCTAGTAGTTGAATAACAACACCGAGGACGGTGTTTATTTCCAGAGGGGGAATATGTAACAACCCCAATTTGTGTGTTGAATTTTTAAATTTAGACATTTGAACTTTAATCCTAAGGGGGTGGACCCCAAGGGATGAGTATGGTGTGAATCTATTTGCATATTTTATTTGAGGAAATAAATAAATTGATTGTGCATTTTGACCAAAAAGAGAATTAGAGATCACTTGCCAACTCCATGAGGATGGATAAGGCAACAAATCCCCAAAAATCTTTCAAAAATCCTTGAAAGAAATTAATTTAGATTTGAGGAGAAATCTAAATTTCCCCAATGAAGAGGAGTAGTTGGGAAGAGGTGAGAAAAAGCTGGAAAAGCTGAGGAAAAGCATAAAACAGCTTTAAAGAGTCCCAAAATGGGAAGCCTAGGCTAAACAGGAAAGAAAGCATCCTGCTATTCTGGACGCAGAATTAGAAACATGCTTTGGGGGAAATATGAGCTTAAATAAGCTGCTCCTGCATTTACCGTGCCGATCTCGTTCTAGAGGATCTTCGTTTCTGGGGTGAATCCCGGGAGATAAAGAGGATTCTAAGGTTGGGAGGTTGGTCAATTGGGTAAGAGTTTGGTATGTTCGAAATTCCAAGCATTCTATTTATGATGGTATGAATTAGCTACATATAAAACTTAAGAGAAATTGCTTCGATTATTGTAGTGATACATTTAACAGTTCATAATAAGGCAAATACCTTCCGTAATCATGTTTAGTTGTAGACCAAATCTATAGAGTAGAAACTTTAAACTCTCTTAACCAAGGTCATTAAATCTGAAGACGGCCTCACATGATTAATTTTGTTATGTTCCCTGTGACACAACCGATTTGATTTGTTTATGTGTATATAGAGAAACGTTATAGTAGCACTGAAATATACATGGTATGTAGCAGAAAGGAAGAAAGCAAGATATTAGAATATAGATTGTAGATATGCTCATTCTAACATTTATAACATTTATAGATTTCATATATGAGCATTCTAACATTTATAAACGTGCTAGAAAAATGGGTAACTTTTCTCTATAGAATTTTTATAATATTCAGAAGTGTGTGGATTTCACTTCTAAGTCTATTTTGAGTCTTTGAATTAATCACCATACACAAGATTTCATTTATAGTCAAGGAACTCTATTCAAGCATTATTGAATGTTTTCTACGCGTAACACAACATATATAAGAGTGTAATAGATATTAAAACATCTTGAATACACATATTATCTACTTCTACTTTTAATCCCTGAAATAAAGACCATAGCAATATAACTAAATTAAAAGTAAAGGCAAAACCCTACGTAGGGCCATGATAAATATATTGACCTGACAATAAAGAAAAAAGAAAAACATGAAGGCGCCGAGAACTAGACCATAGTTCGTTCGACCTTCATTTCAATATATGAATATATGTAAGTAAGTAAAGGTCAAAAAGAGTTATAAATGCGGGTTGTATATATGTGAACCACGTATGGAAAGAAATCAAAGAGATGTAAACCCGAATCAACTACGCTAACATGAAGTATATCAATTATCTCTATCGCCAATTGAATTAAACATATGGTCCAACCTACGTTCGCGTGGTTAGCTGTTCTCCGTGCAACGTAATGCCGAGAGCTAACCCTAGCTCATCGTAACCCTGTTGCAATACGCATATATATAAAAATAAAACAAGAAGAGTAGTAGCTCTAGTTAATATCGTTTCAGAGAAACTGTTAGCCGAAAGGATTTCTATACAACTTGTATCAATTCCTACTGTGTCATTATCGATTTATCGTTATACATAAAAGATATCAAATAAAAATTCTCGGTCAAGCCAACGCAAATAAGGCCGCGGCATTTCCTAGTTAGGTTATATAGAAGTCAAACTATGAAACAACACATCCACAGTGCTGGTCGACAGCATGAATTCGGCTGATTTCGGCTATGTTTGGACTGCATGCAACCTATGTAACAGATATTTCTAAGTCTCAGGGTGTTTTATACCCTCCAAGTCAGCGTATCATGATCCACGCGCGGAGGGTATGCCATCCTCAGAAAAAAAAAATCATATAAAGAAAGGCGTTGATGTGTTGTTCCAAGAGGGGGACGACCGATATAACAAAATCGGTACCCTACCCTCGTATGACACATTAATAATACTGCCAGTAGGTAGAGAGGGAAGCTACTGATTCCGACGAGTCAGCACGACCGAGCCATTTAACATAAACATACAGTCTTAAACCTAGAATGAGGTTGACATATATCTAAGGAATCTGAAGAATAGCAAAACGAAAAAAAAAACCCCGTAATAGGAAAACCAACGCCCAACTCGCTGAGGCCAAACATAGGATTGTGAGTAGATTTTACCCCCTCTGAAGACGTACTAACAGTGGCCACATCGAAATGTATTAAACGCTGAGAGGGTAGCTTAATGAACTCAAACGAACTGGACCGAGCGCAGAGATAATTCGAGCACGGCCAAAGAGGACCGGCTAGAGCTCTGTCTCAAGTAAACCGACTGCTACAGCCTCTCTGCACACCCTACAATAGCAGAGTTGGCACTGTAGAAGAAGAAAAAAAGAAAACAACAACAAGAACAGTAGAAAGAAATGGGAAGTTCTCAAGCGTAAGTAATATAAGGCGAGAAAAAAAAAATTCAGAGGAAACGGGTGATCTGAAGCTATTCAGCAAAACCGAACCTGAAACCTCCACTACGTCAAGCTCACATCGAACTCTTAGAGAATGTAGACGAAGGGAGTCAAGCAAGACGGGAACGATTCGGTGAATAGCTTGATAACAGAGACTCCAAGTAAGGCGCACCCGAAACCCTAATCAGTCTGCCCAATAACTTCAGCAAATCTCGAGGGTGATTGAGCAGATGCAGCGTATCAATAGAATGGTACAAGGTAATATCCATCGGCGCCGGGGAGGTATGGAGTCATATGCCGGAGGTATAGAGTTAACCCTAGAGCCTTCATGTGCCTGGCAGAGTGCGGCGCTCTCGGTTTCTAGGCAGATTTGAAGCTGTCTATTCAAATCCACATGTCGAGTTTTCATGGAAAGAGGACAACGTACGCCGCCTCTGGCTAAGCAATGTTACCATCATACGTTACATGCCAAACCGTCGAACGGGGCCTTGTGCTAGGCGGCTTATACGAAAACATAACCAATACATCTACTGTGTACTTACGTATGAAACCACGACGCGTTGGCGCCGGGTTCAAAAATGGTATCATTCCATTGTCCGGTAGCATGGTCAGAGTTGACACGCCGACGAGCAGTCTGCTACAATTCATATCTGTGTAATATGCGCCAAGCCGTGACCGATCTGTTGAATAATAATACAGAAATTCGATTAGGGTTAGTCACGTTTTAACCATAAAAATTCAATAATGCAAACACGTAACCATATGGCGGTCAGTCCACACTGGTCTGTGTATGGGTTACCGTCAAATTGACTATATGATAAGTATTGCATGCGCCACGATGAATTAACATAGCGCCATTTGATTTACCTTATGGCTAAAGTCTGGTAGGAGAAAATCGTGCTGGATGATGATATAGGAAAGTGTATTAACTACGGCCGCTCAAAAAGGGGTTCTCCAAAGGAGGTATAAATATATATATATAAATCGTTATATATATATAGGCGTAAGAGCCCAATACAAACCTTAAGGGGGGGGGGGGGGAGGGGGTATTTTAATTACATGCAATACATAGATTCGCTTCTTATAAATTATATAACAAGGTTTGAACATACATACGACATATATATATAGAGGCGATATATATATATATATATATATATATATATATATATGTTCCTTGAGTTAATATTGCAAAAAAAATATGTATGCAAGATATGCTACACCAAAGGTTTTGGACCCATATATTTTATATACCTTTAGGTGCTATACATATGCTCCTTAAAGTAATAGTGCCAAAGACTATATATGTAAGTAGTATATGTGATAGGTATATATATATATAGATAATGACCTCTACACATACCTATATATATATGTGTATTAATGATATTAGCTCTCTATATATGAGGATACATAGATATATGTGTGGAGTATATAGGGGATTCAAAAATATATAAGTTGAATGTATAAAGTGTTAGGAGAGGATTGCAAAATTTATGTAAATCCACCTATCCTATGGTTATAGTAGAGAAAAAGAAAGAGAAGAGAATCCCATCTCTTAATATTATAAAGGGATATATATATATATACGGTTGGAAGGCATATAGATGGAGTGATGAATATTGTATGAAGATGGAAAGTACTAGAGTAGATTATGTCAAAAGAACAGTAAAGTTAAAAGTATGAAATCATTATTCCAATAATTATGTGAGTAGAGAGGAAAACCGCAGGGTATTCGAAAAAAAAAAAAAAAAAAAAAAAAATCCTTAAACTAGAGGTGTTACAATATCATTGCATGAAGGGCAGCCATTGTCCCATGAACAAGGGGGTCTCACATGCCACTTTAACATCTAACTATATTATAACTTTATATTAAATACTATTATAATTTTCTTGTGTTAATATGAGTGTTTTTAATATTTAATATACAATTATGTAGATTACCCCTTGAATAATTAGTGAAGTATTTAATATTGGATGAGAGAGTTTTAAGGTTGAAATTTCTATACCTCTTGTTAATTTGGGTGTTTGTATCATTTCAACGCAAAATTAGGTTTCATACATATCTATGGATCAATTAAAGGCATTTACATACGCCAACCAAAGACATTAAATAGTTGGGTTAGAACTAGCAGGTGGGAGGATTTCATCATCATATTCATCCAAGGTCTTCGAGACTAGAGAAATTAGTGCATGTGTTTGATCTATGGGCTAATGTTTAAAAGCATGATATGAGGAGATCAGGAGTTAGTGCAATTCCTTCTTGTGGAAAGGTCCTGCACATCTTCCTTTATTTCTTAAAGTAAACTTGAAATAAGCGATTACAAATATATGATACAGGTAATGTACAAACCATTCACAACATCGTGACATTAAACACTTACATGAGATGCAACTTAATTCATGTTCAATATATTTTTTCCTTTAAAAAAGAAATATCTGATACCATGATATAATATAGTGATTCACCAACATTGGCCACCAAACAAATGACCTAAACGACAAATGTTATTTATGGTGACTATCATCCACGATAAACTATGATTATTAGCCACTCTGACACACATAAGTTTATGGTCACTCATTGAACATGACTCCAAGAGTTGTTTCAAGCTTCTTAAACTTATTATTTCCCAAAATACTAACAAGGATGTCTCATCACCATAGCATTGTTTCTGATTCTTTCATCAAATGCTCTGCAACCATTTTTTTATGTTATATATGGACTGACACAATTAAAACTTACTGACATAAATGACTAATTCATATACTTTTTGTACTTGTTATTTGGCCATATTTTCATTCTTGGACTATAATAGTCATTTACATTAATCATTATTGATTTTGTCACTTATTACCTAGTCATATATTTTAATCCTAGACTAAATTAGTCATTTAAGTTAGTCACTTTTACTTTAGTCACTTATCATCTTGTCATATATTTTATCCCTGGACTAAATTAGTCGTTTAAGTTAGTTGCTTTTCGTTTAGTCACTTGTTATCTAGTGATATATTTTATTCCAATACTAAATTAGTCATTTAAGTTAGCCATTTTTAGTTCGGTCACATAATATTGCTCAAACTTAATAGTAATTCACTTGAAATAATTGCGATGACTAACATTTTTAGTCACCTAGTCACTAATTTCATCATTTTTTATTGGGAAAAGGCTCCTTCTCTACATAGATCACCCTCAATGGCCGAGAGCGAGACAGGGAACTGAGAGTGAGAGTGTGGATATACCAACGACTACAAATTTTGGAATAGTTTCCCTCTTCGAAGCTCCGATTTTGAAAATGATTTGTCCGAGTTGTATTGTTGTCTATGTCGTGCAGAGACCCACTTGATTTGGGATGTTGTATCCGCACATGAAACCACTCTAGGACATGACTTCCTATATCTTGTTTGTGAAACACCATGTTAAATAATAGCTCCAATTATAGTTTCACAGTGGACGAGGAGCACCTCGATCTCAAGGCAAGAGCCAATCCACGTATGGGAGCGAAGTCATTTAGGCCTTAGCTAACGAAGGTTCTCAAAACCCTAAAATATTACCTTGAGTTCAATTGAATATTTTTATGAGAAAATACCATTTATGGAGAGGAGAGGATATGTAACAAAAAGATCAAGCAATGAGATATTGTTGATATTATATTTATAGTTCAAGGCCTCAAGTGATTACTCTCAAGTTATTATCGGAACGGGGCAAAAGCATCAGAGAGTGGTGAATTAAAGGACGCTATTACGCTATTATTAGAGAATGCTATTATGAAATGTCAAAACAGACTTGAACGCTACCATACATACACTGCCGGCTGTATGTGAAAAAACTTAATTAAGTTCCAGTCAAATCAGCCAAAGGTTGACAATACAGGTAATTATGCGAGCTGGGTTAACATGGTGGAATGCAAAAAGCGGAGTAAAGAGTTTGCAATAATTTATGAATTTATGAATTATGAAGTAAAACTAAATTTCGGAATTCTAAATCTACAATCACATTAAATTTTCAAAATGACCACCCAAAAATAAGGGGTAACTTCCTACGCGCATCTCATCGAACACAGGAAAGTCAACCTTTGACTTGGACATGTGTATTTGACCTTTCCTCCTCAAATTCTGCAATCAAGTCACTCTTAGAACTATGTGAATCGATGAAAAACTCTGTAGCAAAGATTTCATTTTTTCTTAGAATTTGACTTAGCCGCAGTTGTTGATTTCGTCTTGGTCTGCTATTCAAGCTGAAAATATTTATTCAGTAATGATCTTTCCTTTCCCGGACCTGCCCTTGCGCATTTGTCTATAAATGCAATGTTCTGGTTGCATTCTTATTGCAATCTATAACCATTTTGTTTGTACTCGTTTGAATACCAGATCAACATAACATATCAGACTCTGTGTTACATTTGATTTGCGTGACCGTCACCTGCAGTGATATTTTCAATAACCTTCACGTTTTGTTTTATCGAAGATCAATCATGAAGACAACGGCCAAATTGTTGGTACCCTTTCTTTTTATTTCAGTAGCAGCACTAGTATTGAATGAGGGTTCAGTTCACGCAGGAACAGTTCTGAAGAGAAATGATATAAGCACGCAAACTCATAAAGATGCCTCTGATAATCCCAATCTTCTTATCCAGGAATTGGAAGTTGCACCGTCGGGGCCGAATCCTGGTGGTAGCAAAGTCACCCAGTCAATATCCCAAGGCCTTATTCTTGTTCATGACGATAAACTTAACATATGGCTCCAGAAAGGTCCCAATCCATCTGATCATAATCCCAATCTTCTTGTCGAGGAGGTGGAAGTGGCACATTCTGGGCCGAATCCGGGTGGCAACAGTGTCACCCAGTCAATATCTGGAGGTCTTAATTTACAGTTCCAGAAAGGTCCATTTGACACGAATAATCAACGGTTATCAGAGTGAAGGAGTAGGACACAAGTATGTTTACATAGCCATTCACATGGCAATAAAAAGCATAAGATTGTTTACATATTTCAATTAATAATTACACAGAAACAAAATAATGTTTACACGTTAATTTGAACAGGAAGATAAGGCACTGAGCTTTCATCAAGCATTAGTCTTTAGCATCATATGCATCACATATTTATATAAAAAAAATCGCATAAAGCAAATCAAGAATAACAAACAAGAACAAGTCAATATCGGCTATCAAATTGTTCGCAATATATATTCCTTAAACTTGATAACCAATTTTGGATTCATGAAGATGGGTTTCAAATTAGTTATTATTGTAAATATATGCTAAAAAAATTATCAAATATGTTAAAACCAATTTTTATATTGTTTATAATAAAATAAGACAAAATTAATTGGTTTTTCTTCCAACTACAATTACCTAGGTGCAAATTCTAATTGAGCATAAATTGCATAAATTTTCAAGGCTTGGTATCAATTTTAGCAGTTAAAATTTTTTTTATAAATTTTGTCTAAGTAATGTCTAGATAATTATGAAAATGGATTTTTAGATAATTATGAAAATGGATTTTTAGATAATTATGAAAATGGATTTCAGGTTAAAAAGTAATAAATTTGATTTTGAAAGATATATAAGTACCATTACTTTCATAAATAAAATAAGACATATTATATCACATTTTCTAAAAGCGTAAAAATTAGTGTAGGATGAATGGGTGGGTATATAAATAATGAGATGGTGCATAGGAACAATATTATCGAGAAGAATTTAATATACTCTTATCTTGTTAAAGAGTTATCTAATATGACTTTGAAATCAACCAAAAAATTTACTCAACAAGTCCGAAAAAAGAATATTCACTCTCAAAACAAATAGTAGAGCTACATCCCATAATCAAGTAGAAAAATATAGAAACAAGAAGTAGATTTGCCCAATCAAAACAAAATGGAACTCAATGGTTCAGTGATAACCACACCATAGGAAGAGAAAGCATGGGTAAGGAAAGTAAGAAAGAAATGTCCCAATTTGATGAAATAAATGATAACCAAAAGTTAACATTGTTCAAATATGAAATAAAATGCATTTGGATTGAAAAATGCCTAATATTCCCTCATCTCCCAAGAAGGGGAATAAATAAAAGGTTAAGTTAAAAGGTAAGATGAGGAAAGATGAGATAAGGTAATTCCACACTAAATGTAAGATAGATAAATGACATAAATAAAACTTGAAAATAGATATATGATATGAAGAATAGAAATAATATTTGGAATATGACTAAGGTATAGGGATACATGTTGAGAATATGAGAAAGATCAATTTATTTTGTTCTAATATCTTTTCTTTTTCTTCTCTCTTTTGAAAAGAGACAACATGGCTGTGAAATGAAAACACATTAACAATAACCCATAAAATTGAATAAAATCTTGTTTAATATGAATAACATTAACATTAAAATTGAATAAAATATTGTTGTTTTAGAATCACTCAATCTGATGTGTGAAATGAAAACACTAACAATAAACCATAACAAAATGCAAAGACCTATATAACCAAATAAAGAGATTGTCTAAAATATTACAACAAAGATATTGATTGAAGCTTTGCACTTGTTTTATTTTGAAAATGAAGGAAATAATAAGTTTCCTGATAAACAAATGGACAAATTTACAAAGGAGGAGATATCTAACAGGTACATGGATAAGACCATTAGTCTCAAGGATAGAGATACTCTTACTATTATCATTTGGGGTCATTTAATTATGATTAAGTTATTATTGGAGAGATGCAATGTTAGAACTTAGAACATAGTTGAAATAAAAGCACTCTCATTCACTAATTTAATTACTTTTTTGGCACTAACTTTAGCATTAGATTATTTTTATTCTTCTTGTCATTGTTGTTATCATCATCATAGACATCAATATCTCTAACGATGTGGATTTATTATGAAAATCAAACATTGGAAAAATAAAATGTTAAAAACAATCTTAAACACCACCATACATCACCATTCTCAAAACTTCAATGTTTCTATGCATGCCAATTAAAGGTTTGACTATTGCATATGTGCTACGTTGCAAACAATCATATCAAAAGTTAGTTGTTGTTGTGAATAATATTCAAATCTTTAAATACTAAATAATAAATAAGAAAATAAATAAAAATGAATTCGTTAGAAACTTATCTAGCATGTCACTCATAGAGAACTAATTGATTTAGAAATGGTCTAGATACCTATAGATTGTGATTTTTCATTCTATAACGACACTATAATTATGATGGCACACCAACATAATCACTAGGGGTGTGTATGTCTTCTATAAAAATGACGACTATGGGACATATTTCTTAACAAATAATCTTTACATCACTTCATTCACACCACCATGGCCGCATGGTCTTTTCTATTTTTTATACGATGGTTCATTAAATGACGGGAAGTGGGATTTTGAAAGTGAACACACCACCAATCAATGCGATTTTTCATAATGGATATCAAAAAATAAAATTATAATATAACACATTAATTTATTAAAACCAAATGGTAAGGTTTAAAAAAAAATCATAATATATTATTGTATTCCAATTCAAACAGCCATAAAAGGGATTAAATTCCAATTCAAGTATCCATAATAGTGATCTAACACGTTAATTAATTAAAAAAAAAAGTATAATCACAACTACATGAAAGATCTATGACAAAATAATTTTGACTTAACTTCATTCAGGCCACCATGGGCACATGGTCCTTTACATTTTTGCAATATTTAAGGTAGTAGAGAAATAATGTTCCCAGAAATTAAAAATTTCTAGTTCATCTAGAGAGGAAAAAAGTATACAAGAAGCCTCAACACATTTTTTCAAATTGCAATACTGAAAGTAGTATGCCCGTACCTCAGTCCCAACTTTTAGCTCAAGTATCTTCTTTGCCATAGCCCCAACTACTACTCTTCCAATTGTTTCCCATTCTGAAGAGCCGCCACCTCCCTGCATTTTAAAGAAATGTAGTTATAATACATAATTCACTAAGTTGTATCTTCAAAAGCAAGAAGCATTGACAGAGAGGCATACTACTCAATAAATAGTCATGCTTAAGCATAAATGAACTGAACGAACACCATATTTGAAGTCATATGTGGAATCTGCATGAGATGGCTGATAGGCTAATGAAATGTCATTGTAATCATGTCAAGTTCAATAAAATGCAATCAAGAATGAGTGGATTTGGAATTTCAAAAGCTCATGTGCTGTAAACAACTATCTTTATTACTTTGTAAAACACAATGCCGAAATGTATGACGCAATCCTGTTCTTTATTCAGAGTATAAACTCTGTAACCAAGCACTCATGATTTTAGTAGACGTAATCATCGTAGAGTGAACATTGCCCGAGAAATTTTATGATTTATCCAATTACTTATCACATAATATTACTATAATGACATATGGTTAGATTTACCAGGACCACATATTATTCCTGGAGGTCATAATCATGTTTAGATTTCATCTATTGTTATACAATTTTGTTCATGAAGAAAGTTGCCATTATGAAAAATTCACTTCCAAGTTATATAGTACTATCATTCTCAACTCCTCTGCAAACTAGCCACAACAAATATTGTTTCAAATCATAAGGTGTTTCTGCCTCTCATTTGCTTTAAGGATCAAGAATGATTGATTCATAGTCAATCTCGAATAAGGGTGAGGGTGTTTCCGTTATAGACTTACACAATCTTCATGAATACAAAGCATTTAGTCAGAGATTAATTTCAATAGCATTTAGGGATTCGACGTAGCATGAATACAAAGCCTTAGGATAGAGATTGATTTAAATTGTTTCTTGTTATAACACACGAGTACACATAGAAAACTAACAAAAAATTAAAAATAAAACATATCATTTAAAACATAGCGAACCCAGGAACATTATATTTTGGAATGCTATAAAATCACTGAATCTAGCTATAATCACGAAAGGCTGAATATTAAAACCTAAATGCATCAATATCATGCGAAATTGTGACACAGGAGCATCGGGCTTTTAACCGGTCTCAGGTGCAAAGCGCCCCGCCCCAAAGGTGTTCAGTAGGTTCAAGCAGTGCATGGGGCAGAACCCATTCCAATATCACCAGATATGTGAATGAATAAATTCATTTGTGCTGCCTATAAACGAAGCTTTATAACATACCTGACTGAAGAGTCGAAGCTGCTTCGAACAATCCTATCGAAGGTACTACTTGCGCGTTGTCGTTATCCTAAAAAGCACTCTCTTCTTTATTTATCCCTCGAGCAAGCTTATATCGAGGTGTAGCACAACATTGAGCTATATATTAACTACACCAATCTTACCTAAATTCTTTAATCAATACTTGAAGAGAAATATATAAGTAATTGTTGCTGAGCCTAGATCTGATATACCAACCAGAAAGCTGTAAGAAAGATGTCAATTTCATCAAATCAATGGATTGCAAAATAAACAGATTTTTATAGAATTACACCATCATTGGTTTTGGCCTCGTCACTTCCAGAAGCATCTTGAATGTCCTCTGGGTTGGACGCGTCGGCCAGCTTATTTTCTTCTTCGTCTTCATGTTGTAGTCTATCGTAGATCGAGTTACGGCTTCGATCTCTTCCTGGTCTTCCTCTGCTTCATTCTGTGGTCGTTCTTCCTCGGAGGAAGCCAAGTCGTCTGATGAAATCCTACCACGATTGCCCATGGCTCGGCTTGGCTCAGCTAACGGGGATCTAACTCCTATCATGCTTGCCCATGGCTAGGCTCGGCTCAGCTGCCCAGGATAGATCCCGTAATCTATATGGAAAGCCCGAGCTCAAATTCGAAACCCTTGAACCATCGAGGGTTTTAAAATTTGACTAATAAATAAAAATATCCTTCCTAATGCATTTGTTTTCACATTCTCGCGAAATTTAAGAGAGGGAAGGGTTCTCGCCAAGGTTTGGAAGTTCTCGCCATTTGTTGATTGGATTTCCTCACAATGAGGGTCACAAGAGAAATCCTTGTTGGTCCACTCTCGTAGGGTGAAGGTTCTGAATGAAGCAATGAGCGTGGGTGTATTTGTAGCGTTGTAGGTTTAAATATATATAATTAGTTTATATGTGCAAATATATTGTTGATGTAATGTTAGTTTAGATATGTATATATATTGTTGATACTACTAAGTAGGTTTAAACATATATCATTATTCTTAGATGTTGAGATATTTCATCTATACAATATTATAATTATAGTATTGTTTTTGTTTTAATTTTTGTCAAGTTGAATATATGTTAGTGTAGTTAATGAATTTAATGGAGGGTGTTACAAGGTCAATTTTAGGAAACAGTAAAAAGGAGAGGGTCATGAAATCAATACAAGGATATTCATAGGGTTAATGGGTGTCATGGTGCTAGAATATTGTATTAAGATAACTAGATAACAATTTAGGAAATATTGATACAAATTGCACATATGTATATGTTGTGGTCCAAATTTAACAATGTTTTTGAAATTATTTTGTAAGGCACGACAGTGGTCAAGTTTGCCATGTCTTTTAGAAATATGCATGTGTACGTAATTGTGCAGTAAATGACTTATGTTAGGAGGCATGAGGTTGAACCCAAAAAAATGCAAGCAAGGAGATCAATATGGGAACGTTGGTGGTGTGGGTCAATGAGCATTGGGCTATTTAACTTGCCTTGACATACATTTGATTTTTTATTGAAATTTTTTTGATGAACACAAGCAAGTGGAAATTAATTGATTTTAGACATTACAATGTGGTAGAAGCATCTTCAAATTTATGAAAGAACCACTTTAACTCGACAGTTACAACTAAGTGGTATTTATTCTACTAAAGTCACTCTAGACTTTGACCTAACCCTATCTTAAGTAAACAACCCCCTTAAGGAGGAAATTCGGCACATGAAGGGTGAACATGTCACATGGCAATGTGGGGGAATAATAACAGACTATTTTCATCCACCAGGCAGTAAAAAAGCCCCCATCAATGTTATGCATTACCTGAAATGGGTTGAGTATCCTTTGATGGCTCTGACAATCCAATTGAATGTATGTGATGTTAACTAAGTTAACTGACAAAACATGCCTTCAATAATGGTAACAAGAATTACACACTATATACTGCATCAAACAATCAAATGAGGCTTTAATATGTGTAACCAACCATGCATGTAGTTTATCAAGTTGACCAAACTAAATGCTTCTACTATTGATAACCAAAAGGTACATGTTGGTAATCGGGTGACCAATGTGGTATGCCTCAACATTCATAGTTGAACATAAATGTTCTTGATGGGGTTGACCAACCTAACATACCTCTTGCAATTTTTGTTAAACATGCATGTTGATAGGGTTAATCTCCAAGATAGCGTTAATAAAAAATAGATGTTAATAACCAACCTAACACATCACTAACAATGACAACGGAATGTGCATGTCAGTAGATAAAATAATCGACATGAAATGTTGCTCATTAAGATGATTGACATGACACACAACTCGCTAAGTTGACCAACTTGACAAACTATTGGTTTTGTGATTTAACTAACATCCCTTTAATGAACACAACCAAATGTGCATGATGTTGAACAAGTAAACCAACCTCACATACCTTTAACAATAATAACAATGTGTGCAAGTTGTGGATTGGTAAAACCAAACTAACATACCTCTAATAATCGTAATCGATCATGCATGCCTATTGTGATCAACCCTTCAGGAGTTCCCTTGCTTTCGTGCAAAATTAAACATGTCATGCAACTATTAGACTAACTTTGATACATATACAAATTAAGTTTGTATTACTTGTTAGAATTGTGTTATAAAGTCTTTCCCCATTAAATGTCACAGGTTTGAATCCAAGGGAAATTAAAGTATCTATGCCTCCATGGATTAAATAGTTATATCATTGCATGAAGGGAAGCCATTGTCGCATGAACAAGGGGGTCTCACATGCCACTTTAACATCTAACTATATTATAACTTTATATTAAATACTATTATCATTTTCTTGTGTTAATATGAGTGTTTTTAATATTTAATATACAATTACGTAGATTGCCCCTTGAATAATTAGTGAAGTATTTAATATTGGATGAGAGAGTTTTAAGGTTGAAATTTCTATACCTCTTGTTAATTTGGGTGTTTGTATCATTTCAATGCAAAATTAGGTTTCATACATATCCATGGATCAATTAAAGGCATTTACACACGCCAACCAAAGACATTAAATAGTTGGGTTAGAACTAGCGGGTGGGAGGATTTCATTATCATATTCATCCAGGGGCTTCCAGACTAGAGAAATTAGGGCATGTGTTTGATCTATGGGCTAATGTTTAAAAGCATGATATGAGGAGATCAGGGGTTAGTGCAATTCCTTCTCGTGGAAAGGTCCTGCACATCTTCCTTTATTTCTTAAAGTAAACTTGAAATAAGCGATTACAAATATATGATACAGGTAATGTACAAACCATTCACAGCATCGTGACATTAAACACTTACATGAGATGCAACTTAATTCATGTTCAATAGATTTTTTCCTTTAAAAACGAAATATGTGATACCACGATATACTATAGTGATTCACCAACATTGGCCACCAAAAAAATGACCTAAACGACAAATGTTATTTATGGTGACTATCATCCACGATAAACTATGATTATTAGCCACTCTGACACACCTAAGTTTATGGTCACTCATTGAACATGACTCCAAGAGTTGTTTCAAGCTTCTTAAACTTATTATTTCCCAAAATACTAACAAGGATGTCTCATCACCATAGCATTGTTTCTGATTCTTTCATCAAATTCTCTGCAACCATTTTTTTATGTTATATATGGACTGACACAATTAAAACTTACTGACATAAATGACTAGTTCATATACTTTTTGTACTTGTTATTTGGCCATATTTTCATTCTTGGACTATAATAGTCATTTACATTAATCATTGTTGATTTTGTCACTTATTACCTAGTCATATATTTTAATCCTAGACTAAATTAGTTATTTAAGTTAGTCGCTTTTACTTTAGTCACTTATCATCTTGTCATATATTTTATCCCTGACTAAATTAGTCGTTTAAGTTAGTCGCTTTTCGTTTAGTCACTTATTATCTAGTGATATATTTTATTCCAATACTAAATTAGTCATTTAAGTTAGCCATTTTTAGTTCGGTCACATAATATTGCTCAAACTTAATAGTAATTCACATGAAATAATTGTGATGACTAACATTTTTAGTCACCTAGTCACTAATTTCATCATTTTTTATTGGGAAAAGGCTCCTTCTCTACATAGATCACCCTCAATGGCCGAGAGCGAGAGAGGGACCTGAGAGTGAGAGTGTATTAATACTCAACGACTACAAATTTTGAATAGTTTCCCTCTCTTTCGAAGCTCCGATTTTGTAAATGATTTGTCTAAGTTGTATTGTTGTCTATGTCGTGCAGAGACCCACTTGATTTGGGATGTTGTATCCACACATGAAACCACTCTAGGACACGACTTCCTATATCTTGTTTGTGAAACACCATGTTAAATAACAGCTCCAATTATAGTTTCACAGTGGACGAGGAGCACCTCGATCTCAAGGCAAGAGCCAATCCACGTCTGGGAGCCAAGTCGTTTAGGCCTTAGCTAACCAAGGTTCTCAAAACCCTAAAATATTACCTTGAGTTCAATTGAATATTTTTATGAGAAAATGCCATTTATGGAGAGGAGAGGATATGTAACAAAAAGATCAAGCAATGAGATATTGTTAATATTATATTTATAGTTCAAGGCTTCAAGTGATTACTCTCAAGTTATTATCGGAACGGGGCAAAAGCATCAGAGAGTGGTGAATTAAAGGACGCTATTACACTATTATTAGAGAATGCTATTATGAAATGTCAAAACAGACTTGAACGCTACCATACATACACTGCCGGGTGTATGTGAAAAAACTTAATTAAGTTCCATTCAAAGCAGCCAAAGGTTGACAATACAGGTAATTATGCGAGCTGGGTTAACATGGTGGAATGCAAAAAGCTGAGTAAAGAGTTTGCAATAATTTATGAATTTATGAATTATGAAGTAAAACCAAATTTTGGAATTCTAAATCTACAATCACATCAAATTTTCAAAATGACCACCCAAAAATAAGGGGTAACTGCGTACGCGCACCTGATCGAACACGGGAAAGTCAAGATTTGACTTGGACATGTGTATTTGACCTTTCCTCGTCAAATTCTGCAATCAAGTCGCTCTTAGAACTATATGAATCGATGAATTTAAGGAATCGATGAAAAACTCTGTAGCAAAGATTTCATTTTTTCTTAGAATTTGACTTAGCCGCAGTTGTTGATTTGGTCTTGGTCTGCTAGTCAAGCTGAAAATATTTATTCAGTAATGATCTTTCCTTTTCCAGACCTGCCCTTGCCCCTTTGTCTATAAATGCAATGTTCTGGTTGCATTCCTATTGCAATCTATAACCATTTTGTCTGTACTCATTTGAATACCAGATCAACATAACATATCAGACTCTTTGTTACATTTGATTTGCGTGACCGTCACCTACAGTGATATTTTCAATAACCTTCACATTTTGTTTTATCGAAGATCAATGATTAAGACAGTGGCCAAATTGTTGGTACCCTTTCTTTTTATTTCAGTAGCAGTGCTAGTATTGAATGAGGGTTCAGTTCACGCAGGCAGAGTTCTGAAGAGAAATGATATAAGCACGCAAACTCATAAAGATCCCTCTGATAATCCCAATCTTCTTATCCAGGAAGTGGAAGTGGCACAGTCGGGGCCGAATCCTGGTGGCAACAAAGTCACCCAGTCAATATCCCAAGGCCTTATTCTTGTTCATGACGATAAACTTAACATACGGCTCCAGAAAGGTCCCAATCCATCTCATCATGATCCCAATCTTCTTGTCGAGGAGGTGGAAGTGGCACGTTCTGGGCCGAATCCGGGTGGCAACAGTGTCACCCAGTCAATATCCTGAGGTCTTAATTTACAGTTCCAGAAAGGTCCATTTGACACGAATAATCAGCGGTTATCAGAGTGATGGAGTAGGACACAAGTATGTTTACATAGCCATTCACATGGCAATAAAAAGCATAAGATTGTTTACATATTTCAATTAATAATTACACAGAAACAAAATAATCTTTACACGTTAATTTGAACAGGAAGATAAGGCACTGAGCTTTTATCAAGCATTAGTCTTTAGCATCATATCCATCATATATTTATATAAAAAAAATCGCATAAAGCAAATCAAGAATAACAAACAAGAACAAGTCAATATCGGCTATCAAATTGTTCGCAATATATATTCCTTAAACTTGATAACCAATTTTGGATTCATGAAGATGGGTTTCAAATTAGTTATTATTGTAAATATATGCTTAAAAAAATTATCAAATATGTTAAAACCAATTTTTATATTGTTTATAATAAAATAAGATAAAATCAATTGGGTTTTCTTCCAACTACAATTACCTAGGTGCAAATTCTAAATTGAGCATAAATTGCATAAATTTTCAAGGCTTAGTATCAATTTTAGCAGTTAAAAAACATCTTAATTGAATTTTTTTTTATAAATTTTGTCTAAGTAATGTCTAGATAATTATGCAAATGGATTTCAGGTTAAAAAGTAATAAATTTGATTTCGAAAGATATATAAGTACCATTACTTTCATAAATAAAATAAGACATATTATATCACATTTTCTAAAAGCATAAAAATTAGTGTAGGATGAATGGGTGGGTATATAAATAATGAGATGGTGCATAGGAACAATATTATCGAGAAGAATTTAATATACTCTTATCTTGTTAAAGAGTTATCTAATATGACTTTGAAATCAACCAAAAAATTTACTCAACAATTGGAAAAAGGTAAACTCCGAAAAAAGAATATTCACTCTCAAAACAAATAGTAGAGCTACATCCCATAATCAAGTAGAAAAATATAGAAACAACAAGTAGATTTGCCCAATCAAAACAAAATGGAACTCAATGGTTCAGTGATAACCACACCATAGGAAGAGAAAGCATGGGTAAGGAAAGTAAGAAAGAAATGTCCCACATTGATGAAACAAATGATAACCAAAAGTTAACATTGTTCAAATATGAAATAAAATGCATTTGTATGGAAAAATGCCTAATATTCCCTAATCTCCCAAGAAGGGGAGTAAATAAAAGGTTAAGTTAAAACGTAAGATGAGGTAAGATGAGATAAGGTAGTAAGATGAGATAAGGTAATTCCACACTAAATGTAAGATAGATAAATGACATAAATAAAACTTATTTGAAAATTTGAAAATAGATATATGATATGAAGAATAGAAATAACAATGATATTTGAAATGAAAACACATTAACAATAACCCATTAACAATAACCCATAAAATTGAATAAAATCTTGTTTAATATGAATAACATTAACATTAAAATTGAATAAAATATTGTTGTTTTAGAATCACTCAATCTGATGTGTGAAATGAAAACACTAACAATAAACCATAACAAAATGCAGAGACCTATAAAACCAAATAAAGAGATTGTCTAAAATATTACAACAAAGATATTGATTGAAGCTTTGCACTTGTTTTATTTTGAAAATGAAGGAAATAATAAGTTTCCTGATAAACACATGGACAAATTTACAAAGGAGGAGATATCTAACAGGTACATGGATAAGACCATTAGTCTCAAGGATAGAGATACTATTACTATTATCATTTGGGGTCATTTAATTATGATTAAGTTATTATTGGAGAGATGCAATGTTAGAACTTAGAACATAGTTGAAATAAAAGCACTCTCATTCACTAATTTAATTACTTTTTTGGCACTAAATTTAGCATTAGATTATTTTTATTGTTCTTGTCATTGTTTTTATCATCATCATAGACATCAATATCTCTAACGATGTGGATTTATTATGAAAATCAAACATTGGAAAAATAAAATGTTAAAAACAATCTTAAACACCACCATACATCACCATTCTCAAAACTTCAATGTTTCTATGCATGCCAGTTAAAGGTTTGACTATTGCATATGTTCTACGTTGCAAACAATCATATCAAAAGTTAGTTGTTGTTGTGAATAATATTCAAATATTTAAATACTAAATAATAATAAGAAAATAAATAAAAATGAATTCATTAGAAACTTATCTAGCATGTCACTCATAGAGAACTAATTGATTTAGAAATGGTCTAGATACCTATAGATTGTGATTTTTCATTCTATAACGACACTATAATTATGATGGCACACCAACATAATCACTAGGGGTGTGTATGTCTTCTATAAAAATGACGACTATGGGACATATTTCTTAACAAATATTCTTTACATCACTTCATTCAGGCCACCATGGCCGCATGGTCTTTTCTATTTTTGATATGATCATTCATTAAATGACGGGAAGTGGGATTTTGAAAGTGAACACACCACCAATCAATGCGATTTTTCATAATGGATATCAAAAAATAAAATTATAATCTAACACATTAATTTATTAAAACCAAATGGTAAGGTTTAAAAAAAAATCATAATATATTATTGTATTCCAATTCAAACAGCCATAAAAGGGATTAAATTCCAATTCAAGTAGCCATAAAAGTGATCTAACACGTTAATTAATTAAAAAAAAAAAAGTATAATCAAAACTACATGAAAGATCTATGAGGAAATAATTTTGACTTAACTTCATTCAGGCCACCATGGGCACATGGTCCTTTACATTTTTGCAATATTTAAGGTAGTAGAGAAATAATGTTCCCAGAAATTAAAAATTTCTAGTTCATCTAGAGAGGAAAAAAGTATACGAGAAGCCTCAACACATTTTTTCAAATTGCAATACATTAATCATTATAGTCATTTACATTAATCATTATTGATTTTGTCACTTATTACCTAGTCATATATTTTAATCCTAGACTAAATTAGTCATTTAAGTTAGTCGCTTTTACTTTAGTCACTTATCATCTTGTCATATATTTTATCCCTGGACTATATTTTATCCCTGGAGTTCGTTTAGTCACTTATTATCTAGTGACATATTTTATTCCAATACTAAATTAGTCATTTAAGTTAGCCATTTTTAGTTCGGTCACATAATATTGCTCAAACTTAATAGTAATTCACTTGAAATAATTGGGATGACTAACATTTTTAGTCACCTAGTCACTAATTTCATCATTTTTTATTCGGAAAAGGCTCCTTCTCTACATAGATCACCCTCAATGGCCGAGAGCGAGACAGGGAACTGAGAGTGAGAGTGTGGATCTACCAACGACTACAAATTTTGGAATAGTTTCCCTCTTCGAAGCTCCGATTTTGAAAATGATTTGTCCGAGTTGTATTGTTGTCTATGTCGTGCAGAGACCCACTTGATTTGGGATGTTGTATCCGCACATGAAACCACTCTAGGACACGACTTCCTATATCTTTCTTGTGAAACACCATGTTAAATAACAACTCCAATTATAGTTTCACAGTGGACGAGGAGCACCTCGATCTCAAGGCAAGATCCAATCCACGTCTGGGAGCGAAGTCGTTTAGGCCTTAGCTAACCAAGGTTCTCAAAACCCTAAAATATTACCTTGAGTTCAATTGAATATTTTTATGAGAAAATACCATTTATGGAGAGAGAGAGGATATGTAACAAAAAGATCAAGCAATGAGATATTGTTAATATTATATCTATAGTTCAAGGCTTCAAGTGATTACTCTCAAGTTATTATGGGAACGGCGCAAAAGCATCAGAGAGTGGTGAATTAAAGGACGCTATTACGCTATTATTAGAGAATGCTATTATGAAATGTCAAAACAGACTTGAACGCTACCATACATACACTGCCGGGTGTATGTGAAAAAACTTAATTAAGTTCCATTCAAAACAGCCAAAGGTTGACAATACAGGTAATTATGCGAGCTGGGTTAACATGGTGGAATGCAAAAAGCTGAGTAAAGAGTTTCCAATAATTTATGAATTTATGAATTATGAAGTAAAACCAAATTTCGGAATTCTAAATCTACAATCACATCAAATTTTCAAAATAACCACCCAAAAATAAGGGGTAACTGCGTACGCGCATCTCATCGAACACGGGAAAGTCAACCTTTGACTTGGACATGTGTATTTGACCTTTCCCAGTCAAATTCTGCAATCAAGTCGCTCTTAGAACTATGTGAATCGATGAATTTAAGGAATCGATGAAAAACTCTGTAGCAAAGATTTCATTTTTTCTTAGAATTTGACTTAGCCGCAGTTGTTGATTTGGTCTTGGTCTGCTATTCAACCTGAAAATGTTTATTCAGTAATGATCTTTCCTTTTCCAGACCTGCCCTTGCCCCTTTGTCTATAAATGCAATGTTCTGGTTGCATTCCTATTGCAATCTATAACCATTTTGTCTGTACTCGTTTGAATACCAGATCAACATATCATATCAGACTCTTTGTTACATTTGATTTGCGTGACCGTCACCTGCAGTGATATTTTCAATAACCTTCACGTTTTGTTTTATCGAAGATCAATGATGAAGACAGCGGCCAAATTGTTGGTACCCTTTCTTTTTATTTCAGTAGCAGCGCTAGTATTGAATGAGGGTTCAGTTCACGCAGGCAGAGTTCTGAAGAGAAATGATATAGGCACGCAAACTCATAAAGATCCCTCTGATAATCCCAATCTTCTTATCCAGGAAGTGGAAGTGGCACAGTTGAGGCCGAATCCTGGTGGCAACAAAGTCACCCAGTCAATATCCCAAGGCCTTATTCTTGTTCATGACGATAAACTTAACATACGGCTCCAGAAAGGTCCCAATCCATCTGATCATAATCCCAATCTTCTTGTCGAGGAGGTGGAAGTAGCACGTTCTGGGCCGAATCCGGGTGGCAACAGTGTCACCCAGTCAATATCCGGAGATCTTAATTTACAGTTCCAGAAAGGTCCATTTGACACGAATAATCAACGGTTATCAGAGTGAAGGAGTAGGACACAAGTATGTTTACATAGCCATTCACATGGCAATAAAAAGCATAAGAT